>VZTD01004710.1:0-92313 GCA_013397725.1 Rhagologus leucostigma | reverse complement strand
GAAGGGGCCTGACAGCCCAGAGACGTCTCTTGNGTTGTCGCTGCCGTTGTTGTTGTTTGTTTGCCTTGTTATACATATACATACTAGTAAAGAACTGTTATTCCTTTTCCCATCTCTTTGTCTGAAAGCCCCTTAATTTCAAAGGTATAATAATTCAGAGGTTAGGGGGTCATATTCTCCATTCCAAGGGAGGTTCCCGCCTTCCTTGGTAGACACCTGTCTTTCAAACCAAGACATCTAGTTAAAAAAAGTCAAGCAATTATTAATAAATATACCTTATACAAACTATTTCTATGCAAAATAGTTACAAATGCATGTATAGGTGCTGTGTGTTATTCAGATAAAGAGAGTGTAGAGACAACAAAATCTTATCCACTTTTAAAGAACCACTGGTGTCCAAACCACAAAGTTATCTTCTCCATATGCCTGGTTTCAACAGCAACTTGAAGAAAATCCAGATCATTAAATTTTTTAGCATAAGTGATTGCCTGCAAGCCAGCTTCCAGATATATTAGTCTTTTTAGCTCTAAAAATAAAGCTCAAAGACATATGGCCATACGTTTTTATTATATTTTTCATTAATTGAAACCTTTTCCAAAGTATGAAAGTAAACAATATGTAAGTGTATCCAGAGTCACTTGCTTCATCATAGCTACCTAGAAATCTGCTCAAGACAGAAACCATGTTAAAGCTATAAAATATAATCTGGTCTAGTCAATCACAAGAATTTAAGAACAAAATTTTCCTGGACTACATGGTAACTTTCATATCGTTCCTGTAAAGCAAGTTACTTTCCCTATCAGAATTCCACATCATCTTTCCAATGTTCACCACATGCTCCAGGCAAGAAGCTACTAAAAATGAAAGGGGGAGAATACAGTCTGGATTAGTAATCATCTGCCTTTATATTTCAACGGATATCACAGTGAGGGTGTTCAAATACTAGCAGTAGTAGCAGAGACTGAGAAATAGGGTTTATCTCATTGACAACAGAAACAACTTAATTCTATTCAGGTATCTTGCTTTCTATTTACAGTCACATACATTTGTCTTTAGGTACAGCTCACTTCATCCTGGTTTGCTAATGCAATAAACTCTAAATGATGCCACTATCTGTCAGTTCATCCTAACAACTTAGCCAATGAGACCTGCACAGGCCCATAAACAAGTTTAAGGGTCCAGAGAATTTTTGTATGAGGAAAGGCTGAAAGAGCTGGGACTGTTCAGTCTGCAGAAGGTTCAGGGAGGTCTCAAAAATGGTATATAAATAAATGATGACTGGAAAGAAAGAAGAAGGAACCATATTCTTCTCAGGAGTGCACATTGACAGCACAAGAGGGAATGGGTACAAATTAAAAACCGGAAATAGTGTATAAACACAAGAAAATGCTTTTTTTTTACTGTAAGGGTGGTCAAATACAGGACCAGGCTGCCCAGAGAGGTTGTGGAGTCTCCATCATTGCCCAGGACCATTTCATGTTTTGAAAGCCTCCAAACTGCTCTATCTGAACCAGCTCGAGCAGCAGGATATGGACTTGATGATCTCGAAAGACCCCTTCCAAGCTAAATGGAGGCTCTGATTCCGTATCAACCCCTTGATCAAATTCAGCCATATTAGCTAGAAAAGTAGGTGACTTAGACATTTTAAATTCCTAGGAACTTTTGGAAATAAGTAAGTTACTAGGAAAAGTGGAGAGGAAGAGGGAACACCATTTTTACTGCTACCGAAAAGACAATTAGCACTCTGCACTCCCTCAGCAGCAACAGTCCCCTAAATGGGATACAGATTTATTAGCAAGGGCATATTAGTGCTTGCATAGCTGCCTGGCTTATGAGCTTCTCCTGTCTTTGCAGAAGAGGTCCTTTATTCCCATTCTGCAACAGTGGATACAGCAGGGATGTGGGATAATTGGAAGAGGAAGGAGGTCAGTGAGAGGGCTCTAGCAGACACTGGAAGTGTAAGGGTGGAAGGTGGAAAAGCAGTAATTCAGCTGGCATGAGAGGAGCTGAGGTTACCTCAGAACATTACTGTAAAATCAGGCTTTACACATTGACTTTCTTGATAAACAGTTAGAGCCATTACAGCACTGAATGCTGCTTGTGTATCACACGGTATTTTCTGTGTGCTGTAGAAGCAGAGCAAAGAGCATTACCATAATCCATTGCCCAGACTACTCCATCCTTCTTCTTAAAGAAGCAATTCATCCATGTGGAGTATCTTGATACAATAGCTATTCTTCCAGGTTGGTGCATTGCTACACAACACTGCCTCAGGCTTCAGTCTCTCTTTCACACACAGATTTAGGATTCAGCTTGCACTTGCCAATGTTTCAGCAGAAGGAAGAACAGAGAGCTTGGAGAGCAAGTGGACGTCCCTGGAGAGGGAAGGGTGAATGCCATGCAGCTGGAGATTCAGGAGATATATTCAAAAGCATCTGTTTTCATTTTATTACAGTTTTTTTTCTTTTTCTTGCTATTTTCTTTCTCTTATAATGTCGTTAACCTTCACTTTGATTCTTGCTTTTCTGCAGTCAGAGGATTATATGGCCAAACAACATGGGAACGGGCTGCTCAGATACTGCTCTTGAACATATAAGACCAGAAGTATTTTCTTGTCAGTGCAGTGTGGAAGTGGATGGAAACAAGGATTTGAATGCCCCAGAACATCTGCTGAGTCATGAAGGTGAGCCTGAGAAACATGATAGTTAAAGGAGGCAGTTAGTTGCCTAATTAGTTGATTTAATAGCAGCTGTCAGTCTCTGAAAGTAAAAGAAGCTACTGAGAATAATACTCATGAGGTAATAAGGAAGCAAAAGTCCTAGGAACACTATCTGGATGGCACTAGTTCATCAAGAAGTTTTTTTGAGAAGGTACTTTTTGAGAAAAGGTGCTTGCACTTGACTATCTGCTGCCATCCAGGGAAGTAGCCCGTTTCATCACTTCTGTATTAGCAAAACACTCTGTGAGTGTGAATCCACTTTATCAGGATTTTAGAAATTGACTGAAGGCTTAATAATTTGAGGCAAGAAGACCTACTAAAAGAATCATGCATCTCTTTAAACTATTTTTTTGAGATACACATTGTCGCCCTGAGTTTTGCAGTCTTTTGATGTTTTCATTTCTGTGATGGAGTTCTCACACACTTTCTGTAAATACAGTTGTGTTCTCACGTACTTTCTGTAAACATAGTGGTGTTTAGCTAACCATCCTCTTTTGTTTTCATTCTTTCTCCTGAGGCGGAGAAAGAATGATGGTCTTTTCGTTTGACCAGTGTGGTTGGAGAGGTGGTAACCTCATCCTCCAATCCACAGTCATTCCTAGAAACAGATATATATATGTTGGGAAATAAACAACGAGGCCTTTTGTGATCTCTCCTGTCTTGAGCTGAGCTGGGTCTGCGTAGTTCTTTTGTGTCCAAGTACAACAACACATCACATAAGGATGGTGACTATCTGGAAGGGTTTCTTTCAGGTACAGAACGTATTTTCAAGCAGTCTTGGCTGACTGTCCATGCCCATTCTGACACTGGAACTAATAACTTTTCCTGCTTTACATAGGTCTGGGTCTTAATTCCTTGATAGCATCCTTGTGAGTCAACAGGGGTTTTTTAGCGGGAATGGCTTTTATTGTCCGTTAGATAGAGACTGTGCTTAAAGGCAGGAGTTGAACTTTTAGTTCAGTATACTCATGATTGTTTTCTGTATGTTATTCACACATTAACATAGTTGTCACAGTATGTTGTCAATGAGTGGTTTAGGTTGCTTAAAGAATCACCATCAAACATATTAGCAAAAGCAGATTTGATGTAAATATGCAGAAAACAACAGAGTTGGATGGCAAGGCTCATTCTTTTGCTTACTACATGGATGAAACATACAGAGGAAAATCAGTTTCGGAGCAGGGAAAGAAGCACTGCTTGAGGTATCTGTTTTGGCTTCTGATCTAGCAGCTCTTTGCTTTAAAACGATGAAAGAGCACTGAGACTCAAGCAACAATGTCTCCTTTGTAGAGTGGACTCTTCTTGTTCCTTTTTTGTGATTTTATGTTTCTCATTGCACTTCCCTTGGCATACATTTTAGTTTCTAGGAAAGAAGTATTCTTTTCCTTTGGGACCACAGCCTCTCTAAGGCACAACAGAACAAACTGAAACACAGAAGTTCCATCTCAGTGTGAAGAAAAGCTTTAAGGTTGACAGAGCATTGGAATGGGCTGCACAGAGAGATTGCAGAGGATCCATCTCTGGAGATATTCCAAAGTCACCTGGACACTTTGCAACCTGCTCTGGGTGAACCTGTTCTGGCAATGAGGCTGGACTAAAGGATCTCCAGAGGTCTCTTCCAACCAGCTGTTCAGTGCTACTAGCTACATGTGCAGTTGGCTAGCTCTGTCACCACCTGAATGCCATAAAGGGACAACTAAACCAGAAGTGGAAATTACCTGCTTTTGGCAGTACTCCTTCTGGGAGTACTCCTTTGAAAAGCAGTCTTTCATCTTGATAATCAGGTTTCTTAAGGCAGCACTGGAATCTAATCTTTAAAGTTTTGCAGTAGGAAAATGGTGAAAACATCTCATTGGTATGTCCATTTATTTGGGGACATAAGGAACAAGCAGGAGATAAGGCATAAACTGAATGCAGAAAGGAGAGGTTCATGAGGCCACTTTCAAAAGCAGCAGGAGAAAGTACGGCTGAACAGTGCCAGTGTGAGCAGGTCTTCATTACAGTGCAGTAATTTTTCATGAACACAATCACTGATTATCAATTATATGCTTATATTTTTGCTGTAGTAAGCAATCAAAAGACAGCACTTTTCAATAAAAACAGATAGCAATTTAAAATAATTTAATTAATATTACAAAGCTATAAGCAGAATTCAGCAAAGTTTGGCCTCTTTTATGACTGTGCAATGAAAAAGAACACAGTCATAAAATTTTCAAAGACACATAAGCTCCAACAGTGTGTGAAGACTGAAACTGCAATTATAGCATAAAAATATCCGATTCATTATAGAAAAAGTTGGGGATATTTTCTAGTATCTATAACCAGAATGCAGTTGTGTATTTCCTTTTGCAACGTGTCTGGTAAATGTTCAGAAATCTATTACTGTTAGAATCTATTATTGATACTGATGGATTTAATAGGCTTTAAATATACTGTATGGTACTTGCAATATTATCTATGATTTCTACATTCCTTCATACAATCACTGAGCACAATTTTTTCCATTTTATTTAAAAATCTAAAGTGCATACAGAGTTTAAATCTAGACCTCACTGAGTCACTTTTGCTCTCCTGTGAACTGCTTCAAACATTTTATAATAATTCTATTAATGGGGCATTTGGGCCAGGACCCTGATATCTAGGTGGCCCGGGGTCTCTGCCCAGACTGAGGGCAGTGTTTTTTCATTTTCAAGCACACACAGAAGTGAAGCTGAGCACACATCCTTGTGACATACAGAGGACACCGACACGGCTGGTCACTTGTGCTGGCCCTGCACAGTACCCCATGGAGGGCTCCCAGCCCAGCCTGCTCTTCCTCCTGGGCTGGCAGGCAAAATGTCCCTGGTGCAACACTCTGGGGAGACTCTCCAGGTTCTTGAACATACACATGTTCATGAAGACCCCTCTACCTGCCTGGTAGCCCCTGCCCCAATCCTGGACCCCCTCGTCAGACCCATGGGTCCCCAACTTGCCAGCTGGTCCAGATGGAGGTTTGCTGGCGATGGCCACATGCACCCCATCTACACCAGGTTTGGGGAGAACACCAACACTTCATCCCAACAGTTGGCACCACACAGATAGACTATGACCTGTTGTTCTGCTGCAGCAACCAGCGCTGATTCCCTCACTTGCCTCACTCATGTTGGGCCTGCCCAGCAGCTGATTTTGGGAACACACAGCATTCCCTGCCCCCAAGAGGAGGTTAGAGAACCCCACTTGCTATCGTGCTGACACTGAATCATAGAACCATTAAGGTTGAAAAAGACCTCTAAAATCATTGATTACAACCGTTAGCCCAGCACTGTCAAATCCACCACTACACCACATCCCTCAGGTCTGACTCTACCACTTGCCTGGGCAGGCTGTTTAAATGCCTAACTACCCTTTCAGTGAAGAAATTTTCCCTAATATCCAATGCAAACACCCCGGCACAAAGCCCTTCATTCAAGTAGTTGTAGAGAGTGACTGAGACCCCCACCACTCGCTCCAGCAGCTGCCACCACACGCCAGTGGCATCATCCCTCATGAGCACTCCAGCAGCTGGCACCCACTCCTTTCACAACAGTTCCCCAGCATCTGGCACTGAGTCCTTCCAGCATGCACACACATGGAACAGACAGTGAGATTACACAGAGAAGGAGGTAAGAGAAGATTTAATGGAGTTAAGATAGACTGGGGCAATCAGCCTGAGGAGTCTGCCAGACAAGCATACTGACCCACCACAGTTTACACACAACCGGGCCCTTTTCTGTCTATTCCTCTTCTCTTCCTCCCCTGCACACTGCCCCATTTGCAAAGACCCACTGACTCCCCTCCAACATCCTGGACCCTCAGGATTGCATCTTATTAGTTGCAAAGTAGCATTTGCCTACAGTTTCTTGATAGCTGTTCAGTGTGACTGATGAGGTTGGCTTTTTCTCCTTGTCTCCATTACGATTTGCCTGTCAGGTTTGCGTGTCCACATACTTTGCTTCCCTCTTTTCCTTAGTATCCCATTTGACAAAGTCCTTGATCAGAAAATCATACTGGAATAAAAAATCCTACAGTCTATATACCCTTACCATTTTGTGCGACTCATCAGTTTTGGTTCTCATCTCTGCCTGCCTTGGTATTGGTTAGACAAGTTTGTGTCTCTCTGTTCCTGTTTATGGCTTCCTCCTTTTCTTAATATCCCCTTTTGTGTTGAGAAAGTCCCTGATTAGACACCTTAAAGGAGCAGAAACTCTTCTTACACAGAATCTTACAATTACACAAGATTGATAAAATTACCACAACAGTGTTACAAAGGAATATGGAACAGAATATAGAAGAAAACATGAAAGAAAATTTTTTATTTTTCAGTTATACAAATAAAAAACAATCCCCATAGCTGTATTTGAAATAATACTAACAGTGTCAAACATGACAATTCTGAGAGAATATGTACCAATACTTTAAACCACAGAAATTGTATGACATACAGACAGTAGCAATAATACTGTGCAGGAATGAAACTCTCTGTAAATGCTCTTCCTTTATCTACATTTATAGCAATTGTGCTTTTCCCTACACAAAGTAACAGTGCTCTCAAAAATAAATAATGTGCAATTTCAGAGCTCTATCCTGAAATATGGTAATCTAGATCCCCATCTAAATCCTGGACACGTCTCTCCCAGGAAAGTCACCGCAAAGTGTGCTTAGCACTTTGCTAGATCAATCACTAAAATAGGTACTGAACCTGCACCTGTTTTTCTTCAAATTGCATTAAATTACAGAAAAAGTACTGACCTCAAGCACATGTTGCTTATATTGTTTAACAAAAGAAGGATACAGTATTACGCATCAGACTCAGATTTGAAAGGTTCAGTAGATCTTATATCTGGAGTGGCTCAGAGCTGTGGGAGAGAACTGTCCCAAAGCTGAAAAGTTAACAATCAAACATTTATCTATTATTTTTATGAAATGAAAGACTCTGTCACAGAAACATTAACATGTATCTTAATAAGCAATTTACAATAAATTTATCTGAATGAAATCAACTTGTTAAATGCAAAGCTGCCATAAGCTTTGGAAAAATATACACGTTCTGCTGTCTTGATTTAATTTCCAGTTCTTATTTTTAATGTACATTTAGGAACTACAGCTGGCAATTGATATAGCTGATGAGAGGATAAATTTGAGGAACACTCTGAACACAACTGATTGGCATTTCAGTTGTTTCTCGCCAGGGCAGATAACATTACAACATTAGGGATCTTTCTTTTTATCCTACTACTTTGTATTAGTTGTTGGTAGTGTTGGATTATAAAAGTGGTAATTATAATATAAAGCAATTATCTGCTCTGTGCTCTGTGGGCAGCAGAGGTCTGAATGTAGATAAACAACAGAAATCACCCAAGGCAGCTATGGAGGCTTAAGCTGTTGGCTGCTGACCAGTGAAGGACCACGAAGTGAAATCTGTTCCACCTCAAAGACTCTATACAGCAGTTAAGCCTTTGCTGCCATGCCCTGGGTCACTTTTACGGAAAAAAATCACACAGTGGAAGTAATCTGTTTTTTCCATTTAGGTCCTGGGGTGCCTTAACAGAAATGCTCCAAGAGCCCCAGGAGGTATAAGGGAAAGGTAAGAAGGGTGTCTGCAATGAGTCCACTGCTACAGCTTCCCATTTGTAGAGTACAAACAACAGGGAAAGTCCTGGGCATGTCTCACCTCAGGTCACCCTAGATCAAGCAGTAACTGGTGGTCACAAACCACCTAAAAACAAACAATTTGTAGCACAACAAACCACACACCAGGGAGCCTCCCAGAATCTTCGGGCTCCACATGGACACAGGTCTTATACAAGAACAATAGTGTAAAATGACCCCTAGCGCTTGTGAAAACCTGCACAGTAAAGACCACAACTGCTACTCGGCCTCAGAGAATGGTTTGAGACCTACTCCTCACTATATCACACCTCAGCACAGGATAAAGTGAGGCAGGTGAGAGAAGAGGTGTACTGGTGTGGAGTCCCATGGTTTTGGAAGGGAGGCACACCTAGGTGCTGGTTTGAGGGTAGAGTGCTATGAGAAGGATGAATGTGGATAACAGCAGAGAGCCCTGAGCCCATGGCTCACAGTGCCCAAGTGTGCAGTACTGAAGGTGGAAAGCCTAAAGAAGATAAGGTTAAGGCCCAGTTTTGAGGAGGCATGGGAAAAACTGTTGTCTTGGAAGTAGGTGCTACTGTCATGTCTTGTGCCAAACCAAGTCAGAGAAATTTAGCGATAGGGTAAAAATCTGGATTCCATGGCTTATGTACTAAAGTTAATTTCACTTGCGGAAAATCAAATGTGAAGCATGCAGAACTGGCTTAGGTCAAGGTTTAATTTGTCTGCTGACTTTTAAAGGCAAATTCTCTCACCTACCTTTCTATTTACGTGCTATTCTTTTCATTTATTAATTTACACAAATATTTTTTTTATTGCCAAGGAATTAGAGAGTCCCCATGGACTTTGTTGTCAGATACATAATCAAATGGCATATTCAAACCTTCCGTGAGGTGAAGAAAATCATCTGTCAGTTAGTATTTTAGTCTACTTGAGCTTGCTGTTTGTCAATGGCCTGACACTAGAGAGAAGAAAAGACATTCCCAGAAGATAAAGCTAAGCAGATGTTTCTCTGAGCTTCTGAGAGACTGGCAATCTGTGAATTCTTTATTTCAATAGCAATTTTGTCAGTGTATATGAAATATGCTTTAGAAGATCAACAGTAGCAAAACCCTAACAGCAAGAACAGGAATATGCTCACTCTCCATCGAAGAAATAACCTTGTATTAAAATGAAGGCATACATAGTGAACAAATAGCACCCTCTGGTTTATCAACAACAAAGTAAATACATTCCAGTCTGCATGGCTGTTTAGTTCCTTGTGATGCCTTGGTTTCAGTAAGTTTCATGTTAGGACCACTTATCACACATTAGCATGTGGCCAAAGTAAACTGTCCTGGGTAGGAGAGCCTGGTGAATAAGGAAAGATGTTACTGTGTCTTACATATAGCAGAACTGACTTTCTACTTCCTGTAGTATTTGGCTGCAAGGCAGTGATTTAACTACCAAATTTGCATAATTGCAGATCTCTAATCATGCATGATGAAATACATAAACTTAAGAGGAGAAAATGGGTAATAAAGAGCATTTTCAGCTAGTAAATGTTTGTCAGTGTGGTGATACATATCAAATTGCACAAACTAATTCAAAATTCAGTAGATACACTGAATATCATATTTGGAGACCAGAACCTAATGTAGATCTGAAAATGTAAAAAGAAAATACCCATATATTATACCTGCATACCTACTCCTTAGCCAAGCATAACAGGAAAGATGTGAAACCATGCTGCTACCCATTTATGTGCTCCTTTAGCACTAAAACATATGATAGGATGACAGGTTTTGTTTCTTAATGTATGCTGTACTGACACTCCACCCTCTCCTATGCTCCTGTAATTTCTTGTTCTCTTTTTTTGGAAAGAAGGAAGTGAAAGAACTCTTGGTTTTGTGGATAAACAAGACTGTTAATCAAAAAAACCCAATGTGAGATAATGCAGCTCTGTGTTATTTCAGTCAGTTACACATCAGAACATCTAGGTGATACAAAAGAGGTATATTAACTAAAGAGATCACCTAACAGCATTAGAAATTTAGAAAGAACTGCATAAGCTGCAGTTTTTCCCATTAATTGGCTAGGTCTTTTTTTTTCTTTAGTTCCACTGTCACCTGAGTTTCCTTAGACTTTTCCTTTCTACCAGGAATAAAATTGTGTATATATATACACATATATATTTGAATGTATGAAGTAATTTCTTTAGTCCAGCAGATTTTTCTGAAGAATTCTATATGTAAAGTCAGTAAAGAGGTTTTGCTTTGAGATGCTTAAAAAATATAAATAACAAAGAACATGTTCCCTTAAGCAGCAAAGAAACAGAAATCCACACCATTTCTCCAAGATAAGGAAAAAATGTGTATAAGACTAATCTTTGGCACCAAAAAGAAGGGCACCCTCTTTTATGTCTTCAAATCTGTACAGGAGAGAAAAACTTCTCTTTAAGTCAGATCAAAATGATATCTGTGTGGTTTCATGTAACGGATACTGACAACAGTAGCTAGAAAAACAATCGGGATGTTAAAGATTGTATGACAGCAGGATACAACACAATAACACTTGATAAAATATTTGATGTTCCCCTCCACCCTCCCACGCTTACGAATCTTTTTTTTCTTAAGACAATTCCGTAAGATAAAAACATTTAATTACTCATAACGTCCTTGAAATCTTGTAAGGGCTCCAAAACTTAAAAGCAACAAAACCCAACCAACGGCAATAAGAAAAACAGCAACAAAAGCTGAGGTTATAATACAAGATCAGAAACAGTTCTCTGACTGAAGGCATTTACTGATTTGTTTGATCTTACAGACTTCACTTTCTCTACTCAAATCCATCATGATATTTTCTGCCAAAGCCTGCTTTATTTGCTCAAGTAAATATTCCATCCACTGGGTATTCTTGTGTGGGCTGTCTGATCACAGTTGCAAATTGGCAGGTTCTTTTTCTTCTTTTAATCCTGATGAATGTGTCACTGCATCCTGTAAACACTACTGAGTATACATTCAAGCTTTGTTCTTAGTGAAAGTGGCACTTACTTGAACCCTTGCAGTCAAGATAGCTTAGTTATATAGCACTTTACAGGTATAACAGCTGGTTATGTACTTCTGATAGAACACGTTTTTCCAATGGCTTAGTGGGTATTGAAAGGAATCCCCACTGTGGTCCCACTGCCATTCCACAACATCTTTATGATGAGGTGTGTATTCTGTATTTATTGTACTTTACATGTGCTTTATTGCTGTATGCATTTCCCTGTTGTTAATTTAAGTGCTCCTCTATTATGTAACACATACAAGGTTTTAAACTCTAATGGCATCCTATGAGGACTGGCATTAGAAAAGTACCGATACTTCAGATCATCATAATAATGATACTTGACTGGTTTTCCATGTAAATCCTTTGGGAATGGCCAAAATCCATAGAGGTGAATTTCATCACAAAATCTGGTGGCAAGTGTATACATGAGGAGACCAGTGCTGGGTCGTTTAATGTGGACCTTGTTTGTCAGCCAATAGCTGCAAAGAAAGAAAAAGTGCATTAAGAAACTCATATAACTTCACATGTGAACTTATTTTATCTACTATGCATTCATTTTACACTATGAAAAGGTGAAAGTCTCCTTTTCTCTAAAATGAGATCATTATGACACTGTTCTGGTGCACCTTTATTCCTCCTAGAGGAGGTTAAGGGAGACCTTATTTAGCACAGTGCTGAAAAAAGCCTGGCCAACTAAGGGACTTAATTCAGGCCTTAATCCTAACACGACATCATGTCTGCAGAAGCTAGAAAACTGCAGTTAACATCCTCAGCCAGATTAGGGAACAGTCTCTTGCTATAAAATCTGACCTGTTAAAGTATCAAATTTCTGTGATCAAGTGACCCCTACACTGAATATTTGATTGGCCTGGTGGTTACTTCGCAGATTGCTTGTCTAAATAGAAAGCAAATGGAAATCATAAACTTATTTTAAGAATGTAACTTCCAGAAGTCAATAGAACTTTACTAAAAACTAAAACTACCTGTTGCTAATGGCAGTCTTCAGATAAGCAACACCTTACACTACTGATTTTTAAAAGGCTTTGTTTCGTACTCAAATATTCACTGGTCTGACTTAGCCTACAGAACAGTTTTCCTGTGCCAGTAACAAGAAGTCTGGTTATGGCTTTAAAAGCAGCAGAGAGTTTTCAAAGAGACAAATGGAAACTTAACTGGATTCCAGCACGCAGCTCACATTGGTACCCTCAAAGTCTGTCACTGACATTGTTCTACGTCTCTAACCTTTAAAATCAGAACTTCATTAAAATAGTGCCAGCCTATTACTGGTAAAACACTTCTCCCAGGTCTGATTCAATAGAAAGTCCGCTAGTACTTTATGGAAATAAAAAAGGTCACCTAGATTCTTAAACTTCGTCATTCTGCTGGTCGGACAAACAACAGCCATGCACACAGCTGTACTGATCAGACTGTGGGAATATGTGACTGCAAGTAAGGGAAGTAAGTACTAGCATTACCACACAAATGTAAAACCACTGCAGTGTGCCACTGTACTCTTAGTTGTAGGCTGTGAATTGCTTCTACCACAGTCTAGGAAGAAGGTCAAGGGAGATGAACCGCACCAGACTGGAGTTAGCCTTGTTTTAAATGGGATTACAATAAGGCTGGAACTTAAAACTATAAATCCAGAGTGCTATAAAGGCATTAATGATGTAGTAGGAAGAACATCCCACCCCCTACTATGAAACAGGACAGCAAAACTATGTTTTTAATCAAAGATTAAAGTATTTTAAAAGCACCAGATAATATGCAGCAGTTAATTTAACCATCCCATTGAAACTGGCCTTCTCAGTTTCATTCTTTGCCACAACCATAGCTTTTGAATCACAGATAGGTATGCACGTGAAAGCTAATTTGGTATTTTTGGTTGGTTTTTTGGTTCTTTTTGTTCTGTTTTGAGTTTTTGTTGCTGTTGTTCTTGGTTTGGTTTTTTGTTTGTTTTCATTATACTCAAGTTCATTTTCTGAAAGCTGAAGGACCCTGCAAGCAGAAAACAGTTCTGGGCTGAGTGACTGCTTCTCCAAAGCCAGCACAGAGAATGAATTTTGCTTGGCTGTAAAAACAGGATGGTAAAAAGCATATTTAAGGAGTGAATGCAATTGGGAATGGGTACATCTACAAATGACACATGCATATATCATTTTTCAGTGTTTTCATAAACACGATTTTGCAGACATAAGATGCTAATAAGCAGTTTGCTTCTCACTATGATAAACTGAAACTCTGTAAGACAGGATAAACCAGAGGAGGGACACTATTCTAGAAAATAAATGTTTGTTTATGGAAAAGTTGCTGAAGAACGAAATTTGAACACTTTTAGCACTTCACATCACAGATACAGCAAAACAAATTAAAAGTGAAAGCTAATTATTTAATTTTTGTAGAAATTGGTATTTGTCTCTTGAGAAATCAGTACTGTAATCTCATGCAGTCATCCATCTATATAAGTGTTTCTAGCCAAACAGCAGTCAAAACTGATGCATCTGGTAGTACAGGGTACCACTGCTATCATTCCAGTTGAATTTCACCCTTCCAGGATGCTCATGGCAGAAAATTAAATCAGTAGTAAACACATAAATATTTGAAAAGGACATTATCTCTTAAGCATTTCTGTCCAGAAATAAGTATGCAATGAAGAAATAAGATGCAATGAAGACCGTGTTACAATTTTAGATTATAAATGCTTATCTTCTCTTCTGTTTGTCATATTCAGGCATTATACAAAACAGAAGTTTAACTATTTCTTATTTCTTAAAATTGAAAAGATATCCAAACCCTCTCTATATATTGAAAATATAGTACTTGCTGTAATTACTGGAAAAAATATAGGATCAATTATACTTCAGATGAAAAAAAAAAAGTAATGCAACAAATGAAACGGTTGGAGGCACTCAGTGCTCAGGGCTAATGCTTCCTAAAGATCATTTATCTCTGCACATTCCTGGCTCCCAATGTTTGCTTGAATTAATAAAATTGTCAAGTAGTGACACAAATCACAAGTAGTCTTTGTGATTTTTGTTCTGAAAGATACGTGTCAAATTGTCAGTTGCTCAGGTACCTATTCTAATCTGAAGCTGAGTTAAGGCTGATTAGGATTGATTGATGTTGTAGATGCTTTAACCAATAAGCATCTTTGTACCTGTTTTCAGTTTCTGGAGTTTTATTACAGCTTTAGTTTAAAGCATAAAGATACTCTCCCAACCTACTTTTCTGGGATGCACTCATTTTCTGTTTAAGATTACAACACGAAGAAAGAAACTAACTATAGAACCAAATGAGAATCTCTCGTTTCTCATAACTAATCCCTAGATCTTCACCCATGACCAATTCCTGATTTTCCAGCTGGATAAGGAATCAGCTTAACTGACAGGACTGGGTGCATCTTACCATGTTAGAAAATAGGTATCACTATGTAGACTGTAACTGGCCACGCAGTGCACCACTACAAGCACTCACTTGTTTTCATGATGCACATGATAAAAAACTCCTTTGTGGGGCCTGAAGGCTGAATTTACTGAAGATTACTGAATGTGCCAACGCATAAACACCCTTTAATTCTAAAATTTTTGTGACTCGAAGTTGAGTAGCTTGAATTCAAAGAGATCTCACTTCAAATTACTTTAAAATATATGGCTGATGGTAATGTAGTAAAGACACTGACAAGATATCATGAATTTCAGCTTATGCTCAAAAGTTAAAAGTAACCTCTAGGGGTAAGTGAAAAACAGCACAAATAGACAGTATGTTGAACTGTCTGCAATGAAAGGAAGATCAGGTCAGTACTTAGGTCCATGTATTTCATTTCGTAAAATTGCTGTTAATAAATACCATGTTTGCAACAGGTAACTAAAAAACCCCACAATACATTGTAAGAGCAAAGGTCACTCTGCTGACAGCAGGGGACTGCTAAAAATGCCTCCTCCATGAAAAAAGGTATATTTGAGCTGATACTGGTTCCTGTAACAACATCCTTGTGCTCCTACTATCATTCTGTGTATTTTCACCTCAGCTCCTCATCCCAAATCCAAGCATCTTTGCCTCCAAAACTTCTTACATGCTTCAGGCATACTAGGTAGTGAGCCATGGCCACACATCTGAGACCTCTTTCACACAGTCCAATGTGGATCTCTCTTCTACAATCCTTTCTTTTCACATGCACACTTCAAACAGATTTCACATGATTTAAAAATCTGAACACTCATCTCTTGCATGTTTCACTGTATTTTACATTAAAAAATGAAAATAATCAAAGACATTTTTGATATTTCTGTTAGTACTGGAGAGAAATACTGTCAATAACGGATTTGTGTCAGCATTATTCTAGTACTTTCTGATGCTTTAGACATACATGTCTTTCCCTTCCTTTTTATTGTTATTACCTTAATGAAACCTAGTTCTTGTACGCAGTTCCACACCATAAATAAAAGACGTTTTAAAATTCTGTATGTAAAAATGTAATTTTTGTCAAATATCCTTCTTTGTCTCTACTAAGATAATATGAAAAGCTATAGAAATTATATCAAAATTTGATTGTAAATTGAGGCATTGGTACAAAACCTATATTTCTCAGTAATAATGACTTTTACAAGAATCATGAGATTATTCCTATTGGAAGGGATGTCAGCAGACCTCTGACCAACCTCTGACAGATCTCAGTCCAGTCTCTGTCTCCAAGGAGGGTTCCTCAGCCATTTCTGGCTGGGCCTGTGCTCCAGCTCAACCACCTTTGTTGCTTTGGAGCTCTCTGCTCAGCTTGCTTCAGATGGCCAGTATCTTTCCTGCTTTAGGGGGCCCAAAGGTGCTTGAGTGGAAAATTCCTTCTACATTTAAAAAAAGCAATGAAGAAAGTAAAGGTCTGCCCTGATGAATATGAGATACATAAATTTACAACCATAAGCACTGTTAAAAGATTACTTTGACACTTATATTTGTCTTTAAGTTTATGGAACCTCAATATTTTGGCCTTTAAAATACTAAACCTGTTTCTGCCAGATCAAAATATCACCTATGGTTAAATATACAGTCAAATCCACCAGACTTTCACCTATAACTAGCAGAATATCCTCATATTTAGGAAAATTGCATCTTCTACTATCAGCATGATTGCCAGAAGAATGTCAATTGAATAGCACGTTGCTATCTGATAATGACTTCTTGCAGCTATTGACAAAAATTAAATGAAAAGAAACACATAAAACAATAAATACCTGTTTTAAAAATAGTTAATGTTAAAATGACCTTCTGAGGAGACTCTATTACAATGACTAATATATGCAACAATTGATGCCAATCATCATCACATTATATGGATAAGGGGAATTCAAATTACAATTGTTTATCCTGCTACTGTGGAATAGATGACTTCGGACTAAATTAAAACATGAGATGTGCTTTCCCATGGCTGTACTCAGAATGAAGTGTTGTCTCAGACAAAGAAAATCAGATATGATGGGTTACATTCAAATACCAGGTAATTTAGTGTACTTAGCATATTTATTTACCTTATCTACAAATTCCACAAGATGTCATAGCATAAATATATTCAGAATCTGGTTGCGTATATTTCAATGGATTTTGAATTCCTTGCTCTGGACAGGCCTGAATCCGAGGAAACACACATGTTTCAACTCTGAATAGCTCAAAAGATTATATACTGAGCTCTGTTTCTTGAGATGTCCAAGCCGATCTCCAAGTAAACCTATTCAACACACCTGGCTGTCACTGAAATTCTGTTCCTTTTACAGACAGAGAGAATATTTTTAAAAAGAGAAATCATATACGGTGTTTGAGAAGTTAAATATTAACATTAATAAGAAAGCAGTGAAAAAGATTTTGAAAGATGACAAAACATCTCACTGTTACTCAAGAGTGTCTGTGTGAGAAGCTAGAGGATGTATACTGTCTTGATTACACTTCCTCACAAAATACTTTCAAACAGGACAAGACACAGAGTAAAGCAACATATGCTATCAGAAGAATAAAGTAACTTCTGTATGACGAGAGAATAAATAGAGTAGCTTGAAAAAGAGAGACCTAGGTGGGGAGATGGCAAAATGCTCCAAAGTTATGAAGTGTGTGAAGGTGGCAAATAGGAATTAAATTACTACTTTAACATAAGCATTGTAACATAAAAAGCTATGGACTCAGTAAAGTCATTTATTAGTAGGTCTGAAATAAACAGATGAAAGTACTTTTTACACAACACTGAACTGGGAATTCATGGCAATAGGATGTTTTGGATGCCATCGGCCAACTGACTAAAAAACCCACAACTTGTCAAGGTTCACAAAACCAGTGGTGCTGATAAGCTCCTTCTCAAAGGTTTGGTAAGCTGCTGCCCATGAGAGCATGTGTCACAGGGTAATCTTTCCTCTGTTTCTAACTTTTCTTCTAAGTTTCTGTGTTGGCATCTGGCCCTGGTAAGACTACAGGCTAGAAACGGATCTCTTGAATAGCCACTTTTATATTCTTGGACCCAGCATCTGTTTTATAAAGAAGGCGTAAGGGCAAATATCTTCCTCAAACTCAAAGAACAAATCCTTTTCTTGTGCTTTCTTGTCTTCAGTGGGATTAATCACACCAATTATATGAACAACCCTTCAACTGACCCTCTCAATTTATGTGAATGTTTTAATTAAAATGCACTATTTGTCTTTTTCTTACTGAGATATGCTTTGCACAGAATGCTGCACAAGGAGTCTAAAGTATGAAAGAATTAAATTGTGAACAACACAGAAAATGTGACAGCCAGCACAAAAACACTGCTGAGTGTTTGCACAAGATCTACTTGATGGTTTTCAGTGCACAGTATTTTCAAAGAGCATACATAAAAAACCTGTTTCATTGAAACGAATAATGCACTTTATGAAGAGCTGAAACTCCATCAGAGCCCTACCCAAAAAATCAGGATTCTGTCCTGATCTGATCTGCCTCTTTAGTAGATAGAAATATTCTGTGATATACCGCACTACAGGACAACAAAGGTTGTAAGTAAAGGTTACTTAGTTATGTCTAGTGAAACTTGCTAAGAATATCCATCAATATATTTTCAAAATTATTTAAGCCCTTAGGAATCCATTTACACAAAAAAAGAGACCTCAACCTTTGCCACTAAATATGGTTAGTCCTCTACCGCACAGACTGAAACATCTACCCTTGCTTCACAGTCATGAAAGTCATCAACTGACACTCTAGCACAGTATATGCCTCTGCTAAAAAGTGTTGCTCACTCAACTCACGCACAAAACCATTTTCAAGAATGAAACACAGCTTAATTTTAGAAGAAGTCATTAATAAATAATTTGAGATCACAGTTACACTAGATGTGCACACAGACACATAGCAAAGGTGCAGCAAAACAGACCTAGAGTATATTTTACAGGCTTAGAAAGTCAAGAGAGAAACTTCTGGAGAAAAGGTTTTCCTTTCTGACAGATCAGCTGCTTATTGAAATATGATGGAAAGAGATAGATCTTCCAGTGAGGTGTTGCATGTCTATCTTATTTCTGTGACATACTTAGACAGTAACATATGCCTACTGTACAGATAATGGAGCAAAATATAGAATTCTATGAATTATAGAATCACAGAATTGATAAAATTGCGAGGGATCTTTAAAGATCAATTAGTCTGCTCCCCCTGTCCTGGGCATGGACATATTTCACTAGATGAGGTTGCTGAAAGCCCCATCCAACCTGGCCTTGAGCAATTCCAGTGATGGGACATCCGCAACCTCCCTGAACAACTTGTTCCTGTTTCTCAACACCCTCATGATAAAATATTTCTGCCTTCCGTCTAATCCAAACCTACGTTCCTTCAGTTCAAAACCACTGTCCTTTGTCCTATCACTACAGACCTTGGTAAAAAGTCTCTCCCTCTCCAGCTTTCTTGTAGGTTCTCTTCAGGTACTGGAAGGCCACAATACGGTCTCCCTAGAGCGTTCTGCAAGCCCAGTTCTCTCTACCCTTCTTCAGAGGAGGGGTGATCCAGCCCTCTGATCATTTCTGTGTCCCTGCTCTGTACCCACTCCAGCAGGTCCCTGTCTTTTTTCCTGCTGAAGACTCCAGAGCCAGGTGCAAGACTCCAGGAGGAGTCTAAGCAGAGCAAAATTGGGCAGAATGAACTCCCTCAACTTGCTGGCCATGCTCCTTTTGATGCAGCCCAGGATACAATTGGCTCTCTGGGCTGTGAGTGTGTATTTCCAGCTCATATATGTATGAAGACATGTTAATGTTTCCTTCAGGCTAAGAAATTCTAATCTGCTCAAAAAACCTTTTTTCAATTTTTTAAAATCCATTTGTAGCCATAACCTAGAATCCACCAGTGATAAACAAGATTGTGACAATTTTTCTTTTACCCCCCCATACAGATATTATAAATTAATGAATTACCTTCACAATTATAAAATGAAAGTCAATATGTCAGTGTGTAAGTTCAAATCAATCTACTTTTGATTAATACAGACTGAACCTGCATCAAGTAAACTATTTCTTGTCATATATTTGTTAAAAACTGCTAGCACTACTTGGCTTTTTCTTTTTCCCTTACAATTCCAACAGTTAAGATGACTATTTATTATTTTGTATAATTTTATCTTATTCCATGAAACCATTTAAATATGTAAATATTAAGGACTAAGATAAAACCTTAAAAATGTTGGAGAACACTTGAACAGTGTGAGTGGTAGATGTACAAATGGTGATCAAGAAGCATACATATGACTCTGGGTATTTGAAAAGTCAGATAGGAGATGTTTTTAGATGGTACATAAACACTCAAATCTAAGCTAAATACAAGGTCTGTAGAAACATGCAGTAGCAATGATAAAACAAAAAAGAGAAAGTATCTGATAAATTAGGAAGAAATAGAGCCATCAAGTTGAATACCAAATCACAGGAACTATGTGCCATAATTTTATAGACCTCCTTTCTCTTTTGTTTCATTCTTTCTGCATGAATCCTGAAAAGATAAACTACTTACTTATGTCTATAGCTATAAAACACAGCTACCAAAGAAAAAACCTTGGTAGGAAAAGGTGTGTAAGACTGCCATTCTGGAAAGCACACTGGGCCTAATTCTAAGAAAATATGAATAAAGTAGGTAAAAAGAAAGCAATTATATTTTGGATAAATAGGGCTGCAAATGGTTTCAGAGGGAGTCAATGGCTTTTCTCCTCTTGTATAAGTCGTAAATATTACTTATCTTCTTCTCTAAAAAGGATACTGGTATTAGTTTGGATTAAACACAAGCAATGAAGCAATGGGATGATTCATAATCAGATAGAAGATGGCACAACAATATTTTATTGATTTTGAAAACTGAATTTTCTACTCAGTAAAATAAGACTACCTACCACTCTTCTACACACAGAAACGTATGCAAAGGTGGGGGAAATAAGCTTGGAAGCAGGAAAAAGTGTCAGGCAAAAGAACCTCAAATGTGTAGCTTACAGGAAAACTCCAGCATTTCCTATCAGCAACATGAGAAGGCAGTCACAGGAAAGATATATTTTCAGGTTTTAGGACATTTATAGCCTAAGCTTATATTTTGACTCGTGTTCATGCTGGATCTGTTTTAGAAGCAGACTCCTACACTGAAGAAAAAGCTTGGCTATGAGTGATAACAATTGCTAGAAAGAACTCCTTTGCTCTCCACTCATCTTCTAGGGCTCCTTTTCCACCTAGGGGTGGCACAAGAGACAGTGCTGCTGTTCCCTACTACTGGAACATTTCATGGACCTAAGGATTGATCCAGACCATGATCAACCAGCTGTGACGGCCGGTTGGCTTCCTTGGCAGGGATTTTGTCTGTGGCATCAGGAATGTTGACATCAGCAGCTGTCCTCAAGCTGAATGACAGTGACACAAGCAGACTCTGTGACCTCTTCTACTGCTGGAGCTAAACTGAGAAATCTGAACCCAGGAGTCCACCCCATCTGGTCCACAGGGGCAACTATAACAGGCACAGATTGGGCAGGATGATAAATGAACAGCCTACTTTCTATCAGCCATATTCCCTTCCTGAAAGAGCCCTTACTACACTTCTCAGAGTAGCTATTCAAGCCTCAAAAAGACTATTGAAGCAGTCCATTGACAGGAAATCTTGATAATGGCTTAGGTCAGCAAAGGTACTGCAGTCAAGAAATGAATTTGACCCATGTTCTACACAGTAACCTGGTTACACAAAACTAACGCCATTGGGTATGTACAACCAAATGTTTATGTTAATCTTGAACTTCTGTGTTTTGCCAAACTGTCGGGGTTCTGACTTCTTCTGGGAATGGGTGAGGGCATAACAAAATTTACATCATATTTCATTAAAAATTACTAAAAAAAAAAAAAAAGAAATCTATCTCCCATGTCAAAGATAAGCAAATGGAGTGAAAGAGGAACTCGGTCTGCAAAAAGAGTACAAAGATTGGATAAAACTCTTCAACTATATTAGTGAAAGCTTGTCTGGGAAAGCCATGTCAAACTAAGAACACGGAAAAGTCTTCTGTTGGAACAAAGATATAACAAATTCAGTTAAAGGATAGTAGATTAAAAAAGAATTATGCAATCTTACTGCAAAGTTGTAAGAGTAATGCATATCAGACTGACTGAGGACATTGCTAAATGCTATGAAACACACAGGTAACTTTGGATTAAATTGATAAAATATGGATTTCAAAAATATACATTAATTCTTAATATTTTATGAAATAAAATTCATAATATAAAATGCTAATTCTTCATATTTTATGAAGGCATTACTACAACTTATAATTGATTAGCATTTTTCCTATGAAAATTTCAACAGAATATTACTGGAAGAGTGTAATTAAAATTAATAACTTGCCCTAATTCTAGCCTTCACCATTAGATCTAGTCTTTCCTACTGAATGAATATCTGTTCTTATGCTAATGGCCAGTAAAAGTATTTTTGTAACAGAAAAAAAAAACCCTGTCTAACTAATTTTCTCTCTTTTCAAGACAATGCAAATACAGTCATGCTCAGAAGAAAAATCTAATACACGAACAGAGGCTCCAGACCAGCTGTTTCACCTGCCATGACTGCCATGAAGAGGAGAGAGATGCCAGAGAGCCAGGTCTGTATTCTTGAGAGACCATTTTCTAAAAAACTTACATCACCTGTTAAATCTACCCTAAAAAAGAAAAAGCTTGGTAGGAAAAATTGTGTCGAAATTCCATTCTGGAAAGCATATTGGGCCCAATCCTAACAAAACAGTTATAAATGTAGGCAAAAGAAAACAGTTCCATTCTAAGTAGAGCTACAAATGGAAGTAGGCTTTAGAGTCAATTGCTTTTAGCAGGAGCCAACTTGGGTTTTTTTGGTCCCTGCTATGGAACATTATATTATGTGTCCCTGAAACAGGGCAGAATTTATAAATATGATCCCAGGATGAGATCTCATCTGCCCTCATCTGAAAGCATTTCATTAATGGCACTGCTACTGAAACTAATGTTGAAAAGTGCAGCCTGTAAATTTGAGAATATGTTCAGGATGCTTTTTGCTCATTGGACTATAAAGAGTTTTCAACTGCTTTCAGCTTGTGCCCAACTGCCCTCTACAGCTGAAGACAATAATGCCTAACACCAGGTCTGGATAGAGTTAAACAACATGTTCAGTGCTATGCTACCTGTTAGACTAACTTCAGTCATATAGAAGAAAATCTCTTTTGATTTAATCAATACAATCTGAAGTGTCCTATTTAGAGATTATTACAGAAATATGCATTACAGATCCTTAAATTTGATCAGTGCAATGAACCAGAGCAGATTAATCAGATATAAAAGCTATTGATTTTACTATCTGTCTTGGAGTGATTTATGATGACAGTCTATTCCATGATTCTCTGCTTTATGCCTAAAAATTGTTGCTGTAATGGTTGCTTTAAGGCCCATGACAGGGTGTGTGTGGGGCCAGGGAGAGTGGAGCTTTGGGGTTCTTGTTGGGCATTTTCGAAGACTCACTGCCCAGGTATTCCATGGTGCTGGGAGATTCGGTTTTGCTTGGCTAGCTTGGTTTTGTTGGCCCAGGCAAAAAGCTTTTCCCTTCCCTGGCTTGGAGAAGCTGCAGTAGAAATCTTTCAGCTGCCTCAAGGTGAACTGAACAGCTGCAGGTCCGAGACCACAGGAGTGGGACTGGCAGGAGCATGGCTGCCACGATCCAGCCCCAAGCCTCAGGGAGCCAAGGGAGAAAATGCACACCAAGAGGCTCCAGACCAGATGCTACACCTGCCATGACTGCCATGAAGAGGAGGTCGATGTCCGAGAGCCACCAGGTTTTTGCCTACTGCTGGAACTCCTCTGTGGAAGCTCCACTTCCCTCAAGCTGGCGCCATCTCGCACCACGTGTCGGGAAGGAGTATTTCTTCAACATTTCCCCCATTCTCTGGGCATTTTTGGGTTTTCATTCCTCTGTGTGTGGCGGGACGTGAGTTCTGACGGTTTGGTGTTGTTTTTCTTCCTTGCCTTGTGGACATTTTGTTGTTAATAAACTGTTGGGGTTTTTTTCCACTGTCCTCTATTAGTATTCATTTTCTGTTGGTGCAGGGGGGTTGTTGAAACCCTTTAAGGGAGACTACTCATTATAGAGTGTCCTCTCTTAAATTTGTCTCAAAACTGAGACATCATCCTAAGTCCCACGGTTCTCATTGAATTAACCAACCAGAAGACACAGGCTTCATACAAATAAAAGTATACTACTTCAGTAAATGAAGGAGGCAGAAGTTACTCCTTAGGATCAAGATCACACAAAATCTTTGACCAGTAAAAAGCATTCGCTGAAGCATGTGCAAGCATGTGTTGAAGAATATATTTGAACAGAAACAATTTGCTGCATCACAACTTAATGTGGAACTCAAAGTCATAGATTGCCTTACAAACTCCATTAAATATGAAAAACTCACTTAAAAAATACACAGGAGTCTGCACGCTGTCATGCCAAAGGACCAGTGTCTTTAAATGTTGCTCACTGTTCACTGTCTTTAAATGTTGCTCACTGTTCACATGCTATTAATTTCTAGCTCCACTGCGAACAATAGCAACTAAAATGCCCATTAAATAGCAATGAGATGTGACTGGAGTTCTGCCAAACCCATCTACTGGTTTCACAAGGACATGCAATACACCAAGGAAAAACTGTTTTCAGTTTTTTCTGAAACTTCTACAATCCATCAGAAACAAATACATGACATCTATGTGGAAGGCTGCAGATCCCACTACTGATTTTACAAGCAATAACTTCCCAAGAGAAATTCCTTTGATTTTCAAGTAAGGAGATTAATGGATGTTTTTACTCCACAAAGATTTTCTGTCTTGTGCTTGCTTTCTTACGTGACAGCCTTCTGCATCATATTGTCTTTCGACTATATATGAGAGGAGCATAGAGAAAAATGACAAAAGACTTTGCCATTATTGGCTAGTATTAAAAAATCAGAAATGTGTCCTCTACAACTTGTACAACTTGCTTTATTTTCTTTCTGTGAGTTTCATGCACTGCAGTTTAAATCTGTACTGCATCAATAGAGGCACACAGCAGGTAGGTATCTACTATTTTTTAGTTTATTACTGCTGTTACATATACACTAAAGTAAAAAAGGAATCCTGAACCAAATTGTATACCCACTTCACTAGACTGAAAGATTAAAACAAAGTAAAATTTAAAAAAAGAAAAAAAAGGGGTTGTGTAAATGCATCTAAAATTATTTTAACAGGAAATAGTTCTCACTTTATTAGATTAAAGCCTTTAAACAAAATCTGAGCTGACCTACCGCTACTTACAATGCTATCTTCATATATTGCCAGTGGCTTTACTAAGTTACCATCAACCATGTAATTAACAGTCATTTGAAGTGAGATCTTCAGTCTGAATTCAAGCTACTCAACTTCAAGTCATTAATGCTATAGAAATAAAATGTGTTTACACACTGGCACATTTCCCAGATATTCTGTGCCTGGAACTTGCTTTGCATATTACAAACAAGTTTATAGAATTTGAAAACAAAACCAGAAAGACAGATTTCCTCTTCTCTTTCACCTCTCCTTCAGAGAATGATCATCATACCAAAATAGCAATGATGGCTTAGCAGTCTCATGAGTTAACACAAGGAGATCTGAGGCATAATTTTGTGCTCTTCACCAGACTTTATGTATTATCCTCGCTGGTGAGAAGCCTACTGTTCTCTTAACAGATTCATTTGGAAAAGATGTTTGCTACTAACATCAGAGAGCTGACATTAACAAATGCATGAACCAAATCTTCCTCTACTCATATCCTCTCAAACCTGTTCTCTCCTCCTGAATTCATCCAGTTCATTTCCCAATAGACTCCAGAGCCAGCCAGCATCATCCCTCTGGATCTGCTCCCACTGTGAAACATCCCTGGGGGAAACCCACAAACTACAGCAAATCCACTCCTCTTTGGAAACCCATGACAAACCCCTTGCAGGCAGCAGAAATCTAACTGCCACCAGTGATCTAGGGGTCGAGCTTGCATTTTGTTTCTAGTGCCAGCATGCAAGCAATCTCCCTGCAGCAGGTTGAGCTGCCCCATCTGCTTGGCACTCATTTCTCCATAGCACAGCTCACAGCTGTGCTCCCAGGGTTTCACACCCTGAACACAGCTTCCAGTGGATGCCTTTTAGAGAGAACACACTGCAACATGGAGGGAGGGCTTCTCTCCTTGACCTTGTCTTTGTAACAGCTCAGGATTTCTCTTTAGTGATTTTTAAATGACTGCTAGCTCTGCAAAGGAAGATAAAATGTAACATTGAGATTTTTTTCTGAAAGCTTCTTGTCATTGAGAACTATGTTCTGTAAACCAGCTTTTTCCTACTGCATTTCTATGCTTTGTCCATTAAAGACTAAAACGTGAAAAAGGCAAGCCCTCACCTGTAAATTTAATGCTACACATGAATCTTTCTACTGCCTTGTTAGCCCATCTGTATGTTACATTATGTTACAGTATGTTACTGTGGCAAAATAGTTCGATACAAGCATAAACTGTGCAACCTGTTGGTTTCAGTATGACTGTGAAACACCCACTACTTCCCCTCTGCCAATTTTGCTAGTGAGTGTGCCCACACTTATACTAAAATGGAAAAAAAAAAGGAAACAAAAACCCGCACCTTGTGAGCCTCCAAAATGTTCTGAAACCAGGGGTTGCACTTGTTTTCAGTCAGGCCGTATCTCAGATTCTTTTACAGGCCTTCTTTTCTTGCAAAAGAAAATGATTACTCATTTTCTTTGGAAAGTCCCCTGTATCCCAGACAATGAAGCAGACAATGAATTTTCTTTGAATACTTCACTAAATACATGGTACAAAAATGCAAATTATGACACTTGCTTCCACTAAATACAGACTAGAAAACATCAATAAGCTGTTTCCACAGTGCTAATGAGGTATAGGAACTCTAATATTTCTATACAGAAATACTGCTTAAGGAAAGTTACAAATGAAAGTACTTATTTTTTACACATTATAGAAGTAAGTGTTATTTTCTTAATTTTTCCCTGTGGCCTATTATTTCACCTGTGGAAGACAGAAGGACAGATCTCAGAAAAGGACTTCAATACAGCAGTGTTATAGTGCTGAATTCGTAATGTAAATCCAAACAGCACTAACCTCCCACACATGTATAAATATGTCCTTATGGCTATTGCCCTTATCCTAAACGAGGATGAGGACAGCAGAACACTTAAAAACAGTATTCACAAGAACAACCTCTGCTGAAAGAGACACACAAGACAGAATGCAAAGGGACAGAGACTTCGGTCTAGAATGGGAAGGAAATGAGTACTGGTGAGAGACTTCAAATCTCATTCCATCCAAAACACAGGCACTACTAGCATCTACCTCAACTGTGGTGTGCCTTTCAATACCAAAGAAGCAGAATCCGGATTTAACACCTGATGAATCAGTTATTTTCTTTAAAAACATTCTGTTCTTAAAACATCACACAAGGCATACCAGCACTGACCTAACCCTCCCAAGGGTCTGAAATAGAGCAATGCTCACCCTTTTTCTCACTTTCTAATTCTTTGATGCAAACTGAAACAGGCTAACAGGCTTCCCTTAGCCTCTGAAAAGCCTATACATGCCTGATGTACCCAAAAACCAAATTCCCTCACATGGTGGCCTGACACCGGCCAGATGCTCTCACTCCCCTCCTCACTCCTCAGGGGGATGTGGAGAGAACAGCAAGAGCAAAACCAAGTGAACTCAGGGATCAAGATAAAGACAGCTTACTAGGTGAATTAAAGAGCCACCTCCCACCTTTTTCTTCTGCTACCACAGTTGTATTGCTTGCTGAGCATGATGCTGGATGGCATGGCATTTCCTTTTGTAACAGAGAAGTTTTGAGGCTGTGCAAGTGCCATTCAGACACAGCCAAAACACTGGTGAGTTATCAACAACTTTTTACCCCCAAATAGAACACAGAGCACCTACATTTTGGCACAAGTGTTTGGGAAGAAGGTAGTAGCCATTAGTCTTGGGACTTGGTAACTCCAGACAAAATATGCCCAAATGCTACACCGTGCTTCTGATCTTAACACTTGAATCTCTCCCTGTATACCAACAAGAACTCAGAGATTTCAAGAATGTTTTAATGGATTTGTTTGAAGAAACTTACATGCATTAAAAAGCAAGGCTACAGAAGATACTAAGCCAAACTGCTCCTTCCTATACAGACACCACTGTTTACTATTGTGCCAGTGTATTATTTCACTGAAGCACTATTCATGTTAACAACCCAATGACTTGAATTGACCAAAGCAAAAGGCCAAACCATACAGTGCATATAGCTATAGCTTTGTTCGCTAATTTCCATATTACCTCAGTAGTTAACGAAGCATTTGAAGAAATCTATTACCAGCTGGGTGCTTAATACAACCTCTCCTCATCACAGAAGCTCAGTAGGGTCAAAACTAAATGCACGTGTCTTTAAAAACTCTTGGTAAGCATTA
This sequence comes from Rhagologus leucostigma, assembly GCA_013397725.1. Lineage (NCBI taxonomy): Eukaryota > Metazoa > Chordata > Aves > Passeriformes > Rhagologus > Rhagologus leucostigma. The sequence continues at coordinate 63,948 of VZTD01004710.1, read as the reverse complement.
CAATCAAAACAAAAAATAGCAGAATTTTTGTCATTGTCTTATCGTGGAACATCACTTTAAAAAACAGGAAGGAAACCTAACAACTTTCTCATGCATACGTGTTCCAGCCAGAACCAACAGATAATTCATCCCATGGGTAAAAAAAATCCCAAGAGAAGCTATTCTCAGTTCTATTAATACTATATGGTAACATCAGTCTCTATGGATTCTGGTCCTCTCCGTAAGTTGTTCATCAAAAACAGACTACAAAAACTGTTTCTAGTTTACTTCTCAATTGCACAGCTACAGTTTTTGTTACAGTTTTGTATGCTATGATCAAATGAGAGTTATAACACATTTTCACGGTTTTCAGAAACACAGGTTTTATGTAAGGAAAATAAATTTTTAAAAAACCCTCAAACCTAAAATTGAAAAATAATCATAATAAGTACCAAAATAGTTTTCAAATAAATATAAATTTGCAGATATACTGTATGAATAAACTACGTGTTACTTCCTGCTTAGCTCCTAGGAGTCATTAGCATTAGGTACAGTGCTGTTGCTCATGGTAGAAAAACTAAGCAGCAAAACTTCGAAATGGAAAATTTCATTCCTATTTTTTCTTATGACTAATTCTGTTGCTCTCCACTAGTTGACACCCAAAATTCAATCTGAGAAGAGTAAGTTTTACAAGTGTTATATAAACATTGCTGATAAGGAACTAAACAGTTGCTTCAGTAAGATGAAACCGTTCTCCCAAAACAAAAACTCACAGAAGTTTACTGTCAAAAGGTAAATAAGAATAAAAAAAGTAGATAAAAATATCCCTATTATCATGATAAATTTTTCTTGGCTTACCTGGCAAAATGGACCAGGCAGTGAAAAATACAAGACGCAGTTTAGTGCACAGTCAGTTCTGTCTTCATGTTCTCTACTTCAACTGTGCTTGCTTCTAATGAAAACTCTCAAAAAGTGAGCTATCTCTTGACAGACCTCGCTAAATCTTTCACAAACATGATAAAATAGGAGAACTTGTGCAAAGGAAATAAAAGCTCATCCTGAGAAACTTTGAACTATATCCTTAAGACATGCAGGAGTGCGGCAGCTCTGGCAAGTAGCTGCTAGACTGAAAAGCCAACCCTTGAGTGTCTCCACTCCAAGAACAGGAACATCACTTCCTGCTCTCCGCATATAACAGGATACTGGGATTAGAAGAACAACTTCACACAATAGATTGGGTTCTTAAAATCAAAACTAACTGGCATCCCATTTGTTTGTGTAAGTTAAACAAAGCCATCTCCAAGGATACCTTATGCTAGAGCACAAGGGTACTGCAGTGTAGAACTTCTATTTTTAATGTCCACATATATAAAAAACAGGATTGTACTCCACTGAAAAGAAGCTAGTGTGAAACTTTTTTCCCAGAATTTTGAATATTTATATACATGACGCAAAAGACAGTAATTTTATATTTAGAATTCTATTTTTAGCTTACTGGCCATTTTTGTAATATTTTGTTTTCTCAGGTGATTTATTCATCCATGTATTCCAAAACATCTTTTCTTAATAAATACATTTTAGCAGTAAACTGAAAAGGGAAGTCTGTTAGCAGAAAAAAAACCAGAAGTGTTGACAATATAGATTACTCACAGTACTTGTTTCTCAGCACAGAGATGCTGGAGAACAACTTGATTTCTGCATGTTTCAGTTTCTGAAAGTATTTTTTCTCTAATTCCCAGACTAAAGAACTCTGAAGATGTGGTAAAGTTCTGCAAAAGGTCACTACATCCAAAGAACAGCTGTTTGCTTTCACTAATAAAGAAAAAAAGACCCTGCACTGAGAAGTGACCATAAATAGGCACAGCATACTTCTTACATAGGCAAAACTCAGAGATTTCAGTGGGAGTTCTGCCATGTTTAATGCAGAAATAATACTGTTCTTTCACAGGCAGTATCAAAGAGGAAATAAGCAGAGCACAGGCAAATCCCACAGGATGTCCACACAACTGTTCCGTACTCAAAAGATGTGTGCAATGTGAAGCAATTTCAGTGATACTGCTGCTGAGTGACTAATAGTTCAAAATATCCAGTTTCCTACTGGATGGCTTTAGTTGGAAAAGCAGCCAAGAAAACATTCTTACACATCAAGATGAGCGTGAGAACTTTGTTTTGTGGATTTAGGAGAGGAAACATGAGAAAAAACTTCTCAGAAAAGTAGGGTATTGTAAATCTGTATTGCTTGGCAGGGCAAGGGGGTGGTGGTGTTCAGCCTCTTCAGCAGATGTCTTCAGATATTCAGAAGCATAAAAAAAAGAGCTGTGCAAGGCTCTAGGAGTTAACTGACCTCCACCCAATGTGCCAACTACATGTTTAGTCTCAGGAACTCTCTCGAATTCCTCCACGAATCTGCAAGGTGGGATCCATAGCAGAACATCCTGCTGATCCTACTTTTGAGCTTGGTTGTCTGCCGCCACTTGAAGTAAACAACATGATCTGGATTCTAATTCCAGCAGGCTCAGTTCCTATTTGCCTACTGTTTAATCCATATTCAATTACAGCTCTGCTACTGAGACAAGCCTCTATACAGATACTTTCCACACCTTAGAGAGTATAATTTCATTTGGAAAATATTACTACAAATAATCCTAATGAAATAGTTTGGCATTAAATCTCAGCCTTATTAATAAAAAACAGTTTCTGAAATTAGTCATTGAAGTCAATTTTAAAAAAGTTACATGGTTTCTTCATTATAATTACTTCATAATTAATCTTCTTGGCAGTGATATTAGAGAGCAAGTAAATGTTTGCAATCGGTTCAGATGTTCATTTAAAGATCTTAGTTCCAACTTGAACTCTGTCATGTATTGATTGTCTCATTTATTTTGTCAATATGTGCACAGTGACATTAAAAGCTCCATAAATTAGCCTTTAGAGACACTTTATAAAAGTCATGCAATGGCTCCCAAATCAGTTTCAAAATCTAATATTCAAAACGTATTGATCAAGAAGTGAAAAAGCAATGTAGAGAAAAATTATCACAGGTAATCACACTTGATCTAAATTTACTGAAGAAAAAAAATCTGAATCCAATGGCCATTTATGACACTACTGATAAAAAGTAGTCATCTACTACTACTGAAAAAGTAGTCATCATGTTGGACTTTGTATGTGTATCATTTGGTTTTAAAACCTAAAATCCTTCTGAGATTTTAGAGCAGCAGCCATCACTCACAGAAGTTTTAAAAGGCATGAAATCAGCAAAACAGGAGTTTCTTTCTCCAATATCACATTATCTTTTTTTTTAAAACCCAAAAAGTACACAAATGGACAGAAAGAAAAGTTCTAAAAATTATCTCAGAATGCACTAATCTGATCAATAGCAACTCTGGAACACTACATATTGCTCATAACATTTCTTTCATTAAAAGAGAAGGAAGAAGAGGAGTGAGAATTTCAGTGCAGTGCTGTGATTGTAGCCAAACTGACCTGTTACTAGAAAAAACTCTAACATAAATTTATTCTGCATTAGAAATGAAGAATTTGGCTTCACTAGACCAGACATCTAAGAAACTTTATGTTCTGCCATTAGAAAGTGCCTATGCCGTATGCTTTAAAGACTAATGAAAAATTTGACAGTTTGATACATATAAAAAGGAATAAAGACAACACTTTCCAAACCTTGAGCCTGCACCCTTCAGCATAAGATGTTCTCTATTTGTATTTAACATGTCCAGCTGGAATTATGAACTTTACTGATGATTAGGTATGAACTGGTTTGGCCCTAAATATACCATACATCCATATTTTAATGAAATTTTAGGTTCATTACATCAAAGAACTCTTGATATGAGTTTAAATTTACTATGGAGTTTAAAGCACAGATTCAACAACTGGATGAATCTATGCAGTCATATCAGATGACACTGCTAGGTATAATCTAAAATACAGATGAATCCAAATTTTCAGCAATTCAGATGGCAGAGCTTTTGTTGCCTCATTCAGAGAGACAATGTAGATACTAATAATTTTTTTAAGACAAAGCCCCCTAAAGGACCTTCAAATTGGCCAGCTTAAAGACTGCACATTCTGAATTACCATTCACATTTGATAATTTTGTCCAGATTTAGCAGATGGAAATTAAAACTGCTGTTTGTAAACTGGAAGCAATCTCATATTTATATACACATACAAACCACTATACCTATGCACTACAGACGTTTTGGAGACTTGAAAATTCAACACAATCATGGTCCATAAATAGCAAAAGTCTAAACATGTAACATAACTGAGTAAAAAAGCAAAGGTTTTCTGAAGGATTTCCTAATTTCAAAGGCAATAGATAATTTTTTTCCAGTGCCAGAAGTGAACCAGAAAGGGAATGCAGCAGTTAATCTATGAGACATGGCAAAATATCCTGAAGGACAACTTATTTCTAAGCTTTATTCTCATACTACATTGGGATAATGGGTTAAACATCCTTTCTAAACTTATCTCTGCTGCTGTAACAGTAAGAACAGCTACATAATTAGTAACTGGTGTACAAGCCAATAGCAGTACTTTAAGGCATCTTCCTAAACCTCAAAAACAGACAGCACATTTCAAGGAACTCAAGCTGAATATTACCATTCTGTCATAATTTGATGTACCAACACATTGCACTACCATCATCTTTTGAATGATTTTCAGGCATAGCCCTATATACTTGTAGTATATAGTAGTGACAAAGACATTGGAGCCTTCATCCGAAAGTTTTGTTTAATTATGGGGTTAAAAAGAAAAATATCTGCTCAAAGCACAGATATTTTTTCTAACAAGTGGTTTCATTAACATTTTCTGTGATTCTGATTGATGTTTTCGAATTGCCTAAGCATCTGGCCAAATTCAAAAGGAGAAAGATTGCTCCAAATCCCAGATGTTTTATGAAGGAGCTCAGTATTTTCAGATCTGCCAGGCTTCATTATTCACAGGGTTGCTACCTTACCTCTGATGCTATTTAGATTGTATTTTTTATCTTCACAGTTGTTTCCCAAAGAAGACATGTAGCACTTTCATTGTACACTGAATTCAGACTACTTTTAAGATTAGTTTATCACTAAACGATGATACATTTCTGCACATAAAAGTGCAGTTGGAAAAGTTATTGTGCTAATGCATTTCAGCTGTTTGCAGCCAAGCTGGTTAAATGAGTGGCCAACACTTATTACCAAACAAACTTAACGTAAATGCAATCCATTACATCAACAAGGGAAATACCATGATCCTTTCGACAATCATCTTTTTTTCTGCCTGCTAGGAATTCTAGTTATGAGTTTCACTGTGCTAAGGACAGACCAGTCTTTTCCATACACTTACCCTCTGACAGCATGAATAAGTCTCAGTGATGGATAGGCGGTTCGCACTTTCAATTTATTCTTAAGGATTAATGCATTAACCCACTCCACATGCTTCTCTCCACCTTTGACCATGAAAGCTGGGATCCAAAGGACACTGTCATTCAGCATGGATAGTCTATGCACAAATTTTTCTCTGTCACTCTCATTCCGAAAGCCTCCAAATGCTCTTTGTACAACTGATGGGTTCATGGTAATAAAATCAGATTTAGTTCCCACATCGGCAGCAAACTCCACCACAGGAGCTAGATTGCACCTGAAGAGGAAGAAATTAATGGAAAAATGAAAATAAATATGAAACATTAACTCAGAAAAATGTGTGCATGAAGGGAAAGCTGAAAACGAACATGCAAGCCCTATTCAATTTAATGTGAGAAAAAAATACCAGTGATAATAGGTGTGATAACACACAGTATTTCACTCAAGTTGGACAAGGATCAGACAAATTTTTAGAAACATTAAGTGTACAGAATGCTGTGAGAAAAAAACCTCCTCTTTGTACATTTGGAAACCATATCATCATGCTCTAGAATGCATCAACATCTAAAGCAGCACTTGTGAATAATATGCTTTCTTAAACCTATTAACTTTCATTATTCGTTTATCATCATGTCACCAGCAGCTCTCACACAAAGAAAGCCATGCTAGCAAAATAAGGCATAATTTATACAGTTTAGTCCATGCATTTTTACCTTAAGTTACTTACAACACAGTACTTAAATATTATTTACAAACTAATTTTACGGCATATTTAAATGAGTTTTTGGTACTTTGGTTTTTGGTATTATCACTGCAGTTGATAAGATGTTTTGAAATTTGGTATTTTTATTTGACTTAGAACTGCAATTTTTGAAAAAAAGTATTAAACTTTCAATTTTTCCTTCATATCTCATTTTCAAACCTTTCTTAATTTTGCAGTAGCTTTGTGCTTTTTTCTTAGGGTTGAGAAGTTCTCATTATGCCATTGTTCAGCAGATTTTTAACCCAATTATATAAATACCTACATAGGTAATCACACATACGCATTGCATATACGATTCAGAATATACGACAAAATACGATTCAGAAATTAGTTGTGATTTCATCAACCAGTATGCTCTGACTGAAACAAACCACCTCCACAACATCCTCAGTGAATTAGCCTGTAGCTAGTATGCCCCAAAAATGTATCCTGACACAACAATATTTTCATAACTTAACAGACTGCTCTGTTGAGGTAAAGGATGGTAAGAAGCAATGTTGGAATGGGCTCCTCCAAAACATTTGCACACACTCCTAATATAAATAGCATTCCATTAATTCTGCAGTTTTTTATCCACTAGTTTCTTCTAACGGCCAGATGCTCAAAGACATATAAAAATAAGTCAGCATTACTTAACACCAATTGATGACCGAGTCCTGCCTGATAATACTAATTACCCAGAAAATAATTTTCACAGTGTAATTATCAGTTAAAGAAGTGGTCCTATCTTCTTCAGAAGACATTCTGAAGAGTCTAAAGCAAATATAGTCCTAGGAGATAAAGAAGTCCAAGTTTCTGATAACATGTGGGGAGATGTAGGCTAAGGAAATAGATTTACATTCTTCATTATCTTTATACATCTATTCCACAAACCATCTGCATGCATTTCAGGCTGCTAAGAGTAGTATCTTCTAGAAAATGGTAGTTACGGCACGAGGAAAACTCCCAACTGAATTCAACACTGGCTTTGTAAATTGTTTCTGAAAACCTTAATGCACAAACTTATAACCTGCCATTATTAAAAGTTTGTTAAAATCTAAAAATAAACATGATAAAAGAATCAAACCAAGTACTAAAATAAACCAATCAAATTCACTGAATTACTGCTGCTTTTGAAAATACCTCTTTTAAGGGCAGACTGCACAACATAATGAGGGATTTGCACAGTGGGTTTGTTTTAGTAGTCACATACATGCACATGATCAAATCCATTACTTATGTAAAATTGGTCTTGACATTGCAAATCCTGCTCTCTCTGAGTCCAACTTTGAGAAACAGACCATGTATGTACCAACGCCACCATGTTTAAAAAGCTGTACGACATAGGCAGTGTGCACATATAACATGTCTTACGGTTCTAATACGATTCTGTACTTTTTGACAGCTCCTTTCTGATCTGCCAACAGCACCAGTGCCTAAACATTAACACTGTAGTTTGAAACCAGCTTCTAAATGTAATTTCGCCTAAACTCTGGGAAAAAAATCACCATAGGCATACTAAGTACACAGTGTCCTACCTTGCATGTCATTACTGCTACATCAGTGAATCAAATCTGTATTTTAGAAAGTAAGCAGTATACCTTTGTAACTTACTGCATATTCAGATTTTTCAAGTATAACTTCAGAAAATAATGAGTAATCCAAATACACTCAGTAACAATAGGACTGCAATGCTTTACCACCCTTATTGTAAAATTTCTTGCTTATAACTAGTCTGAATCTACCCTCATGCAGTTTAAAATTATTGCACCTTGTCGTGGTGCAATAGGCTGGGCTAAAAAGTTTATCCCTATATTTCTTACATGTTTCAGGGCTAATAAAACTGGATACTGTGTATTTGCATATAGGCCTGCGTATATGTATATAGCTTTTACCTGTTTTGGAGCTTTAATCTTAACCTCTCATACATCTTTATGCTATGCCACAGTTTCATACTGTTGTTGGAATTTTTAACTTTATTTTGTTAGAAGATGTCAATGACCTCCCACCAATTCTCATGATCCTTTCAAGAAAACTTCACATTCAGAGGCAAACGTACATATACTAATTTTCTTTTAAGTGAAATTAAGAAGCCTATTAACAAAACAACTTTTAAATAGTCCATGCAATACCCTTCCATTTTTGTATTTTTTAATTCTAGCTAATTTACCATAAGGCACAGAATGCCAAATATAATCACAACAGTGATGAGGTGGTGAGAGTGTTCCTGCACCACAAGCTTTACCATTACATGCCTAGGAATTTATGCACTGTAAATAAAACCATATTTTTATAGGGTGTTTTTTTAGGAAGAATACATAGAAGATGGTAATTTACTGAATTTCCTCTTTCTCACATGCCACATTATTAGTATCTTGCAACATATGAATGCTTAAAAATTGACTCTAAATCACAAGCTTCTTGCCATCACTTTCCATTCATCCTAAAAACAACTTCAGTGTTGTCCTCACGTAATTCTTACTTAGAATGCTAGTAAGCAAGCTACAGGTGAAAGCTGAGCAAGACAAACTAGCTATGCAACTGTTACTGAGAATATGAGAATAGTAATTAAGAGTCACACTGAGCACTGAAGATTGATTTAATTAAGCAAACAGCTGAAAACACAAGTATTGAGAATGTATCACATTATTAAAATGTTAGTAAATCTCCTAAATCTCCTCCTGAGCAAACTATTGACTGTTTCCAGACAAAAAGATGAAACAAGTTTTCTCCCAGCAAAACTAATTCTATAAAATAATGGTTTTCATGGATTCCTTTGTTATTTTTTCCCATAAAAATTCAGTTTCAGTATATTGTTCGAAACAAACAATCTTATGGCTATTTTTTTTCTATATAAAAGTGTTTAATCAGAAGCTCTAACTACTACTTCTTTCCCTTGCACAAAACTAGCAAATAATTAGGTACTATTTGCTCCCTTACTTCTTCTAAGCACTATCTATGAAGAAGTGTTTTGAAAATGGTCTAATGAGACAAAGATTGATACATTTTGCAGAGCGGGTTAGAAAAAAACCTAAGTGTACAGCAAACATTCAGAATTCATGTGATTGGTAGTATCATACGCAATAATTAGTACCTCAAATTAACACTGCAGTCCCTGTTCTTCCGATGACATCAGACCAGACCATAGACAAAACATCTGCACAGCCATTTCAACTGGGTGGTTACTCTAAACTTAGTATTAGGCACCAGTTATATTATTTAGGAAATCTATAAGCTTACAGAGGCACCTACCTTACACAAATACTATGTACAACCATGGTACTAAAAGGCAAATATATCTATAAAATATTCCCAGTAAAAACACAGGGGTTCCCACACATGAGCTTTCAGTGTGGTAAGAGAAGATTTTCAACTGAAAAATGCACTGCAATGCTATCACTAAAAGGAGCTCTAGGATAAAAGGGAAAAATTAAGTAATTTCTGAAATATCATGTAGTATTTGAGCATGCATAAAACAACTGAGATACTAAGACACACAGACCAAAAAGTCTCAGTGATTGAACACCTGCTTCTTCCACAACCACCTGTAGCATATACTAGTTTACAGTGGGATACATTAAGAAAAAGTGTGGGGAAAAATTTGGTAATGGCTGGAGTTGTCTGCCATGGGAAAAAAATGAAGAACGGAGTAGGTGCTGCTACACCACATCGTCACCAAACTGGGTGATCATCCCTGGGGTTGCTGTGCCATCTTTATGGCCCAGACATATCCATAACATCCAAAGTCTTTTAGAGAGCAGAGCTTAACAAAGAAAATAATGCAATCAAAGTCACAAAAATACGCTCAAATGAGAAATCAGTTTTTCCACAGAGATTCAGTTCAACTTGCTTTGTCACTAATAGCTCACGTATATGAATAAAAATGTCCAGTATGTAGTATTCATAGACCATATTTCAACTTAATTTTAAATAAAAGCCATTAAAATTTCCTTGAGTAAAATGGCTATCATTTCAATTTTATCTGACATTGAGAACCAAAAGAATATTCTACCTGCAGTAGAATAATGCAAAAAATGGCCACAAATCTGTACACTTCTTAATCCTCTAACAACTGGTGGACTTAAAGTTTACAAGTTGAAATAAATACTTTAAAACACTATAAAGCCACCAGAAAGAAGTGCTTTATACCAACGCTTTGTTTCATTAACACCTTCTCTTTGCAGAGCAAAGCCAAAAATATCAGTTACACAGTATTAACCACATACATTCTACGAAGTCAAAAAATGAAAATCAGACTGTTGCTGGCAGACATATTGAACCTTTCTGAAACATAAGGCATTACACCTAGATTAGTGTCAGTAACATACACTCCTTCCTGAGTAGCCTGCAAGGCTTTATATCCAGATGCATATCCAAATTCCTGTAAGAATCAAAATAGTAATCTTCAATTCAGTAATTCATGCCATTTTTAAGAAATAATTGGACCTGAAAGAAAAATTAAAGGCTCTAGCAAGTAGGAGAGGAAAAAAAGAGTTCAAGACTGAAGATAACCTCACAGGTGGACTATGCTCTACTCAATCTACATGCGAGAAGCACATTGCCCTAATACTTGTGTGGATGTAGCACATCTTCTCACCTGGTTCTCCAAATAAAGGTGTGCAGCAGTGCTGTCGTAACCTTCACACATGCCCAAAAAAAGAGAGATTTACAAAAAAACCCCATGCACAAACTTCCTATTTCCCCCAACTAACCTAACTATTAATAAAGTGTATGGATTCTCACATGTTCTGCATACTTCTCTGGCTACTGAAAAAACTAAAGTTCCTTCAAATTAACCATACGAATCTGGAGTAACAGTCAATCCCCTAACATACCCACTTCATCTCAGTCCTTATCCATGGCACCATGAGAGCTGCAAGGTTAGAGGCTCAGCTACAGCACTGCAGATTCTATTCACATATAACAATCACTAGGGGATTTTAATATGTGCCATGTAAAATATTGTCTTGATACACCCTTTCACAACACAACTTCACAAAAATACTGAATTTATGACTTCAGTATGAAGATGGTTTTTGTAACATCATCTGCTAACAAACTTCATTAATTCCTGTTGCCCATATTAGAACTTATACTGGTAATCAATAAATTCTTTCTTCCCAGCATCTCCCTTAACATCAGTGACTGAAAGGCAAGTTATCATTAACTGACACAGCACAGTGAAGTGTCAGAAAAAGTCTAAGTGGCATTTTAGAAACAGCTACAAAACACATTATTTACATCTTTACTGTGTGTCCCGCTGCAAAATTACACATGCATTAGTTCTGCTGTTCTTCCCAGTACTATTCCTTTGACAACAAAATAAAGCAATGGATTTCTATTACTGAAAGTGTTTGGGATATATAAAAAATGATTTTGGGGATTTTAAAACCCCCCCAAAAACTACAGCAGTGAAATATTGTATTTTAATGCATGAAAAACGAAGAAATGGAACTTAGCAGTATCCTGAACACCTGTACCTTTGCCTTTTGATGTGAAAATACTGTCACACGTGACTATCTATAAAAAGCATATTCTACAGGATAATTATGAAGATCCACAGAAGTGTTATAATTCTGATAAAGAAAATTTTTTAAAAAATCTGCAACATTATGAGGACAGAGAGGGTTAAAAAAAAATATTATCCTTGCAGTAAATTCAGAAAAAGTGATGATTTTCATTGTTTTGGAGAAGCACTTCAGAGTTGTTAGAATGGAATGCTAACAGAAATTTGAACTTTCCAAAATGGAGAACAGCTAAAAAGGCAGTTATTTAGATTAAGACTGTTCTGAACATTTTCACCTCTTAAAACAGTCAGTGGGAAAAAAAAGCATAGCGTTCCTGAGTTTCCAACTGTTCAGAAAACTACTAAATTAAAGGCTCTGTATAATCAGCAATAGGAGTAAGTGATTTTAAAATAATGGTATCCTTTTTCCTCAGGATAGTCATAAGAAGATTCAAGGAAGATTCAGGCTAACCCTATCTGCTCTACATTTGGATGGTTATAGGACACATATTTATTTAAGCAGCCTTTTTGGAACTCATGATCATTTGTATAGGGGTGTAGAGAAGTCACTTCTTACTTATATTTCCTGAGAGTTCTGGACTTCTCTCCTTAAATATCCTCCTAAATCACCTACTTAAGGACTAACTTCTTCTGAAAAAAAACAACAATCCTAAAATGTGGCCACACGAGACAAGCCCTCGCCAAGGCTCTCCTGAGGTGGAGACCAGCTACGCCTGGCTGAGTGAAATAGCTCCACCAGCGCTTCCCTTTCTCAGACACTCAAATCCCTGAGCAAGAACCCTGAAAGATGATGGCTTTCCTCTGCTTTCATTTAATGTTTCAATGTAGTGTGACAAGTTTAAGGAAGAAACAGAAGGCAAAAATAGAGCTGCCACGTTTGAGATCTGAAAAAGGTCTAATGTGCTAGTCATAGTGTATTCAGACGTTATTTTTAGAAGAAGACTCATGCTTTAAAATATGTCTGTTAAATGGGCAACTTGGCTTTCAACAGATCTGCTGGCTCCCAGGATTTAGTTCTACTTGGCATTAACAGCCATGGTCCAAGCAACGTATACTGAAAAATATTTGGACATAAAAGCTGATATGAATTACAAAAACAAGTTCCAGAATACAGGTAAATTAATATTCTAAATATCTTTATTCTGACAAATTTACTACTTTTTTTTTTCCTAGCAGTTGAAGGAACAACATGCATTAATGAAGCTACTTCTAATTTGTTATTATTAATTTAAATTACTCTCCTGAAGTAAGATACCACACCTCCATGGTATGATCAGGTCTGTCCTTTTCTTCTGCCTGACCATATCCGCTGTCTTCTGCTCATAGCACATATGATGCTTCCTTCTGCATATCACAAATCAATATACAAGGGAGAGAATCAAAACAGATTGTCCTCCCCTAAGTACAGGACAAACCAAGACATCTATTAAAGGACATATTCTTTCCTCTCAAAAGGAAAAAAAAAAGGACTACAAGCTTTTTCTTTTCGACTTCACTAACCACAAGAATGGTCAAGTTAAAAAATGAAAGTCAAAGTATGCTGGGAAATAGAGCTACATTTGCCCAGCAAAATTTTATCACCAGTGATGGCAAAACTATCCATTTGGTTCCTAAATGCTGACAGAGTTAGCAGGCAAAAACTCCAATGGGAAAAGAAGAGCTGTAACATAGAAACTAGGCACTTCAATCCAAAGAAGGAAGCAACTAATATCTTCTCATGGCTGTTCCTTGTCAGAGCAGCCCTAACCTATTAAAAACGCTTCACTTAACAGGCCTGTTCTCCGTACTGTCCATCTGATTTGAAAGAGACTTTTCCAGAAGTGGTGTCACCACAAGAAAAAACACAATGTATTTACTAGGGTTTGTCTGACTGGTTGGTTTTACACCAATAACTCCAAAGCTGAACTTGGTCTCTGCTTTTGAATAGGTCTCATCATGAATGTCGAATTAAAACATTTTAAAAAAATAAAAATACTTACTCTGATTTTTGATATTGTTCAAATTCTGAACAGAAAGCTGAACTGTTTGGTACATACTGGGTGCCAGAAGTAATTCCAAGTAATTACTTGGCAATGCTTAGTACCGTTATTTTACACTTATCCAAAATACAGCCGCATTTTCCAGAAACTCCTGTGTAACCACTGCATTTCAAAATATACCACTTACTGTAACAAATTCATCTGCTCTGTAAGATGCAACAGCTAACTCAGCCCTGGCTTGGTAATTTCAGCATGAGGAAGTGCAGACAATGTGGGAATAAGATGTACTTATTAATCTAATCAGATATTTTGGAATGCTTCAGACTCTTTCTAGGTACAGTATCAAAATGCAGCACACTTTAGGTCAGCACTAGAAGAGTAGTAGGGGCACACAGATCAATAGTTCCTAATGGGGTATAAAAGCATGAGAAGTAAAAACGAAAGGTATATGGGAAACACAAAACAGTTTATAGTCATCACAGTTTGGGATTTTTTTTTACAGCAAAGAGTCTCCTTGCTTCCCATTTTAATTAGACAGACCACATTTTCTATGACCAAAATTAGCATAACTTCACTAATCTTGTGAAACTTCCGTGTGTTTACCAATTATCATTAACACCTTCACACTAACTTTATAGGATACTGAGTTCATAATACTGCAAATACTGTTGGATATCTGTTGTGTCCTCTTCACTTTCACAGACCTTCACTGTGAGTTTTATCATTAAATTAATGGTACTGTTGGTATTAACTCTAACATAAGAGCTGCTCCTCTAAGAAACAACTCTCAGAGACCCAATTTTCCTTCAGATCTCACAAACGTCCCCCCAAAATACAATCAAAATCAACTGAATATATTTAACCAAAATAGTATGACATATCTGTCACAGCACACAGGCATTATGCGCTTGGCATCACAAGATTCTACAAAACTGTCCTTCACCAGCCTATACACCTGGATACATCCAGTAGCTCCTTTCCAGAATACCATCAGGTGGCACCTAAGTGAGGACATTTTACTTCTAGAGACATAAAAGTAAAAATAATAGAGTGTCATGGTACATTTTAATACCAAAATCCTAACAGCAATATAGGTAAGTGCTTATGAAGCACTCCAGAACTTCCTAATTATACCATGTGATTACATATCAAGAAATGTATAACTTTTTCTAAATGGAAGATGAGGAATGAAGGAAACTAACTCTGATGAATGATTTGCTTTTTTCTTTAACTTCAGTTACAAACTTGCTATTTACTTTAAACAGATGCTATGTAAATATACATGCATCGAGACTTAATTTAATAAATATCAGAGAGTTTAAATTATAATAGGCAAATTTCTAAAACATTTTATTTCATTAGTAAATTAAAAAAAAAAAAACATTGTATTGAAATATCCTATAGGCAGTATAGCCAAGCATGTTATTCCCAGAACATTAGAGATTATTAATCACAATACTGTCAGACTCACTAGTTGTTATACAGATCACTTTAATTGTCATATACCATATGAGAGATGTTTCATGGAATCCTAGAATGGTTTGGGTTGAAAGGGGGCCTTAAAGATTATTTAGTTCTAAATCCCCCACCATGGTCAGGGACACCTTTCACTAGACCAGGTTGCCTTCTCTAAGATAATTTTCATCTAGAAAATCTAGTATCTAATTTTTTCTGTCGTCCTGTTAAATGAATCACATTTAATCTCAGAGACAGTACAAAAGTGTGCCATAGGCAAAATGCAGTTTAAAACTGTGGTAATTACTTTCGGATTTCCTCTGCAGTAAGTAAGGATGCTAATTTGAGTAACTGGTGGTACAAGTAAGACAAATAAGGAAAATGAAAGAGAAGCGTGTTATTGCTTCAGCTGCAACTTGCTAAAATACCTTTCAAATGAAATACAAAACTCATGTATATTCTTCTTTTATTTATGTACTGCAAAACTCTAATTTTTCTTTTCTGTGTCCTTTTACTATTTATTGCCACCATCATTCTTTAAGGTGAAAAAAGAAAAAGCAAATAACTCACAATGACTAGTATTTCTATATTGCTTTCTGTCACAACCCTCCATTTTCTGCCCTTTCACCCTTCTCAAACCAAATGAATTGAAACTTCTGCTTCAAAAGCAAAAGTACTCATCTCTTGCTCAGCATTTTCTACATAATGCCAAGCTGTCAAATGAGGTCAGCTTTGACATGATACATGAAATCCAAAGGCACTCTATTGTCTGTGTTTGAAGAATGAATAAAAAGTGAAACACATCAGTTTTTTCCCCCAAACTGCAAGAACAGATTTTTAAACCAACATGAAGGCATATATTTGGGTGACTTTCAACTACCTCAGTGGCAGCCTGGTTCAACATCAATACACCACACTGAAATTTTACCACATGCTACACAAAAGTAATGCAGTAATTTACAAAAGGCCCCCTGTGTTGACCAAATGCTAAGAAAGAGTATTTTTAAAAGAGAAACCATTTTGCATTTATTCTACCAAGAACTCTATAAGAACAATTTTGTCTGGAACAAGAACAGCAAAAATCAAAAATAAGTAGTGCAAACCTCTCTCCCTTGTTTTGTTTTCACTGTAAAAATAATCTTCTTGTCAATAACATAAGCATGAATTTAAATTTAGGGAATCAATGGTGATGGTTAGCATTTCAGATTAATTTCAGATAAGGCTGGTAATATGTACCTCAAATAAAAACATTTCTCCCAGCTTTTCTGCAAGAAACACAGTAGCCTGCATCTTCAACAGCAGATAAAAACTTACCTTATTACAAAGTCATGGCTATCAATCTCTTTACCACAACCACTCTTCAGAAGGATGCCAGAATTCCCAACAACTGCACAGGTTTTAAATCGGCGATTTTTCATTGGGGAAACTTCAGGGAGAAGGCTGTGCAAATCCTGAGAAATGTTTAGAGTGCGACGTCTGTCCAGTACATAATGAATTACATCTCCTGGCTTGAAGCTGCTTTTGACCACTGAGACATCTCTTTCAGCATCCAAGAACTGAAGAATGTTCTTCCTGCGTTGACAGAAAAATGCACAGATAAAACCCAACACTCCCTGCTCGAATGGAATTTATCTAACAGCAACACAGACTATTCAAGGCATTCAACATAAAGCAGAGGGCAGACAGTGTCAGTCCTACTAGGATCATTTCCCATGCTGTAGGACAGAGTTAGAGCAAAGATGTTAGCACGGCTCACACTGTGGTTACAATGTAACACACAAATACAACAGAAGTGGAGCTTAATTACTTGTACACACAAAGGCACCAAGAGACAAAAGGAAGATAACTGCAAATTTGAAGGTGTACTGCGTCTGACTATCTTCACAAAATTTTGGAATTAACACATTTTTAAAAAAGACTGTGGCAGTTTGTTTTCATAAAAACACAGCTAAATACATGATCAGGAAATGTCATCTCTGACAAATCAGCTTGGCTCAGGAATGGCCATGTTTTCTTATAGATTCTTACTTCACCCTAAGAGTAATATATTCAGTTTAGCATCAACTTCCTCCTAATTAACTGAAGTTTAGCTATCCTAATTAACTGATATGAGAACACATCCAGTCTTTTGTACCAACTGGAACAAAACCAGCTTAAAATATATTGCAAATTAAACTACTGCAGCTCAGGGTCCAGTCAAGCTGTTAACTGAACTCAAAATCACTTACAAACTCGTCAACACTTTGAAACATTTATCATCTTTTCTGCAATTAACTGTTTAAACTATTAGACAGGTTCAGACACACATGACCAAAATATGAGTGTTTAATAAACTACCATGGATCAAGTGAACTATGGCAGCTAAACAGTTGTATACTCCTAGCCCTCAGCAAGTAACTGATGAAGAGTGTTTGTTTTTATGTCAGCTGAAAAGTGAAGTGGTGGTATCTGCTTATCAGGCTATCAGGATGCTCTGCCTAAGTGGTGGTAAAGCAGCTAAAACTTGCTTCTATTTGCAAAAGTTATCAGTGCTGATGGAAAAGAGGGTGTTGAAGAATGCTGAAACTGGCAGGACTCATCAATCCCAAAGTTAAACATTGTGTTCTGTGAAGAATAGTCTTTCCTGACAGAAACTGACACTGGTGAGGATGTGGCAGACAGAGCTCCTGATAAGGGAACCAACAAGTGACAGTGCTGATAACTTAAGTAAAGCTGCTGACCTGATACATCTGACTGTTAATCACTTTATAGTACAAGAGCCAGTGCCCTCTTTTTAATGGCAGAGAATTCTTACATACCCCTTCTTGGATGGAGTGTGTGTGTAGCTTCCTCCCTTGAGTGGGAATCCCCTTCCAAGTTACTCCTCAACGCTGAGTAAAAGAGACTTGCCCATGGTCACTGGTATGAGTAAGTACCATCAATTTCTACTCAATTATTTTGCTAGCTTTAATATTGTTGGTTCAATACGGCTTCAGTAAATAGTGCACTATACTAAAAGTTATAACTATACCATGTATTAAATAAAAATTATCTTTTAGTCTAATCATTATCATTATGATCATCAATAAATAATTTATTTTAATAACTTAAGTATATTTGTTTTGCCACCCTTAATCCTGTGGGACAAAGTTGCATAAAGGTTCAATTGCACTTGCATGATCCTTTAAACATAAAACAGTTGCCCAAGTCTGGGGCTAAGATTGGATCCAACCGCACCTTGACTCCTCTCTGAGAAGGAGGTTAGCATGCAAGGGGTTTAGAAAACAAGTTCTGTACTTCATAACTCAGTGGGAGGGATTCTCTAATAAACTCTGTTCAAAGCTTCCATTCTGCCCATGACACGTGGGGGACTGGGGTCCAAAAACTGGCACACGTTCAATATGTAGGTTCAAAAGAGATAGTTAATAACTGCAATGTAATGACTAATGTATGCAATGACTAATACCTGCACTGGCAGTGTAGAGGAGTTTTCAGTACACCTTTGACATAAAAAGCTAAAAAACTCCCCAGGCCACAGATGCAGGAGCCACTGATAGCTCAGGATTGCAAGTGAGCAAAGCTTTACAAGCTTGTGTCCATCTGTGAAGCAGGTATATTTGAGAAGAAAGATCACATCTGAACCAAGTACAACACTCTTACAGAACAGACAGGGAGTGCTGAGTTGGGGCAGGGTATTTAGTACATAATAAATCTACTTGAAGCTTTTGCCTCTGCAAGTCTAACAACAAAAGAAGAAAAACAAAAACTTTATATTTTTCACTCTTGTCAGTAGATAAGGTGGAATTTAAAACAAAATAGATACTTTGTTGACTAACACAATATTATTTTTGCATATTAAGCTTCTAGAGCAGAACTTCCTTAGAGCACATCAAAACAGGAAAAGTTAACTAGAAATGTTATTCTAGCACTTGCAACTCTCAGTCACAGCCACAAAGGGGGAATAATCTCCCACAAGTTAAAAGAGATGAACTATGGAAACATCCATGCTCACTAGCCAGCTCTTGTGTTGCAGCCTCAAGAAAGAAGAGTATGTCTGAATCTTGCAACCAACAACACAAAATACTCACCATGGAACTGATCTTAAAGGCCGCAGGAGAAGTGAAACATAATAAAAGTGTTTTTTAAGTAATTCCTCTCATTTCCTAAACCTGGCCAAAAAAAAAGAAGGAAAGGAAAGAATATCTGGAATGTGTAGGGCTTTCTGTTACAGCTGTCACATATGAAGAAAGCAGCATCAGAGCAAAGGCATCTTTTGCTGAGACGCATGAGGGACTCAGAATAACAAAGCACGATAGACAATGTTAAAATCCTGAGTGTAAGTTTTGTTAAGGCCAGGCACAATATTTCTGTAAAACGAAGACTCAAATTTGGCCTTTAAATTGAATGGACTTTAAATCTCATTGGGTGTGATAGCTTAACTTCATGGGCACTCTGCAACAGATACATCAACTGCTACAAAAAAAAAAAAGAGCAAGAAAGGAAGAATTGCCCAATCTAGAAGTATTAAAAATGACTGCAAGTATTCATTCTGGGAGCCAGTGAAAGGGACAGAACCCGAGAGAGCTCCCCAGGTTAAAGTGACTAAAAAAGCCTCCCCCAGGATGCCCCGTTCTGTTATGGAAATGTATCCCAGTTCTGCTTCCCCAGTTGGCCTCTCTGCCCCCTTGCACCTTGTCTGCCCCTTTGGAAAGTTCTCCCTTCCCCACTCTCCCATTGGACCTTGTTCCCTGCCACTCACTCAGATTTTCCCATTGGCTCCTGTACCCTAATCTCGCCTATGTACTGCCCCTGCCGCTTTCCCCGCCCCCAGATATAGGCTGAAAATTTCCATTCCCCTTGGTCTTTGATGCTTGGTCCCTTCACGCATGGGGCTCGAATAAACCTGTGCCGTGGAATTCCACACAAAGACCCGTCCTGCCTCTTTGCCATCAGTTTGTCGAAGAAGCTATCCGGAGCGTGTGCTTGTGTCTGTGTGAATGCAGTGGCTGCCAAGCGACTTTCTGTTAAAGTCGGATCCGGAGGTCGTAGCACCCCACCAGAACACCGCCCGGATCCTGACAATTCATTACATATGAAGAGAGCTACTACAGCTGTAAAGGATAATATGAATGCATCAAAAGCTATGAACATCATCAGCCAAGCTATCGAGAGACTCATTTCATGTGAACTCTGACTTGAGAAGGGATGACCACAAATGAGTCTCAAAACTTCAAAAAATTACGTGAAGTGTACAGAAACTAGATTTCTGACTACAAGAAGTCACACGATCACCAGAAGATTTGCTTTCGTCCCTGATGCCTAGAAAAAATTGGCCTGAAACTGTCCATGTAAGCGAAAGAGTAGCAACATTTGTGCATGAACACAGTATCTTCTGTATTATTTTAAAAAATAAGAGGAAGGCAGTGAAGTTATGTAAACAGTACCAAAAAAAGTAGAAGCACCTTGGCTTTCATTATTAATTTTGTTGCTTACATTCAAAACTCATTTATCTATACGCTCATGAAAGTCCTCCAAAGAATTTCATGTGGACCTGAATTAGAATCAGATAATCAACCACCCAACACAGCTGAAATTTCAAAAATATCTAAGGAATTTATTTTTCAATAAAACATTGAGATGGGCAGAAGTCACTAACCTTAGTATCTTCTCACTTATTTAAAAACATTTTCTTATCTGAAGCTGTCATTAGCATACTCAAATGTGCACACAAGTATTACAGTACACAACAGAATCCCTGTATAAGAGACATGCAATAATGCTAACAATAAAATATTTTTTATTGATTCATCTGGCAGTATCCAGGTATCTTCTAATACTGAAAGTAATATGATAAATAATGCAGAGTCCATGCTACTGTTTTAAGTTCCTCTGTGCTACTGACTTACCCATACTACAGGGATAACAGTACTTCTGATTTTCACATAAGTGCTAAGAGAAAAAAAAAATTACTGAGGGACGTAACAAATACTGAGCATACATACATGAGTGTCCCAGTCAGTCTGCATGCTGATTAATAACAATAACTTGTTTAAACCTCTGTTCTGTCCCACAAAGAGCACTAAAAATAGCACAACAAGGTTATTCTGATTAAACAGACGTGACAAAATAATGACAAGTAAGTGCTAATCCACTTTGAGCTGCATATTAAATTCAGAAGTAAGCTCGATTCCACCAAGGGAAAAAAAGAGCAAGATTTTTAGCAAACCTTGAAGAAAAGGTGTTCTGCAACCTTAAGCTAAAATGTGTAAACAAACAGTTTCATTTGAGGTGGTCTTCAAGTTTTTTTATGACAAATAAAACCGTATTGCAGTGTACCCTGGGCCGTTTTGTTACAAGTGAGACTGATGTGGCTCACCCTTAACTGTAGCCAAGCAGCTGCTTGTAACATGTTTACATGGCTCAAAAACACACAGTGTCATAATCTGTGGCTGACCTAGGGTTTTTCTTTGATAAGCAGAATCAGATCTCCATAATATTTAAGTACCAACTGAAACTCCCAGTTACCTGATACAGTTCATGCAACAGATAGTAATGTCTCTGAACAGCTTTCCCAATGTTAAAACTATGTACTGCTCTGGGGCAACATGGTGAGATTTTTCTCATGATGTGCATTCTTCTAGTTTAATTTTGTATCATGGTGTAATAGGTTGGAGTGGAGTCGATTGACGGGCTTTTGGGCCAAACACACTTTTGCAAATTTGCATATAAAAAGCCCATGCATGCGGGGGAGATTTCTCTTTGTTTCTTGCCTCGAGGGCCAAGGGGTGGCCAAAGGCGGAGGGCCTTGGCCCGGGCCCAGGTCCAGGCCAGGCCCCCACTCTGACCCCTCAGCGCGGCAGTGGCGCAGGGCCGGTCCTCCCCCTACCCAGGGAGAGCTGTCCCGGCTCCGAAAGGCAGGGTGTAACTGAGACCTCGTGGCCAAGATGATCTGAGGCCACCGGGGCCTCGCACAGATCCGGCGGGGGGCTGGTGGAGCCCCCTTGCATCCAGCACAGCTCTCGCCAAACCCGAAGCCGAGAAAGACACCTTTTCTTTCCAGTCAGCGAGGAAAGAAGAGAAAAGTAAAGGCATACAGGACGAAGCTGAACAGGGCAAGCCCAAGGCCAGAAACAGAGGGGAAGGGTGAGACCACGTGAGATGGCAGCTAGATGGCGACAGGAAAAGATGGCTGTCGTGCTTTTGGTGCAGAGCTCAAAAATGCTTCTTGCAAAACTGTAGAAAGAACTTTAATCCATTTGGAAAAACTTGGGGGGATGGGACATTCTTGTGCAGCCTGTGACTTTAAAGAAAGGCCCACGCCAGGCCACATAGAAGTTGTGAGAAGCTGTTAGAGATTCGAAGCAGAGAACCTTTGCTTTCAGGCTGAGACAGCTCATCCTTAAGAGACTAAAACTCCATTTTCTCCTGTGGCCCATAACTTGGCAGTGTGGGAAGACTGCAAAAGATTGATGGGAGACATACCTTTTTCACTTCAACAGATTTTTTCTCTGGGCAGACTGTTGGTTTGTGAAAATTCTATGGCCCAGCAGAAGAACCTCTTTTCCTTGAGCATAAAAAGACTCTTAAAAAAGTGCAACTCTGACCAAAAATCCCATGTTTTGTTTTGTTTTCACCTGTGGAAGGTTTGTAGTAAAGACGGAGGCATTGCGAAAGAAAAGTGTTTAAAGGTTTGCTTTGATTTCTTAGCATTTCTTTTTTTCTTCACTTTTCATTCTGTTAGTAATAAACTTTTCTGTATATTCCAACTGTTTAAGTGTGGACCTTGTTTTGCCCCGAAGTTTCTTTACATTTTCCTCAATAAATCCACATTCCCCTTATGCATATAATTGGATTTCGTGTGTTCGGCGTTTAAACCAGCGTCAAACCACGACATGTGGTCTTTCCACTACAAAACTTATATAATCTGAAACTATTCTTCATCTGCCTCAGAATTGTGTGAATGAAGGAAAGAAAACAGACCACTTGAAGATTTGTCAGATTACAAAAACATGTATATTTTCAGACATTCTCAAGAAAACTGAAATATGACCTCCAATGCTTTTTCTGGGAAAAATCATTTCTTTAGAGGAAGGCAGTGCCATAAATCTTTGCTGCTGGACTTGAGTGGACCCTAGGTGTGAGGGAAAGCCTCTGGAGCACATCCTCAGTGCCCAGGAGGGTTTACCAGCAAATACATGATGGAACAGAGATGCACTAAACGTTTACTTGATCCTCTCTGTGCCCACTGAAGATGTGCCTTTATCTGCATGTCCCCCAGCCCATGTTTATCTAATATGTTCCTAATAATCCCTTGTGGTGGGGACTTGACAACCTCCCCACACACCTGTCATTGTTTCTCTAACCTTAGTGGAAGCACAGTATTCCTCAGACTTTTTCCACAACAGCTGAGGCTGCTCTTGTTCCTTATGCCTTGCTTGTGAAGGACAGACTACACCTTATTCTTAGCAATGTCCTTCATTTACCTTAGGATAAGAAAGCATTCAATTTTTTTTTTTAACTTTTATGTTGTAGATTTCTAATCCCTTCTCTTGATCTCCTGCAGACTCTCTCTGACAGGCCTTCATAGACAACTCAATTTTCTAACCCTAGCAAGTCTTGACTCTGCTTTGTACTCTGCAGCTGGAAGGCAGAAAGTGGCTTCAGCCTTTGGAATCACCACGGATTAAGGCCTAGATAAAACATGATTTTTTGCCAGCTAGATCAGTTTAATTACAAAACAACCCGTAAGAACAAACTCTGTGGTAACAAAAGGTCACAGCTTGCTCTTGTACATGACTAGGGTTCCAGCTCTTGTTTGGTTTCTTGAGGAGGCAATGGGGACCACAGATATTTGCACCTGTGCTAGGTTTTACTTTAGTCTGAAAGGAAGTTTTAAGAAAAGCTCTTCCAGGAAAGCAGCATTTAGAATCATAGGATAGTTTGGGTTGGAAGGGGACATGAAAGATCATCTAGTTCAACCACTCATTTGGATTTGTTAAAAACATGCCTAACTGCAAATAACCCTGGAGCTCCCAGCTAATGGAAGCCACACAAACAGAAGTGCCATAACACAAGAGAGTGGGCATGCAAAAGGAAAAGAGGGCTTTTAAATAGACCATGACTCAACTACTGCTTATCACAGGAAAGTCATTCATATACCAGCTTTTCATGAAGATAAGCATGGTAAAGTAAGATAGATGGCAAGCAAAAATCCCCTGAGGTTTATTATGACTAAAGCAGACCAGAGAACCCCAGATTCCATGCCTTTGACACAAAAATGATCAGAAGCAAACAGTGCAAATGGCTTCAGAACAGTGTTCCAAAAGCTTTAGAGCAATTGTAGTGCTCCATTGCTAGTTCGGTATTACTGCTTGCACTTCAGGGACTTATCACAGCTGTTTCACACTAACTTGTAAGACAAAAAATGATAATGATCTGAACCTTTTAAAGTAGTAAGACACTTTTTTTTGTTGTTTAGATGCTGCTAACATCTTACAAGTTCTCACACTTTTCTGACAGGAAATATTCTCTGTTAAATTTCAGAGATAAATACATTCCCAATGTACCTTTAAAACATTTTGCCTTCCTGCAATTCATAACCTTCTTCTGCTCCTTTCAGCATAAACTCCCATATTCAATCAGAAGTAAGTAGAAGAAAGTCACAGATATTGAACTGTGGTTCATTTCACACAGGTCACAGATGTGCAGTCATCAGCCCTGTGTGCAAGGCTTCCCCAGACAGTTCTGTACCATCTCAGCCACATCCCTACTTTCTGAAACTACAGCCTTCAGTACAAATGAAGTTTCCTTATTTCCATAACCATAAGGAAAACCTTCACATTGCTACAGAGAGTAGAAAGGACTTAAAACATAAAACCTTAGCAGATGGTGGACTTTTCCTCATGACTGAAATAATGCAGATAGAAAGGGGAGCCAAGAGAGCAGTCTTCTTCCCTTTCTTCCCTTTGCAACAGGAATTATCAATTCTTCAAAGAAGTTGCCAGCAATAAGAAGGTAACATCAGTTGCAAAAATCACTCTCCCACTAAACCAGTCATTGTCAAGGCAGCACATTTCACACATTCTGAAGTAATAGTAATACTCATAATTTCCACCTCAATCACAGAAAGTCTAGCTCTTTCTTCTTAAGCCTGCTTAGCATCTCCAAAGGGCTGCTGCCCGCCCAAGACAGCTGCTACACTCCACACACTGCCTTCTCTGGCTGCAAAGTCCTAGAGCACCAGAAACCCAGTGGAAGCTTTCCAGCCTTACATGGGGTCCTGATAAAGGAGCTTTACCACTCACTGACTCCTATCTGAGCCTGGCCTTGCCAAGAATTCCTAAGGCCTTTGAGGCTTGATAGACACATCACTAACCTGAGCAAAAAACAAAATGGCCAGAGATGATGCCCACAAAATCAACAAAGTAATAACAAAGTATAATATTCTAGACGCCAATCAACAAGGTTTGACACATCACTGACCAATTGTCCTTGCACAAAGCAAAACTCACTATAAAATACTTTCTACATTTGAAAATTGCTAATGTGAGTGGCAAGCTGATGTAAGACACAAAAACATCTGTCATTTATGGGTGACTGTAAGTTTTATGAAATATATTTATGCTGTACACTAATGGCTTCACAAATTATTTCTCCACTGCTTAGAACTGATAACATTTTATATATTATTCAATAGGCACTAGCTTGTTTTTTGTTTCTCTCTTACTGTTACTTCCTATGGTCAACCTCACACCACAAGACCACCAACCCCTGTTGACGTTAACAGCTGCAATTATAGACTATGAATCATCTTCATGGTCTAAACAGTGTATGTAACATATTCTGGAGGGCTGAGCAGTTAGTTAAACCACAAGAACACCACACGACTTTGCTAGACACTTCTAAAGTCAGTCCTGATAGATGTGTAAGTGTAAAACTCCAGCTAAAATGCTGTAACATTGCTAACACTGCTGTAACATGGAAGAAACGTGTACAGCTAACCACCTGTAAAAGCGAGAGAATGTACATAATTTAGTCAGCATCAGATTGAAAGACATCATGAGAGGTTGCATGTGGCTTCCTCAGTGAAAAGCATGCCTGACGTCCCTCCCTCACCACTGAGAACCATAACTGAACGTGCTATGCATGTCAGCAAAGAGGATTTCTGGAAGGACTATGCCTAGCTGGTAGCATTGACTCCTTTCGTACAGTTCATGTCAACTTTTGGTCCTAAGTCACATTAATCTAAAATAATTTACTGGTTCACACCTACTCTCTGCCACGGTGTTCATAAAGGTAGGCATTTCCTCTGAAAACAAGACTGGCAATGTGAACTTGTAAAAAACCTCATCATTATGCTCTCTATGGTACAGAAAATCTTACATTACAGTGGATCTCTATCACCTGTGCTTAAACCAGTGTACAAGATGCATTGTTTTCTTCACTCTGCTAATGAGACTGAAAAAATCCTTCCCTGCATCATATTTTAAAAAACCCCACATATCACAGTGTTTCTTAAGTACACAATAGTAATTTATTAAATAAGAGAAACTTCCCCCTCTGGAAAACAAAAAAGAAAAAAGTTATTTTGAAATTCATGTATTTAGTAGATTGAGATGATACACATGTTATTACCAGGGTGAAAAAATACTAAAGCATTCTCTACTGTTTTACCTCTTTGTCTGAATGATATATTTTGCATCTGAAACAGGTGGAAAATTACCATAACCCAAGCTTAATTTTCTCTCTTAATTTTAACCAAAAGGTTATTGTAATATTTTTTCTTGTTTGTTGTTTGGCTTGGGCAGTAAAGTGTATTGGTTTTAAATGGTTCTCAAATATGATACTCAATTCCTCAATAAAATGACTGGGAATAATTCTTGTTTCTACTTATAGTCACTCACTCATTTCCAAATCAGTTTACTTCACAAGTAGAAAAAGCTATTTTCTGCCAACTGTCAGACACATAACTTACAATATATAAATTTCTGAGCTACCTTTATCTTCTGCATGCTTTAGAATTAGGGACATAAAATAGCAGTCATTAAAAAAAATCCCTAAATTCCTCCTTCAGAGAAGTCATGCTTTTATACATGGAAACAATGCCTGTTCAAGGGGTTTGTAAACTGTCCTTTAATTTAAAAAAAATTAAAATTAAAAAATTTCAGAAGTAGAAAGGGAAACCACATTTTAATTAGATCAAGTTTCTATTCAAAATCTTAATAATCAGAAAATCA
Organism: Rhagologus leucostigma; assembly: GCA_013397725.1. Lineage (NCBI taxonomy): Eukaryota > Metazoa > Chordata > Aves > Passeriformes > Rhagologus > Rhagologus leucostigma. Next base: position 36,682 of record VZTD01004710.1, on the reverse strand, counting down.
AGTCTAATCTGCTATGTGATTGTTGCTAGAAATAGTTAATTTCCCTCATTTTTCATAGAACGTGACACTCTTCGTTCTACACACTGCCAAACCATGCTTCTCATGGGCCACTTTCCTGATGAAAACAGGGAAGATGCGACACGACACATTCAGAGACATCTGCTTGCTACTCTCTGTGGTTCCAAGGTGCAGAGATCCACCGTAAATATTAAGCCACATCAGAAGTATCACTCACTTTAACTCTGCTACTGGGTTGCCCCCTTAGCATGAGCCTAAGGCTCTTTTTGGCCTGTCTGACCTGAAGAAAGGAAACTGCATAAGACATACGTATTGTCAGTGTCTGACCCTGTGATGCGGACCAGCCACAGCCACAACTGGATTCACAGCACTTGATGGCCCAGCTATTGACTCCCACATCTGAGCTGTCTGCCTAAGCTCCCTCTGTAGTCAAGGGAGGAAAATTGGTATGCCCAGGTTACTTTCACCTGTTCTATTTCAAACCTTTAGGATGAGAGAAAATCATGTCCTAAAAGCACGAATTTCTCACCACTGACTGGGAAGAGTTCAAGACAACCAGCTTAAATAGGGACATGCATAATGTAGACACTGATTGCACAGGTCTGACAGTCACAGCCAGATGAAAACATTTTATTAAATCTTACGAAGGATGACTTGACTTTGAAGTCTGATTTAATGCAGTTGCATTTAACACTGAAACCTAAATAGATACAGTTAAAAAAACATCCACCGGCAAATGTAAATCAAATTACTGTTTTATACACCAAAGGAAATAAAGCAACATGAAGGAAAAGAATTATAGGCACAGTGAAATGAACTGCTTTTTATTTAAGACACTCACCTTATTTCCATTACCAAAGAAGAATTGATTTTCCAACCTTCTACAGCATGTTGGAAGATCGAGGAGCCACCCTTTCGAATTATCTTATCAGAGCTATTGATCATTGATCTACTCAAACTCAGTTCACCATCTCTGCAATGCAATATAGAAAACACACAATTACATCAGGGCTAACTCCAGTTTAAATAATTTACATCCCAAGCACCAGCAGTATATCCTTTTATTCACAACAAAAATAAGCAATTATCTCTCAGCTTTCTAAAGAAAAAGTGTAACTGAAAAAAATCTATGGGACAGCTATTTGTAATAGTTGAATATGCAAATTAAGAGCTTAAATATGTTTATATTTGTAATGGAATCGACATAACAAGAACTACAATAAAATCCAAATTGTGAATCTCAACAAAAGTTCATTATGTTTGTGAGGCAGATTCTGCACTTCTAAAAATTTCTAGTACTAAACTAAGAATTAAGTGTTAAATTTCAAGCCTTTGCCCAGCAATTGTTCATAATCTGCAATACTGGCTTAATAGATATCTTTGGCCTCCTGCTCATGCTAAAGACTTTTAAGCACGGAATTCTGGAGCTTAATGGTATACAAAATACAAAATTTCCCCAACACTTCATGAGACTTTTGCACGCACACATCCAAACCACCCCAGTTGTCTTATCCTGCCCATCAGTCTTATAACTTTTTGGCAAGGTAACCTTAAAAAATAAATACAGTAAGCTTTGGGCAATGACCACTGAACACTTGGTGAGCTAGCACAAGTTGCAGTGATATTAGCCAACAGGATCACATAAATGGGACAGAGAAGCCCAAACACTACAAGCACAACTTAAGGTGTTAGGACTAAAATTCATTTTTATCTCCACACCTTTCCATTATTGCCCATACTGTTCCCTTTTAGATGTCAGAGCAATGTTTAGCTGAGTTTAAACACAGCTGTTAATCACAAATGCATCAAAGTTGTTGGATATAAAAATCTGCCACACAGAATGTCTTGTAACTCAGCAGTCTTGTAACTCAGGTGTGCACAGGACAATAATATAAAAAAAATGTTTATCTGTTAAATAAGCATGTTCTGAAATACTGCCAATAACAATAACTTAACTTGGAAACAGAATATCTGACCACAGCCCTCCAAAGAACAAAATGGAAAAGATGTGAGACTGTAAGCTTTCCAGGAACTGCTGAGTTGCGTTTTTCTGTGGCTGTGAGTTCTGATAACAATTAGATCACCGCCCTTAGTAAGGAATACAGCAACATTAATGCTGTATATATAAAGCAAAAATATTTGGTAAATTATACAACAGACTAAACACAAGCTAAGCCATAATGGGACATTGATTAAGCTTATTAACAAATTAAATTAACAAAACTGGTAATACGTAGTAATTTCTAAAAAGTGCTGTCATTGCAAAAGCCCCTATAACTATCAAACCAGTATCATACACTTCACCAAAACCATGCCGCATTACTCGCAGCTCCCTTCCTCCCTCACCCCCATGCCAACACCCTGCAGCTCTGGCATCACACAGATGCAGAGGTAAGGCTGCCACCTACCGAAAACCTACAATTTTAGGTACAAGACCTGTATGCAAATATCCTGCTAACTTCAAAGCACGGGAGGATGCTGCAGAAGTCCCTAAATTCAATAGCCAGAATCCAACTGATACTTTTTACTATATTAAAATTTTTTATTCCCTAAAACTTTTCCAAAATGGCTGTAATAATATTATTTACATATATATATTCCTTCATGTATTTTCTAGATGCATTGAGTGCATTCATCTAAAGGAAAATTACCAACTACATCCAGGTAAAGTTCTCAGTCTAAAGATACTTCAGAGATGTCTCTAGTTTATTCTGGGTTAAATATTATTTAGTAGACACTTGAACAGTGAACTAAGTGACAAAACTTAGCAACAAAATGCATTGCCAACACTTAAACCATAGCATTTGAGATGTGGCTGACTTCCATATTCACAATTTACAACTGCAGTGAGTTACACAGATTGTACACCGAAACAATGTTAAATTATGTTCTTATGAAACAAGGTCCTAGGCACTTTGTGTTAAAGTTGCTACTACGAACACAAATGTGCTCACTTACATCCTCCTCTCCCTTTTATTGGATTGCTTTAATTTTCAGTTAAAGCAATATTAAATAAACTAATACATAAAAATAAAAAACTTTCTCCTGGTAATTCTTCATTGTGCAAAGAACTGAAAGAATTTTGTATTACTTTGTATCTTCTAGAATCGCTTCAAATCCTCTCTGATGTAAATGAAAGAGCTGCCATACTGTGACAGCAACCTACAGCTGACAATGTCAGCCTTCACTTTGGATTACCTTGCCTTGGTGACCAATCAGACCAACATAATAAGACTGTCTTCTTGTGAAGATAGTTCATTAAATAAAGTAACTGCCTTCAAGCATATTCCATACCAGTAGAAGATGATACTGCTTAAGAAATACTACGCTGCACATAACATGCATGTTTCATTACTTAACTTTTAAAGGGATATTACTGTCTATTTGAAGCAGGGCGTACTTCACAGTAATTGTCCTAGCACACTTTGCTATGAGAGCACACAGCTGCTTTAGAGTTTATAATGTAATTTGGAACTGTATATAGTCAGTCAATTTTGTATTGTCTAGGATTTACCTCTGGTGCCACTAATAACCACAAAATAGACCACCTCGCACATCCATAACTTCTCAAAGTAAATCATCCCATGGAAAACTAACTTTGCTTGCCCATATTGCCAGTCAAAATAACCCAACGTCTTGAACTCCTAATTCAAGAGAAAGGCAAGTGTAACATCAACAGGAATGGCAGTTATGAGCCATATATTTTTAGGCTATTTTTTCTGCTTCATACAGTAATGAATGGGATGACAGGCTGTGAAGAGAAAAAATATTTCAACAGTGAAAGTGAGTAGTACTATACTGTACAAGAAGTCTCACTGATAAAGAGATAGAGATATCACAAAATGACTTGTGAGAAGTATATTGCAGCTGTATTTTAAAAGGTTTGTTAGGAACATACGTATTTATAACTAAACACACTTGTTTTCTTTCATTTAATATTAAAACAACAGTTCATTTTAGTAAGTTTTAAGTTGTGTAAAACAACGTGCAGTAAGCTGAAGGCATTTTTTTCTTTGCGAACTTATATAAAGTAATTTCTGAATAATTTCGTCAGTTCCCTCTAGTCTGAGAGGAAGGAACACATACTAAGAAACACGGGTATTAAAGACAATTCTCCCTCACACATTCATTTGCACCTGTGTTTTCACACAGCTGTAACCCAAAAATTTCAAACTTCTGTACATCTCCTAAGAATACCGACAGCTTTGTGGTAGAAACTGGGTTACACCCAGGCTCAACAAAAGGAAGAGATACCAGCAAGTCGTGAAAATCTTGAATAACAAGGGAAGCAAACATTGCAGACACACAGGTGAGGCCAGCACGTGCCGGGACCGTAGCTGCCAAGCCGTGCCCAGTTGCCTGTGTCCCTCTCCCAGACTGCCTAGGAAAGAGGAATGCGCTTTCTGTCTTTAACTCCGGGGCCAAGTAGGCTGTAATTGCCTCGGCTTCCTCTAGGCCTGTACGGATACTTACAACCCCTTTTTGCCTCCTCCTTATATTAAGGCAAGGGCTTACACGAGAGGACAAAAATCTCCCCACAGTCGATATGCACAAGCAAACAGAAAGTGTGAGCCCCTGCTCAGCTTTTGCTGATTTCATTATTATGAACAAATTTATGCGTTGCTCCAGTGAAAACAAAATCTTACACACCTCTAAGGAAAAACCAGCTTGACTGAAAACCCAGCATCTCCAGAGAACAGCTGCAAGTTCGGAGAAAAACGAGGAATGCAGGCATTCACTTACATAAAGAGAACGAGGAGGTTCAAACAGAAAAATGGCAAGGGAATCTTTGCCTTTCGTTTTGAGTTAATGACAAGCAGCAAAGGGAAAGTATGTAACAGTCTCAGCGAGGGACCAGAGTTTCCAGTCGAGGAAGCTCGAGAGCTAAGAGGGGATGACCCACACTCTCTCAGAGCAAGAATCCTTAAGGAACAGCCAAGTTAAGCACAGCTCCCAGGCAAACTTCAAAGACGGAAGCAGGCGTTCACCTGCACCCCAGCACGCTTGCCTGCGAAAGGCACAACGCGTTCCGGTGGCCATCGCCGCCACCTCGGGCCGCCCCGGCCCCCGGGACAACCGCGGACAGGTGAAACTTCCCAGGAGCGCCCCGTTTCGGCGGCTGAGAGGCAACCTCAGCAGCAGGGCAGCTCCCACCCTTTCCCGTGCACTCGCACGCTGCCTGCGGCCGCCGAGCCCCGGCAGCAAGCCCCGCTTTCCACCCGTCCCGCAGCGGCATCCGCGCCCTCCGCAGCGTCGGCCAGCGAGAGCGCCGAGCTGCGCTGGCACCGCAGGCTGCGGGTCACAGCCCGAGCAGCGCCTGGGCACCTGACGACCCAGGCGGGGACGCGGAGGTGGACCTCGGGCAGGGACACGGCCCGGCCGCCCCCTCCGATCGCCCTCCCGGCGCGGCGCCACGCAATTACCCGGCGAGGGGTGCCTCCTGACGCTCCTCGGTCCGCGCTATTTCCTTCGTCTTATAGAAGATGAGGAGGAGACTTATGGTGCACACAGTCCACCTCTTCCTGACGGAACGCATGTCTTCTGCGAAACGCGGGCCCCCTCCCCCTTTCCCTTTGTTTGTCAGGGGTGTGCTGGAAACAACTGCACACGCAGCACGAATTGCTAAAAACACGACGATGTATTTTTCTTTTTGTTTTTTTTTTTCCCCGAAATAATTACAGAAGATAAAATAAAATAAAATAAAACCAGGCAGCAGCAGACGCTGGTGGTTCTTTGGCGTTTAGTTTGTCTCTCTTTCGCCCTGCCCTGCCGGGCAGCTGGGCTTGCAGGCGGTAACTCGCTCGCCTCGGCCGAGAAGACAAGTCCGCGGCGCCGCTGCGCGTTAGCTGAGCAGCGCCGAGCCAGGCAGCGGTCCGCGGCTCCGCTCCGCGTTCCGATCCGCTGCGGCGCCGCTCGGCCGGAGGCNGGGCGGTGCCGGCGGGGCGGGAGGGGGGGGGGGAAGGCCCGCTGGCCGCTCTGCCGGGGTTTAGAGGAGGCGTGCCTTCCTCGCCTGGGTCACGTCGGTTATGCCCGTATCTCCACTTGGGCGTGTGAAAGTTAGAGGGAAGGACCGCCAACGCTGCGCCGCTGCAAAGGAACACACTTCCTTTTCAGAGAAGGATGAGGGGTTTTGTTCATTGGAAATTTTTTTTTCCCCCTCTCTCTCGCTATGGATGACTGTGGCTTGAACAAGGCACTGGAGATTTTTCCCGGTCTCCCTGCCCCAAAACCCCCAGGAGAAGGCAGGAATGCAGAAGGGAAGCGGCGTGGCCCCCGCGCACCCCCGCCAGGAGCCCCGCAGTCCGACCAAATCCACCGCCCATGCCTCACTCCCCAGGATCTTGTTTCATCCACACGGTCTCAACACGGCCGTTATTTTCCTGACTTCTGCTGGGACGATTTCTCTGAAATGCACAATAAAAAGAACACAAACCACGAAACCCCAAAACGAAAGGAAACAAAACAAACCTTTGAGATGGATAATGCAACACGAAAAATAAATTAATAACTATATCCGCTTTTCTCAGTATTGTTTTGCCTTTTTCAAAGTGAGTGAACTGCCCTGGAAATATGCTTATTCTGTGTGACAAGGATCTGCCCACCGCCCTGAAGTTCACTCTTACGAACAGGCAAGACCAATATCACTCTTCTCCCACGGGGACCCAGGAAGGGTTTGTGACAAATCTAGTGTGGCTTCTCTCTCCTAGTTGATGTTAAAAACAAGAGCTCACAGGATGACAGAACCTTTGCTGGGTCTACTTGGTCTGATGTCTCGTGTCCAGAACTGATCCATAACAGACAGGAGGATGCAAGGAATTTGGAAGTAAGTACAGATTTTTCCTTCCCTTGCAGGCATTAGGACTGAAGAAAGGTTAGAGAAGTTGTTGACAATCTTAAGGCTGCTAATAGTTGTTATGTTGGAAAAATCAGCTGTGTGTAGTAAGAAAGTTTTAATTCAGTCTCAGTGGAATGGAATGGAAACTGCAATTTCCTTCCACACAAGCCAGATCAAGCAGCATTTTCTGTGCTGTTCTCTGCTGTGGCTCTGATAACTTTGGCTCAGAAAGTGATCTCTAAAAGACATCAGCAGCAAAAGGAGAAAAACCCATTCTATCTGTGAGAGTGAAGTTCAAATTTCATATCGTATAATTCCTGACATTCTTTTCTAGAAGAAAAAATGGATTCAATGCAAAACTCTACTTAATACATTCATAAAAACTACATCACATGTTCAGCCTAACGCTCAGATTCCATCAGTGTTGTCAGTGTTGTTGAACATCTGCGATAATTTTTTTATATCCCTTGTATAATTTTTGTATATTAGATTATTTTTGTAGTTAGATGAACTCATTGAAAATAGGTGTTGAAAATGTATATAGAGGGTCCCGAATTCACTCATCTTCAGAGGTGGTTTTACTTGGTTCCACTCACAAATCCCAAAGGCAGCTTACAATACAGCTAGCCACAGCAACTCCTTGGTTTCATGCCAGGCCACGTGCATGGAAAAAAAACATGTATTCAGAAAAGAGTGTGCCTCCACCTTCTTCTCTTCCACCTTCTGCTGCACTTCTTCCTCCCTGAAGAAGGAACCCAGCTCCCCTGCTGCTTCGTAAGAACTAATCCTCACCCCACACAAGAAATCCCTGCCTGCATCTAAGACACTTGAGAACTGACAGCGATGTTTGTGCCATGCCCAGCAATGCACTTTTCTTTCCCTGATCAGTCTGGTTACAACCAGTCTGACTGAAACTGACCAAAAAAGTTCAAGCTCCTAACCATCAAGACTTTAACGGTTTTTTCGGATTACTAGAACGTAAAACTGTCAGTTTATACTTGAGTAAAATATGGAGAAAACCACTTCTCAACAAAAGCATAATGTGCATAACAATCTGTGGCATTTTCCTGAAAATTTTGGCTGTTCCCATGCTTGTCATTCTACTATCGTGAAAACACACTTCTGGGTCAGAAAAGGACTGTGGCATCCTGAGATGTGAACCAGCTCATCCCCTGCAGTGATTCACTGTCTTCACCTTCTGCCCAAGCCATTCAAAGCTCTGATGTTATCTTTGTAACAGGGTCCCAGAGTGACAGAAGTTGCTTAAAAGTGGATTCAGAGCAAGTTCCATTCCTCTTCCAAATCACTCCTGAGCTTTCATTCAGAAATAGGCTTATACCTCTGACTGCAGTGAGGAGGACCCCTCTCTTAGCTCTTCTGCCCTTCCTTATGTTTCTCTCCTGGTATAGTTTTATTCTCTGGCTCTATACTCATGTAACAGGCAGACACAAATAGTATATAGATGTATAGCACATATATAATATAATTCAGCCAGGTGTTACATTTCATTTACAATGATAGAATTTATTATTATAGAAAATGAGTTTACTGTATAGAGAGTTTAAATATTCATATCTAGTATTTCACTAATTCCTTTGATTACCTTTCTTTAATGTGTCATCAACAGCACTTCATAACTCTAACAAGCTGTCTAAATTATGCCTTGAAATTATTTCCTCTTTCTCATACATCCTAAAGATATATAAATAATGAATAGCATCTATATCAAATAGTATGGTTTATTTTACATGCATTAGAGGAATGGTTTATCTCTGTGAACCCAGAAACATGTTCAGTAAATCCTATTTCATGGCATCTGGTGATGACAGTAAAATTTCTTTTATGAAGACTACTGGAGGAGCAAAAATGTGAATAATACAAATAATCATGCATTTAAGCATTTCAAATTTCAGAGTGCTAATTAGTTTCTTTGGCAAAGAGTTCTTGAAGGACTGCATTTCATGCTGAAGAAAGTGGCTAGAAACTTGAAACATTTATGTTTGTTAATGCATATTATCATATAAAGTCCTTTTTTCATTAAGAGTCTTTCATGTTCTATGTAGGTGCCCAGAAATACCTTCTGAATTAATTCAGCCTGTTTTATTACTGAGGATAGAGAAACACTAGAGATTTCCTTGGGAAGCTGTAGCATTTCAATCACTAGTTGTCTTTAGGACCAAGTTACAAAAATCTCTGGATTTTTAACTCAAGGTGGAAGGATGAAAGAGGTAAATTTGTCAGGTACCCTCTAACTATTTTTTTAATATATAATTTTAATGTCAATCTGATCAAATTTCAGTGACTACAGCCTTCTGATTCCTGTATAGTAACTTCTAACAAAATACTCAACATTGTGGAAAGGTCATGTGTTCATACATGCTTTTGTTTCAGGAGCAGGCAAGGCTGATGTGGCATTCTTGCATTTGCTTAACAATATTAACTCTTATTTAATCCTATGGAATGTGTTTAATAGTATTAACTATTCAATTTTTTTTTGTAAAAAAACCCAGCTAAAACAATGAATAATGCTTTGTGAAATTTTTAAGTACTACTGCTACTTCAGTCTGTTGTAATTGCAGACTTCAATATCCTTCAATATTTTCATGATGGTACAAGCAAAGGCACCAGACACCCCTATAGTTTCTTAGGATTAATGTGCACAGAACACTAAAACTTTACAGAATCGCTCTTACAGCCTAAATTTGAATATTATCTATGCTTTTCATTATCATAATCTATACATAGTTTCATCAAAATGTACACCTCTTGAAATATTATCTCTTCCTGTTGTAGTAGGAGTCCAGTATTACATTTTTAGCATTACTGGCATTGCAAATAGCAGCACTTCAAATGCTTCAGGTTTATAATGCAACAGCTTTTCCATAGGCAGCAGAATAAAATATAATTCACCAAGCTGCATTTTTGCATAGTTATTCCATCATATAGGACTCAAGGTTTGGGTTGGTAGATACTAAATTTCTCTTGATGTTCAGAGGCACAAAAATCAGGTCAGAATCCATATTCCCATTCACCTCCCCTTTCACTTTTGTGACTAGCATGCAGTGACGACTTAGTGTTTGCAATCACCTTGCAGAACAACCACAGGATCAATCGTGAGGAGACAGTTAAAATAAACTTACCTGAATTTCTCAGCCATTTCTTTTGTGTGTGATAGGAAGAGAGTATATTTTTCTCTAGAAGAAATTCTGCAGCAATTCCTTAGGAAGTATTAAATCCAAATGAAGCCATACTCTCTGTTTTACATTCTTTTGTGCAGTAGTGTATTTAGCCAGTGCAGAGGTCCCCAGATAAAGCTGCAGTGCAACAGCAAGGAAGGATTTTTAATTTAGGGGCATACACTGTTGTGTTTATTGCATTGCATACTTCCCTGATCAATGCACACTTTCATATAGCAGGAAAATACTAACCATGTCTGTATTTCAAGCAGAGTGATCATGTAGATAGGGACCACTCTGAAAGAAGATATTGTCAGTTGTTATGATCTCCTCCTTACTTTTGTGACATAGGATATTGCAAAAGTCCCACAAACATTGCTTATAAAAATGCTAGTTCTATGCTAATTCAAGATGGCTCTCAGCTAGTATGCCATTCAGGAAGGCTAAAACCTCACTACTTTTAATCAAAATGTCTATCACATGTGTAGGGACTGTATATGTGAAATTTGATAATGATGAGCTGCAGTACTTCCCATACTGTATTTGAGTGAGGCTCGAGAAAACCTATATTTTTTGCAATTGTGATGAAGAGAAAAATTAGGGAGCAGAGATAAGGATTAAAGAACACTGGGAAACTAACAGAAGAGAAAGACAGAAGAAGAAGTAGATATAGAAGAAGGGTGAGGATGAAAGGATTAAGAGGTTCACAACTGGGGGAGAGAGCAACAGCTGTACCTGGTCCAATAAAAGAAATGAGAGGAAAAGTTCAGAGTCCAGAAAAGATACAAGAACCTACTTATATGGTATCTTAGGTTACAATGTAAGATGTAACCAAAAGTATGTATTCTATTACCATCTTCATAAGCTGTTAAAACAAGTGGAGTAGTGTTCTTTATCTTCTCCCTGAGTCAGCCCTGATAACTCCCTCCGCTAAGGGGCCATCAAGTCTTACTGCACGACTCATAGAATTACATCATCCCACTGTGAGATACTCTGCCTAGGGGGAGGAACCAAACATTCCTACCTGTATATAATCTGAAGCTTGGAACACCACAGGCACCACCTACCACTGGATTCCTAGAGGACAAGAGCTCCATAACCACAACTGGACCTCCAGAGAAGGACCGGACTTTACTATAGGATCACTGCTTCGACAGAATCATGCATCACTCCAACAGGACAGCAATCACCATTTAATAAGACTGCTACCACCTTCCTGACCAACAGGGTGTCAGGTCTTATTCTGACTCTGTCAGTTGAAGCCAGTGCTTCAGTGCACAAAAACTATTGCCTTTATTTAAATTTTCCTATTAAACTGTAGTTCTGACTTGGAATCTCCCATTGGTTTACTTTCAAACTAGAACAAATGGAGAAGTATGACTAATTCAGGCCTGCTGAGTAAACAAGGTAAGAAATGCTGTGTCTGCTTTTTGTCTCGATCTGTCCTTCCTGCAAGAACACGCCCCTTGCCTCCCTTACTTAAATGTGCCTGAGCCTGTGTTCAAGCCCTAAATTCACTTCATTTATCAGATACAATTCTGTTTTGGAGTCTGAATGAAGAATTTCTCTTTCTAGAACATAAAACACAACTTAGCCAGGAAACTGTTTTGGAGTCTGAATGAAGAATTTCTCTTTCTAGAACATAAAACACAACTTAGCCAGGAAACTGCTTTTTACTTAGATGTTTCTTTTAGGCCAAATGAAAGAAAGTGAAGTAAATTTCTGGCCATATTTCCATGCTTGCAGTTTAACTTGTAAATTGCAAACACAGCTAAAACATAACTGGATAAACATTTACAACTCCAGAAAGCAATCGGCTTTCTGGTTACATCAAACCTCCAACTCCTCTCTTCAATAGGGCAACAGGGGAGCTTTTCCTTCAGACTTTGAAACTAGCAAAAACAGTTTAAAGTGTTTCCAGGTTAAGACTTAGGGAATGAATCAAGAAAACCTGCACTACTCTCCAGCCCCATTGAGACACTCCTTATGAGTTTTGGGTATTCCTGAGAGTTTCAAAGGACTCAGTACACCTTCTTATGATATTAGTTGAACTGGACATATTGCTGAAGGAGAGGAGAAGAAAGATCACAGTTATATGTTATCATTGGGTTAATCCTAATTTGTCTGTGCTTGGTCATGCCTGCAGTGAAATCTTGACCAAAGTGTTTCCTCTTAGGTGTTAAGGTTAGGGTTTAGGTTTGGGGTGAGAGGTCAGGGTTGGGGTTAGAGTTAGGATGCTTAGAGTAGTTAGGGTTATGGTCATTGCAGTTTAGGGTTATGATTAGGGTGGTAGGGTTAGGTGTTAGGGCCTAGGGGTTACAGGTTAGGGTTGGGGTTAAGGGTTGTGTTTTGGATAAGGTTTAACTCAGCTGCATTGAGTCTATTCTGGTTTTAGGTGGCCTCAGATCAGTGAGTCCAGCAGAGTCCCCCACTCTGTGGAACATTGGGAAGGTCTGAAACTGTTTTTCCTGTGTGCTGGATTTGACTATTACAATTTTCTTCATGGTGTTTAATAAGCAGATGGGTTTTGCATTTGTGCTGAATATGGGGTTGATAATACAGATGTGTTTTTGTTATTGCATAATAAAGGCCTTTTCTGTTTTTCATATTGACACACTGACAAGGAAGTTGGAGATGTGTGGGAAGAAGGGAGGAGACACAGCCAGGACAGGTGACCCCAACTGACCAAAGGGATATTCCATACTATGTGACATCATGCTCAGTATACAAAGTGGGATGAAGAAGGGGGAAGGGGTGATGTGAGGGGATGTTTGGAGTGATGGTGTTTGATGTTTGTCTTCCCAAGTCACCCTTATGCTCTCCTGGAGATGGCTGAACATCTACCTGTCCATGGGAAGCAGTGAAGTAATTCCTTGTTTTGTTTGCTTGTGTGCATGGTTTTTGCTTTTCTTATTAAACAGTCTTCATCTCAACCCCTGAGCCCTCTGGTTTTTACCCTTCCAATTCTCTCCCCAGTTCTACTGGTGGGGCAGTGAGTGAGGGGCTGGGCTGCTGGCTGGGGTTTAACCACAACACTCTGTATTGGTCCTGTGGTATTCCTAATGGCCCTCCTGAGCTAAGAAGTGAGATCAAACTTAGGCAGGTCATCTCTGTTCTTGTGAACTCTTTTAACATGTCATGAAATGTCCAGGTTGATTTTGTTCTCCTGTGATTTAGGCAAGCTTCTAGGGCTGAAAGGCGTGGAATCACAGCAAGGTGAACTTAGGTTTCCACACAATCCCAAACCCCTGCACAACAGTGTGATTAGTTGTAGTTAAGACATGTTTGTGGCAGGGCATATCACCCCTCTCCCCACCACAGGTGGCCGGTGCAGATAGGGCCGGCAAGGCCGAGCAGATACCATCTCCTCGTGCCAAAAGGTCTGCTAGCCTAACCAAGAATCAATATCTTGGTATGGAAAGCAGATGTGAGAAGATAAAAGAAAAAACACAGGTGACCAAAAGGCCTGTTTTACACTATAAAAGTACTACAGTTTATCACAGAGGCAGAAGTGTCTTACACAGTCCTAGGGAATGTGCAAGACGATTTCTTCCCGAAGCTTGGATGTAACTTCGTGGTTACTTTTCTGGAAATTGAGGGAAAGGATTTTGATGTGTGCCCCTTCAACAATTTGGTGGTAAGAAACATTGGATCCTAAATTATACTATTTCTTCGCTAGCAGTAAAATTAATAGGTACCTTTAACCCTGTGTGTATAATACTAGTATTCCCTTTTGTCTTATTCCTGTGTAGTAGTAGTCTGTTTTAAGTCTTATGTCTGTTAGTTTTGTGTCTGTTAATAAATAATTCATTCTATAATAGCATCAGCCATTATTAAAGAACTTGCGAATGAGAATGGGTCTTGGGGTGCTGGCCACCTCAATACAGTTACTGCCTGCTGCCAGAGACCTGGGCAAAAGGCAGGGACTTATTTAAACCCACACCATCCATTCCTAACAATGTTGTCAACACACCTGCTCTTCAGTTGTTACTGCAAAAATGAAGTTTCAGGAATTACATCAAAGTCATAATAATACTTGCTTTACATCTATTAATGTAGAGTTTGCATGTTGATTTCTTTTTCAGAGTGAGTAACCACGGTTGTAAAAGCAAAGGTACAGCATTAGATGACTTTTTCCTTTAATTGAAAGGCTATGCTTTAGTTTCATTTATTTATTACACTTTGTGACACATTACTGCATGAAGAGAAAATATATTTCCTAAAAATGTTTTGGTGAAATTATGAGAGATTACTTCATGAATTTTCCATGACTGAGAATGGGAAAGAGATTTTCTGGGAAGATAAATGGTGGATTTGTGAGGTTCTATTATATTTTAATAACAGTGAATGGCGTCCCAGTGAGAACCATCATTTCAATAAAAGTTTCCAGCCAGATACCCACTTAGGCTATACAGATTTGAAGATGGAAAGAATATTTTTTTCTGAATTCAAACCACAGCAACAGCTATTCAGTCTTTGGGAACTAATTCCCATTTTTATTACTACTATTTTACATTTTGCTTAATTTAATGCTAGTTAAATTATACAGCTAGACAGTACAAAATTGCTTGGCTTTTATTGCTTTGTGCTAGATGAAGTCATATGAAAGAGTTTCCCATATGCCTTCAACTATATTTTCTTACATATTTCTTTGACAGTAACACTTTAGGTGTTTGCTGAGTTTGACCACATCTTGCTGAGACTTTTTCTTCCTTTCTTTTTCCTAAATGGAAAAATGTAGTTCAACAACACTTTTATGTCATCCTTATAAATTTCAACAAAAAGAAATCTTCTCCATATCCAAAACTAAATTTCTGGTCATTTGGACAGGTCAGACCTTACAGTAATTTATCCTGTTCTGCACTCATCTGGCATACAAAGGATTTGGACTCAAATTCCTGTCAAAAAAGGGATTTTTGTTTGTCTTCATCAACAGTTTATAGACCTTATAGACCTTTATGGGCAGATGAACAAGCAAGCCCTTTTTGTTGACAGCTAAGATACCTTAACATAATCTCATATTTGCTGCAGACAAAAGCATGTGTGCCAGTTTTTACTGCATAACTAACAGATGCTGTAAGTTCACAGTACACCCTCTGCTGTGGTAAATTGTGAAGCTAATTCTCAGCCTGCATTGCTATGATCAAGTTCATTTTTAATGACTGGTTTCAATGACAGTTTTACAGTATAAATGAGACAAAGTGGTTTACAACATGACCTGCCACTTAAAACAAGAACCCTCACTTTGTCTACTCCATTCCAAGAAGGCCTGTAAGTAGTAGCCTCTTCAGGTCAAGTAATTCTCTTAAATGCAAGAATGTCCATTTTCCCCCTATGTTTTATTTCTTTGCAAACTAGAATTTGGTGTTCCATTCAGAGATTACCAGGGTCCTAGGTATTTAAATTCCCATGGGAAAGCCTGCATCAGAAATTTTCAGTCCACAGAGAAGACACTGGCACCAACCTGGGTAAGAAAAATCCACAAGAAAGTTACATTTCCCATATGTCACCCAGGTAAATGGGAAGACACGCAAAGCAAAGCTAAGGTTGCATTTCTGATCTGCTGATGTTGATGTTAAATTTTGATTGACTTCAGCAGCGTTAGGTTATCACTTCGGCTCACCTAACTTCTAGTCATATACTCAAGATAGGCAACCACTAAATTTAAAAGAAGCATATCAAGAAAGATATTTCTCAATGTTCCCTAGTGTATTTCATTAAATGTCTTAGACTACAAAGTTTTAAAAAGTAATTCATCGCACAAAATTTGCAGTAATAATCTAATCCTATTACTTGTAGTCTCCTCAAAGACAGTATTGAGGGCAATAATTTTTTCTGTATTTTGATGACTCAAGAAAAGCATACAAATTCTTAACCAGTCACAGTTATAGAAGTCCTTTGGAAGCTTTTCAATCTTGAGACTTTTTCTTCTGAGGAAGTATAAACATTGTATCAATTTCAGAGAGTTACTCTTTTGACTTTTATAAATATGATTTGCATTAAATAAAACGCAGAAGACTTTTTAGTTTTGCTTAGACAACTTTATTTTTTAGTGCTTTTAAAATAAAATTATGTCACAAAATCAAAAATAGCTATTTTTGATAGAAACAAAGACCATCACTATTTTTATAGTTCAGAGAAATACTATGGAAAGTAAATTTGATTTACCAAGCTTATCATGAACTGTGAACTTTAACATTAGAGCAAAAGGAATATTTGGTTTTGAAATCATTGTTTTAGCCCTAAATGAAATAAAGTAATATGTGAAGGGGAAAAAAGTATATATATAGACAAACACTTGTAAAGTGCTGTAAGTCACAAGATGTGAATATTTTCTAATTACAGAATTACAGAGGAAGAGACAAATCTGAGTCTGAAGTGCTTGAACAGGAAATCACCACTTAGCTGGGCAGAATTTTGGGAACTTATTTTCCTGTTTTTTCTGACTGGGGAGTGGGAGAATGTGTGTTGCTCTTCGGCTAAGAAAGGTATATGATGAATCTAGATCTGTGTCCAGAAACAGGTACTTCGATATTATTTTTGGAGCTGCTGCAAAGTGCTGTAGTCTTGTTGTTTGCTCTCAGTGGCGAATTTCCACAATGCAAAACACTGATGTGCCACATCTAGGTCTGTTCTCATCTCCATGTCCTTTCCTAGAAATAGAAAAATGCCAAGCAGAGGGAGGAGGAGACAGAAGAGAGGTGTGGTGTACAATGACAATCCTCCCTGGCAGTGACTGGATATTGCTTTGTAGTGAGGTAAGTCCTACCAGCCCAAGCTCTGGCATGCAGCACAAAAACATTCTGTGCTCTCAGAAGAAGAGCTTAGGAAGCCCTTTTTTTCATAGTGGTATAATATTAATGATGAGTTCCAGGTGACATTTGCTTCCCCCAAATCAATGGCTTTCAGATTTTATAGTATATTATAGGAGTATCCCTTAGTACAGGTGCATTGACATTCAGCTTTCACAAGCACCTGTGGTACCTTAGCCTGCTTGAACCACACCACTGCAAATGGGATTTAGCAGTACATTTCCCTGAATCTTGGGCTGGACAACTTAATGCTGGACATATCTCACATCCAAGACTGCTAGCATTTATGCCAGCATCTCAGATTATCAAGATTTGAGCTGTGCATCCTGCAAAGCAGCATTCTTAGGGCAATGGTTTTAGAATTCAGGCTGATATTTTTGCAAGAAAAACTTGCTTATTTGGAGGGGACTTAGTACATTTTCAGTTCAGGGAAGCAAGCAAGTTGCTGATGAGTGAGATCAGGCTTCCTACAAAAAAAATCCTTGTTCTTCGCTAGGTTGACTTTCATCACAGCTGTGCCATTCTGTGCTCTTTTCCTGTGCAATTCTTTCTACACAGCAACACAGAAAGCAATTTGATGACATGGACTCTCACCAGATGAGAAACATTGTTATGCATTCACAGACCTCTTTCTCCACTAACAGATCCTACACCATAGAGATGCTTCTTTTTTCTTATCCTTAGTAGATACATCTTTTCTGGTGGGCTACCAATTCTTTGGGTTTGTGAACGTAATGGTTTTTTCCTTTGTCTTGACTCCCCATATCTAATCAAGTACCCACTGCATTGCTTATTGGTTTTGCTCTGTCTCCTATATAGCATAGGAAATTTTTTAAGTAACCGAATTGTGTGTCATTTGCTCAGTTTCATCTATAGATTTGGCTTGGTGATTGCTTCCTAAAGGTTGGAAAATAAACTCTGGCAAAATTAATTTGATCCTTTACCAGTCAAGTGAAAGCAGCCTTTTCGTAAGGTGAAACTTTATAACCATGCTGAATAATATTTCTTAACAGTAGAGTCCGTATTTAAGCATTCTTATATTCCACCAGAGAAATGAAAGTAGAACTGAAAATACTACATTTCAGCATGTTCCGTGGACCCTTTTCTTTACCCACTCTATGCATGCTCAGTAGTACTTATCAATCCATGCAAACTCTGACACATGGCTTGCACCTTTGTTTCCCTGTGTCATGTAATACCCTGGCTTCCGGACTGTCACAGGCTGTATCTCTTCATCTCCTTGATACTGATATTTACATTTCAACATCAGAATTTTATTTTTTGAGCCAATTTGAACTCACAGCTGTTGTATCAAAGTACTGTTAATTCTTACCTCCAAGTTTCTTCTTGGTTCAGTGAGTTTTAGCAAGTTTTAGCTATCTCTCTGTTTTAGTGGGCAGTTCTGTATTCCAACTACTATCATCACTCTCCAGAAGGATTTATTTTAATCAATTAAGACTGTAAGACTTACTCCTTTGTTATTTTAGTAATTTTTACTTTTCAGTTGAAAACTGATATGCTCCCTTTCCATATTAAGTAAAGCACACCTTCAGTTTCTGTCTCTGGTCTCAAGTGAATATTAACTGATGCTACCACTTCAGTCAGCCCCTCATAATTACCACATTTTAATTCTGCTGGAGCACTTGCCTGTCCTCTCTTTCCACCCACCACATTTTTATGTCCTGTGGGAATGCTCTTCTGTGGGTAGTCAGTCCATGGCTGCTCTGCCCTTTCTCAGGCAAGAGTGAAAGAACTCTGCCAGTCTCCCTGTAACTTGTTTGGTGTGTTAATGATATCCTTTTTTAGAGTTTCTGTATCTGAGAAGTGAAACGCTTTAAAACCAGAGCTCCTAATTGAAGCAGTACCTACTTTTGCAGTTGGTCTTCTCAGCTGTTTAAATAAGGTTGAAACAGGAGGGAAGGTCTCTCAGCAGAAGCCAAAGTGAGTATCTGGGCTTTTTCTTCCTTCTTCTAGAAAGAAATGAAAGGTGGAAAAGAAAATTTAGCTCCTTTGGTCCTTTGATTTTGCTTTAATTCTTAGTGATTTCCTTCAGTGCCAAAACAACGTAACCTTGTGGATGCTTTTCTCACCAAGTTTCTGGACTATGTGACTAAGGAGATCTGTAGGAGTAGATGTTTAATTCAGCAGTTTCCAGCAACAGAGACTCCTTATGCTGTGAGACATTTGACCAGGCCCAGAAAATTAAAATTTTTCCTCTCGCAATCACTTCTCTATGCCGTATTTCCATCGCATGGTTTGAGAATGTCTTGGGGTGACTTTATGATGCTGTATCCCGTATCGCCTGCTCTATGCCAGACATGAATCCTGTGCCTTTCTGTGCCTTTAAGCTGGGTCTGACAGAAAGTGGGGGGCAGCCGAGCAAATTCTTCAGTGCAGTTTGTGTTCAAGGACTCACAGACTCGCCTGCGTTCTCACCGCTGCAGAGCCGAAGAAGCACCTTCCTGCTTTTCCCCAGCTCTCAACTCCTTTTCTCAGGAGAGACGGAGAGTTAAAATTCTTTGCTTTTTAGCTAGCTTCTTGTTCATTAGCTGAAGCAAGAAGCTTTTCTGAGGACTGTGGTTTCTTCTTCTTCTCCTGGAACTGTTCAGCTCCGGTGCAGAACACCATCACCGGGAGGCCCCACAATGCGGCCCGGAGGGCCCCATGCCACCCCCCAGCTCCAGAGAGAGCAGAGCCGCACCTACAGAAAGGACTCTAAATCAACCAGGTTTTTCTCCACAACGAGAAAGTTTATTATCTATTTATTATTCATTTTGTGCCTATGTGCACTTTGCTTGTTAAATAAACAGCTTTTTTTTTCTCACTTTCCTCCAAGAAATTTCTTTCCAAAGCTGTAAGTGGGGGAGGGGCTGCTGAAACCTTCCTTTCATTAGAGGAGATGTTCATTTTGGATGTTTTCCTCCCAATTTGTCTCAAACCAAGACAGAGAAATAAAACAAACACTTAGCAGAAGTGAAATAAAACCTCCACATTCCCTCCTATCTCTGTCGGTCTGACCCTCTGTAAAGCTCCTTTTTTTCCTACTTAAAGCAAATTGCAGTGTAAAGAAATTGCATGTGTGAAATTCTACATGTCTAAAAATTCAGGAACCTATGAAGTGTTCACCAGGACTGGGAAAAAATGCTACATTAAGTTATTCAAAACTTAAAGAATTCTTTGCTCTGTGCATAAGAGGTTGTTTTGAGGGGGAAATGCAAGGTGGCCTGTGAAACTGCAGACCCATCTTTCTACAAACCTGCAGTATAGCTGCCATCCATATTTGAATATCCCAGCCAGAAGTTATTCAGTGACCATATTTAGCATGACATGAAAGGCAACATACAAACTTAGTGTGAGGAAAGAGGCTCGCTCTGAAAATTTTGACAAATACCTCCAAGTCTAGTGAAAACTGTGCTTCACAAATGCTCTTGTTAGCAAGCAAAGGAAGAAAGAAACTCCACATAACTAAACATAGGTATTATAGTAAGAGTCACAGAAGGGTAAATCACTGACTAAAACAACGTGTCTCTGCAATGAATGGGTCAGTTCTCAAAGAAAAATGCTGAGCAATGCAGGACAAAAGGGAATAAATCACACAATCCGTAACAGCAGCAATAAGATGTGTAAAAGAAATACTGCTGATGAAAAAAGCAAAGAATTTGAAGTTGGTAGTGATGCAGAAGCATCTGTTGGTTAGGATTCATTGTAGATATACAAGGAGACATCCTGCAATTAACTCATTTATTACAGCAGCACAATATAAGTACAATCTAAAGTTATTACAGAGCATCCATGGTTGCCTATGGAGATGGTGAAGGGCCTTGAGGGGAAGATATATGAGGAGTGGCTGATCTCACTTGGTCTGTTCAGCCTGGAGAAGACTGAGTGGAGACCTCATCGCAATCTGCACCTTCCTCATGAGGGTAAAAGGATGGGCAGACACTGATCTCTTCTCTGTGGTGCCCAGTGACAGGACTCAAGTAAATGGCATGAAGTTGTGTCAGGGGCGATTTAGTCTGGATATCAGGAAAAAGTTTTTGACCCACAGGGTGGTTGGGCACTGGAACAGGCTCCCCAGGGAAATGCTCACAGCACCAAGCTTGACACAGTTCAAGAAGTGTTTGAACAATGCTCTCAGGCCCATGGTGTGATTCTCAGGGGTGGTCCTTTGCAGGCCCAGGAGCTGGGCTTGATGATCGTGAGGGGTCCTTTCCAACTTTGAATATTTTGTGATTGTGTGAAGACTTACAGTTCTCTTTGTCCTGGATGCATTTTGCTTTTTTGTAGTAAGATGAGCTATTTTATCACTCAGGGCTTCAAAATGTTTTCAAAATTTAGGCAAAACAATAGTTTGCTAGAATAGAGCCCATTCCAACAATTTTTACTCTTGGTAGACCTAAATCAGTTTGCCACAAAAAAGATTCTTTTCAAATCCACCATTTGAAGAGAAATTCTATTTATAGGAAATGCTCTATACTAAGTTATACTAAGTTTAATGTGTAGAGGTTAACTTTGGCTCATTTAAGAAAAATAAATCGGTTCTCCTGTTGAGTAAGATTTTTATATATATTCAAGCAGAGATTTACTTTTGTTGTAATTTGAGCAGTAATTGAATCTCTAAAAGCTGATGTGGTTGAAATATTACCCTGATCACCTCCATTTTTTCCACATGAATTTTAGGATTTTCAGTTCAGCCTAAAATCAATTACATTCACTTACATAAACAATATGGGGAAAAAAATATAACATTGCTCCCCTGCATACATGCAATGGCTATTAAAGAGATTTTTTAGAAATCATTTCCTGATGACAGGCTTTGTGGACACTCTTATGTATCTCTAAGCATTACATTAACAGCATATTTATGGACATGTGCATATGTATAAGACACTACAGTTACATTTTATATACTGGCCAGTGCTTGTAAGTGTGTTATATGAGGTGATTCATGAGTCAATATCAAGAGTGTTTTTTACTGTTGTTTATAGCTGGCCTATGAACAACAGCTGCTGTGTTCTCTTAGAACTCACAGTGGTGTGAGAGGTACTTCAGAAAAGATTCTACCACACTTTACAGGCAGCAGAGAAAATCAGAGACATTTAATCTTCAGTGTTCTTAGGTCCTTTAGCTATGCTTACAAAATAGCAAGCACATGAAGAAAGACAGACCCAAGCTCTGCACTGCAATCTGCATACATTATGACTGTATAAAATTACATTCATATTAGTGTTTTATTTTTTTATTTTGGATAGAGGTTTTTTTTGTCATTGTTAAAATGTTTAAAAGGATTTCAGACTAAAGCAGCCTGTTTAGAATACTGTTTAGTCCTTACAGATAATATTTTCTTCATATTCATTCTCAGGGTTTTGGGGGGTTTGGTTTTCAGTGATTTTTTTTTTTTTTTGCGCATTTAAGAACAGATGGAGATACTTTTTAAACGGCATAGTTCTAGTCACAATCTAAAATTACCAACAGGGTGCACATGTCACCCAATATTTATAGAAATAAATACAGATTAAGGAGATGTGCCAAATGTAGGAGGAGTTTTGTGCATTAAAATCCATATTCAATTTCTATGTTTCAAGAAAACATTATTTAATGCATACACTGGAATAAGCAGGAGACTACAGCTGCACTTTGGAAGGACACTTATAGTGCAGATATTTAATCAACATTTAACATTACTTATATAGAAAATCGTAACAAGCTGTTGAATTAATCAATCAAGAACTCAAACCTCCAAAGCAGAGCAGAACCCAGCCAACATTACAGAAGCTGTCTCAGTCTACACCCATTCTTACCACATGAACTGAAAACAGCAGAATCAAGTCATATCTCACTTGGATTTTACCTTAGAGCCATCCTAAGCACCTACACATCAGTCATGGTCAGTTAACTGTGGACATGCTTTCCACTCTGGGGCCTGGATTAAAGACTGAAGGATGAATAATAGTCTAAAGCTAAAGTACTTGCTTCTTAATTTCTTAATTAATTTCTGCTAATGAGGAAATATTTGTGTTAATCCCACCATCTAAGTATAGATTAAAAATGCAAAAATACAAAAGTAGACTGGGATGTTGATAGTACTGCAATAGGATTCTTGTCAAATGTAATACTGTATTTTATTTGAACAGTTTCCAAGAAAGCATACTTTGAGAATATCTGTTATGTCAGATCCTAAAAATCAAGATGGGAATGAACTACAGCCTTGGCAGTTAAATATACATAAGCTCTGAATAATAACTCAAAAACCATATAGCTGGGTGAATTTTAAAGTGTACAGCTAACTCCATGTTTAAGTAGAGTCTAAACATAATGTTTTAACATTAAAGTGTTTGAACTCTTCTGCCCAACCCCAACTCCCCCAGCTAAGTCCTCTTATATATCCTGTTTTTCAATCACAGACTCAGTGGACTGATTAGACTTCTGGCGGGTCATATCATCCATACAGTATTTAATTTTTGATGTTCAAGTAGAAAACAGACAGAAAAGAAAAAACCAAGAAATGTATATCCTCAAGTTCACTAATAAACGTCTATGTAAATTCCAAATTATGGGTGATTTCTAATTTTTTTTAAGTTATCTGTAATGCTATGTGTCCTGTACAGCGCTCCTTCTTTTCTCTGCTAAAACTGCTTCTATTGCTTTTTCTCTTCAGTTAAATTTGAAACCACATGTGTATGTACAACACTGACAAATGAAATGGGATGTTGTTTTAAACCTTAGCTGAGAATCAGAAATTAAGTCAGCACTTCATAAAGTCTATTTTCAGTGAAAGAAGAACAAAGTAAGTTTTTTTCTTTCAGTGAAGTTAAAAATATTATCATTTTTTCAGGAACATGAGTAAAACAGGCAGATGATTTTCAAATTTGTCAGGGCTTCGATTAGTGCTGACTGCTACAGTAATCCCAAGGGGCTGCCCTGCTAAAGATGAAATAAGATTTCTGGGCCTTATTTTGCCTTTCACTTACGTGAAAATAATTCCAACTTTTCTGTATTTATTTATAGAAATTAGACAATTTTAAACATGCAGTCTCAGGACCAGAAAAAAACATATGATGTAAATTGGACAAACTTACGTTTAGATAGACTCAGCCTCTAGAGACTTTTTTTTCCTTGTACATTACCATTTTTACTACTAAAAATTTTTTCTCTAAATGGCCTCCACTGAATATAAGGTGAAACCAGATCTCTAAATACCAAGCCCAGGCAATCAGAATAAATCTAATTTATGCAAAATAACCTCTACTATTTCCTCTTTACAACTGCAGGCAGGGATTTCACTCCTTTGCCTCCAGTGCTACTTAGCCTAGCCAAAAGCACCCATAAAATGGAAACACAGTTACCACACAAAAACCTTTAGGACTGGAATGTATGAAAAACCAAAACCAAATCCAACCCCGTTTTGGTATTTTACTGCATGTAACTAGCTCCTTTTGAAATAAAGCAGATAGTTACCAGATTCTGAGGTCTTTTCCCAGCTACTGGGAAATCTGTGTTTGGGTGAGAATGATGTGATCAATGAAGAAACTAGAAAAATTCATCATTATTACTTACCAAAATAACTGTCTATAAAGTGGTATTTTAAACTTCACTATAATCCTTTTTATTTATGTTATACAACTCATAATTTAAAAGCTGCATTTACTTCCAAGTCAAGGAAGTATACAGGGAGCAAGTGCAATAGAGCATCTGTTTGAGAGTTGCAGTTTGAGAGAATACATTCATGACACAGTTTAATTGCTTTACTATCAAATAAAAACATGTTATAAAGTTAATGTGTTCCAGTAAATGTTCTCCTTACATTTTTATTAAAAGTTACTACTGTAGGAGCATGGCATGAATACTGAACATTAAAGATATTAATGTCTGGAGCTGAGAGCCAGATGAGTGCTAAGCGCTGGAGCTAATGAATTTACATTTTAGGGCAAAGCTGTGTTCTATGCAAGTTCCACAATTTTTTTTTTCTTTTGTGCAGAAAACCCAGTATTTTCAGTCATTTTTAGAAAACGTTTGTAAATGTTGCTGTATTTTCTGATTGGAATCTTTTTTTGTCACTGATCACTGCATTGTTGTCCCACTTAGTCAAAATTTGCTGAGTTAGTGCCATCTCTCTAATACCATGCTCTATGTTCCTTTATCAATGTGTATTGGGGTTTATCCCCACCCAGCATTTAAGCACCAATAAGTCACTTACCCACTCATGTGTAGGCTGGTGGGCCTGTTGACCAAGGGACCTTCCGCGTCCCCTGGAGGGAANGTACCGACCCTGTGCCCTCAGATTATTGGCCCCTGATGCTCTTTCTCGGCCTCTACCCACCCCATGTATAAACCTGGACCCTTCCACTTTCGCCCTCTCTTCGTCTTCTCCTCGTCTTCCTCCTTGGATCTGCTTCACCTTCATGGCTGGAATAAACTTCTCCTGTTGACTCTACATGAGGACCCTTCCCGACTCTTTGCTGTCAACTTATTGAAGAAGCTACGCGGTTCATGTGTGCGTGTGTGTGTGTGTAGTGGCCTGCCGAGTGGCTCCCAGCTGGGGACGGTTTTGGGAGGTTACGGCTTACCACCAGCAGACCCCTGGCGTAACACACTCACTCTCTCACCCTGCTCCTTCGGTGGGATGGGGAGGAGAATTAAAAAAAAAAAAAAAAAGAAAACCTCATGGGTTGACATCAAAACAGTTTGATAACTGGGTGGATATGTGTTTGAGATTTATTAAGAATAAGGTATGAGTATTTGGAGTGAAGCTATGTGAATGGAGAGCACTGAAAAACTTAGGCAGAGTAGTATTTATACAGATAAAACCTATGAAATCAACAAAGAAGACAAGTCCAAAGTGGATAGGCTGAGATGAGCTCTCTTTTTGTCATAAATGATAAAATAAATGTGCAGAAAAGACTGTAATTTCTTTTAGTTATCTTGTTTACTCATCAGACTGTATACTGAAAAATAAGCTGAAACTTCCTGTTGTAGTCAATACTGTATCTACGAAAACACCCAAACTGGAACTAAAATGTTCCATGACAGATCCTTTGCAGAGAAGCAAACAGAAGATTTGAAATATTTTTCAGGTATGGTTGGGGGCTCCTCAGCATAGTTTTAATAACTGTGTTATTTCAAAAGAAAATGTGCTGATTTATAGTACTGTCATAGTCCAATACTCTCTGACTGGGTCCTTTCAGATATTCCACAGAGGGAAGGCTATATTTAGTGTACAATTTACTTATTTGAAGATGATGTTACATTGGATTTCTCTTTTACTAGACAAATCAAATGAAACAAAATGGTAAAACAATGAAACAAAATGTGCTGAAAACACAATACAAATGTAGGTTAGTCGGTCACTCCATGCATTATTCCATGATGCATCGTGGTACATTCATGGGTACCTTTGCCCATCTCCTGTGAGCCTTCTTCCATATTAGGGTTTTACTTGTCTGTAGCAGGTAACTGTCCAGCTGGTACTGCAATTTTATTTTCCTACTGCCCTCTCCCACATTTTCTGGGAGGAAAAAGGTAATGAAAATAGAATGCACAACTCAGGCTTGCAACTTATCAACAGGAGAAAAAGAGAGAAAAGGAGGTAAAATTGAAAGACTATTTTCTTTAGTACATATATATTTCAGTGGAATTAGGCCAAGTAAGGCTGCTCCCCACCTTTTGAGTTTAAGGACTGTTGTGTTGGTTCAGACCATTGGCCAATAACTTGCCTTCAGTAGTATCCTGCAAAGCCTGCTGTCCAAGGCTTGTTACAAAGTAATGCATCTGCTGGTGTTCCTTCCCAGGAATCAGTAGTTTCATGACATCCTGAGTCGGGTGATCACATCATCAGTCCCCACGGACTTCTGTTCCACTAATTGGCCTAATCATTTTTTTCAGATTCATTTGCACTTTTGGTCCTAATAACCTCCTGTGGAAATTAATTTCACAGTTTAATGTTAAGCACACTGTGAACAAGCATTTCCCCTTCAAAAAAAGCCCAGAAAAAATGCTGCCTGCTCATTTCAGGGGGTGCCTGCCAGTTTTTTTTGTGCTAAAAAGAGTAATGAATAGTCTGTACTTACCTTCTCAGTACCATACCTGATTTTGCAGGGATGTATTATCTATTGCTCATATCCTTCATTTTCCTGATTTTACAGCTCCTTTTCTTCTAAAAATCATGCTATAACTTCAGCCATTATTGTTACTCTTCTCTGCATTTTTGTGCTTCAGTATTTTGAAAAAGGGTTACAATGCTTATAGTGTTCAAGATGTGACAGTACAAAAGTGATATTTTCTGGTCTGTTCTTCCCTAACATTTCCTAGATTTTTGGACTGAGCTGCCCACCATTCATGGCAAAATTGTGCTATAATGAGTAGTTCTCAATTGACAAACCAGAGTCCAGGGTGTTTTTCCTTTCGTTCATCATTGTGCATTTTTCAATTCTGCATGTCCTCTGTTGTGCTATCTCCTAGCCAGCTGGTTTCTACAACCATTTGCAGGGACCTTTGTCTTTGGAAAATTTTGAAGCAGCAGCCACCTTGGTTCCTGTACTGAGTGCAGGTGCCCAGATGTTGGCAGCAAGTGGCTTCAGAGGCGCCTCTGAAAGGAGAAAGCAAGGCTGCTCCGTGCAGTTCTAGCTGGCACCAGTGGACCCTCTTTTAGGGCATGTCTGAGTCCTTCAGCCAGAGTGGTCATGCCTTTGTGGAACGATATTTAAAGAAGGGAACAAAACAGTAGGGAAAGAGAGGAGGAGGAAACAAAGTAGGAGCGAGAAACAATGGTGGGAGCACTATGGTCAGAGAAAGAGGTCTCTCTCCAAAGGGACTGCAGCTTCCAGAGTACCCACAACAGCACAGAGGAAAACCATGAAAATAAGGAGCAACAACAAAGAAAACCTGACCCCAAACACACTGTGCCGCTCAACAGCCTCGTTGAAAGGAGAGTGTGTAACCTGTGATGCTATCAGAAGAGCAGTCTGGACTGAAAGTGAGGCTGGGAGTGTGGGGGAGCTGTTTTTCTCCGTATGTGTTTTTGGTTTTGTTTTTATTTCCCTAAAAGATCTTATTCAGTTTAGAGAGAGGATTGAAATACCAGAGACAGGTGGGACAGCAGCCAGGAAACACCCTGTTGTGAAAAATTACATTTTCAGCTTTATAATTAGTCCTAATCTGTTGACATAAGGAGATTGTCTTTTTATCCTAAGAAAGTTAAGTTTTTCTTAACTGTCTTCAGTGATGGATATGTTAAAATTTGCTTTAATATGGGAATAATACAATATCTTACTCTTTATATCAGTGATTTCTCTTTTTTTGTTATCGTTTCAAACCATTTCCCTAGTAAGTAAAACAGAGTCAACAATTCTCTACAATACTCTTAAAGCCCCTTTTAAGGTTGGTAAATACAGTTTTGTTTCTGTTCTAATGCTGAGCCTTCATGAAACTACACAGTAAGAAACTATGGCTAATAATTTTGCAGTTCCACATTAGAATTTCTTTCTTACTTTTGACTCTTCCACTATGGATGCTGAGGATTTGTTACTGTGTATTTCATTGATTAGATTGATGTAATTAATTTCATTCATTTGATGATGGCACTGATTAGATGTTCTGTCTTGGGGTGACTCTATCGTGTGTATCCCCTATCATGCTCTATGCCCAAAAAGTAGTATTGTGCCTTTTCTGTGCCTTTAAACTGAGCTTGAAAAAAAAAAACCCAGATGAACTTTCCAAAGCAGCTTCTCAAGGACACAGNCAACAACATCAGAACACATCAGGAGAATTTTCTCCCCGAGGCCCGGGGGTGGGCCCATGCCCTCACTGACCAGCTCCGAGGAGGAGAGAGACCACACCTACAGAAGGACTCTGAAATCTTCCCAGGTTTCTCTCTATAGCGAGGGTTTTAATTCATTATTTAGCATCATTATCCTTTTCCTGTGTGTTTGTTAAAATAAATAGTTTTTATCTCTTTCACTTTCCTTCAAGGAAAAATTTCTTTTTTCCCGAACCCTGTGGGGGGGAAGGGTGGTTGCAACCTGGTTTTCTCTCAGGGGCTATATTACTAGATTTTGGCCAAACCGGCATATGTTCTTTTTAGGATAATGTGTTAGATTCTTTCCTCAGAAAAAATGGTTCCAAGGTGAGAACTTGTGAGGCAGCTCTCTAGATTATTCAAATACAGAAGAGATTTTAAATATCTCACCCCTTCATTCTGGTGCCAGCATTTATTCTCCATTTAGCAATCCCTTCTCTAATGCAGCATAATGTCAGTGTGGAGAAACATTAAGTTAGGCCATGTAGCCTGGAATATCCAAGAATGAAAAAATGTCTGTCGGCACACTTTGCAGGTCACAGCCCATCCTGGGTTATGGGGTTGGTCAGTTCTTTTGTTTATTGTAAAGCTGAGGGAAGATGTTCTGCATTCCTGATTTCCACATTTTTTAGCTTTCAAGAGAAATGCAATCCTGCATTCTTTGAAGGACAGAAATGAAAATTCCTACACTTCCTCCATGGAAGAACAATGAAATACTAGTGATATGTTGCCTTCAAAAACTGGTAAGAACAGAGCTTACTAGAGTCAATAAATGACACACTACACAAAGATAGCAGGTAAGCCTAAAATAAAAGGATACTACATCCTGACCTCAAATGGTTGAGTCAGAGTGTTGGATTGCACCTATTATGTTAAAGTGGACTTAAACTTGCTACCTTATTTATCAAATTTGGCTGAGTCAACTCAGCCAGGCCTAAAGAGAGTGGTAAGGACCATTCCCAGACAGACTATATATCTGTCAAATAGAAGTGGATCACTCTTACAGCCTGCCCAGGCTTCTCTAAGCAGGCAGAGTTGGTAAGACAGCTAAACGCAAGAAATTTAAATGAGAAAGGGGCAACTAAAATAATCTGGCATGAATAAATCTGCTCTAGAATTTTATATTCAATTCACAAGGCAGGCTTACAGAGTAGTGACAATACTAAATTGTTGTTTACTACACTCAGATCAGGATTCCTCTTCCATCTAAATAGGAGATGGAGAGCGTCTGCTCTTAGTGTGTACAATATACGCACAATGTATGTACTTTTCTTAGTATTTAGTAATTACTTCATGTTATCTGAACAGCAGATTGTTTACGTACAAGAGCTACATTAAAAACAAGCAGATGATGCTAAGTGTATTCCAGCTAGAACCAATAATAAAAAATTATCAGTTCTGCTGTGGACTCTGTCAAAAACTGTAAGAACGGAAAATGTAAGAAAATAAGAACACCTGTGACATTAAATAAAGGATTATTCTTATTTGGGAGGAATCTACCTCACAGAAAAATATTTATAGTGTTAACATTTAAGATAGCCATAAAATAATATTTGTAACACTAGTACTTCAAAAACACTTCTTAAACACAACCAAATCTCTTGTCCATGTTTAAGGTCACATCTGGTCTGGTTCTAAGTATATATATGCAAGATGAAGGAGTGTCATGACTTTCCATGCCCTGACTATTTTCTGCACTTCCAACTCAGCATCACACAGGATTTATTTCTATCTCCAGACCAACTCTGAAGCTTGAAAGCTATATGGCTATGTGTATATGTGAATATATATATACAAAATTACATATACATTTATATGTGTATAGATATACATTGCTTCTTAATTTTTTTTCCCGAAAAAAATTACTGGATCCAAAATGAAAATGGATAACTCGTAACTCGTTGTAGTCAGTTAAAGGAAGGAGAGGTGGCTATCTATTTGTGGATCAGAAAGCTCTTCTGCAAGTTTGGGCAAATGTTTTCTTCTTTCTGTTTGAATTTAGGCATGCTAATTTAACACGTAAATTGGGAGGGAAAAAATACTTCTCTCAGTAAAAGCTTTGGGTGATTATCTTAAACCCAGCTAGCTTTGAGTTGCCTCATACTAAGGAAACTTACTTTGGAAGCTGTCACCAAGCTTTCAGATTCCAAAAACAACGCAGGTAAGACCATCATTACTTGCAGAAGTATGATTGTGTAGGAAATGTTTAAAGTAAGTTAAAAAAGCTGACATTATTCTCACACCACTACTACCCATTTTTAGAGTTAAATAACATTTTAATTTTTTATAAAGCTGATTACAGTCTCTCCGGCTGTGCTCAAACTTGATTCCGTTCCTTTCCTAAAAGGAGTACAATTTAACCATTTTCTAATTTATTACTTCCTTGCCGATTTTCACATCTTCACAAGTTAAAATTTAAAGCGGTGGTTCCAATACTTACAGAATGCAAGGGGCTGCCTTTGAGGCAAAGGCAAGAAAGTAACAGATATAGCTACTATGAGAGTGACTCCCTGCAGGGATGATGTACTATGGATGTGAAAAGAGATTAAACTATATATTTTTAAGAGACATTCAGTTTATTTTCCATTCAGTCCAAATTCCTCTGAAATGGTTTTTCAATATAGAAATCCAAGTCCACAATGTTCTGTTACCAGGCAAATATTCTTTAATAAAAGCTCCTTCAAGAATTTCAGTTAATAGAAAAATACCTTAAAAAAAGTTGAAACCAAAACCCAAATACAATTACAATGCATTTCAGGTCAACTGTAAAGGTTACAGTAAGAGTTTTGGAATCTGTCTCCTTGGAAAGTTTTTAATTTAAATAGAGATAAATGCAGAGAATTATCATGGAGCAGATTCCTTGAGGGAAAACATTGTTTTGGTTAGCGTTTTCTAGATAACATTGCATAGCATAAGGTAAACTATGGCAGCAGTCTATTGAAAAGTGTCTTTCATGCATAATTTGACATTCGAGAAATAGTCAGGTTTACTTTTGATATTTGTCCTCTGCTGACTATTATGGTGGTCAACAGCTGGCCTGAAGGCCTCACAATAATAATTAATCCCATTTTATAACTTCCTGGTTTATAACTGAAATAATTAAGACATAACTGAAATTATGTAGGTACCTTGACTGGTAGGTTATGTAATCCGACCAGTATAGACTGTTGGAGAGCAGGCCCAGGCCGCTGGGGACGCAAGCAGCTCTTGGCTGGTTGGCTGGGTGGCAACTGGGTCAGCCAACAGGGATCGACCGCGTGGACCTTCAACTCTGTATAAGTAAAACAAGGCTCAATAAAGTTGGCTGTTGTGCGTGATCCTAGGTGTGTTACATCGCATTCCTGCCTCCAACATCAAGGTGACAGCTGACCAATTGTTAACTGAGATCTATAGGTCTATCAGGCAGAAACATTTTTCCACTGAGCATCTTTTCCTGGTGTAATCCTTCCTGAGAAGCATCTAAAGGAACTGTAATTATAGGCAAAGTGTTCATGTAAACAACTGTCAAAAAATGATGATTCTGAGCCTGGACTCTTGATCATTCTTGGACAGGATTTGCCTTCCTCAGTGGAGGCTCTGAGAGCCTCTGTGCTGGGAAAACTGAACTTTGCTAGAAGACAACCTCATCCAACAGCTGCTGAATTTATTTGTAGTAGATCAGTTTCAGTAAAAAATGACGCAAGAGCACCCCAGAAAGGCCACCAATATGTTAATCAGAAGTTATTTGTGATTCATATACTATAAGTGTATCTCCAGCCATTCTTTCAAAGAACTGTAATTTTATGTAGTGCTGTTGTAGTCTGATTTGGGTAGTGAAGTACCAGCTTTCACACAACATTTCCTGTTTAAAGCCCTCACCCTGACAGTGAGATCTGGATTGAATTTCCTCCTCCCCTGGAGGAAATGAAAAGGACAATCCCGGCTTTTGCAACAGTGCTCTGACAGTGTTACTCTAACTGACAAAATCTTTTTCTGAAACTGTCATCACACAGAAATTTTTATACCAGAGTCAATAGGACGTGCCCAAAAGCCCCACAGAAGCTAGCCATTGTCTAGGGCACACGAGTGTGCCTACAAGTTCCACTTACGCAAATTTTCCTAGATCTGGCTGTATTGTTGGTGACTTCAACGGAACATTTCACATAGTGACTAGTAGTTTTTTCATATATGAAACACTCTGGGTACATTTTAGCTCCACTTCTGACCCCAAACAAGTTTTGTCTCACTGAAGTCTGTGGAATGCACCAGACTTAAAAGTGGTAAGTATTAGGGAGATTTTGATGCTCAGTTGTCAATAAGTTGTAAATAAGAGCATTCCTGCTGCTCAGTCTGGAAATAAAGACCACAGAAGTGAATGACCTTTGGTTGTAGAATGGTACTTCCAAAGTTCTTCTTATGGAAGACCTTAATACATTTAAATTGAACCCAAAGTTCTACATTAAAATATTTGGTTATCAAGCTTGATAATACTGCAGTTCCACAAGGCAGGCAAAGTGCTCTTGGAATGTTTTTTCAAGGTCCAAAGTTCAGTTAAAAAAAAAGACTAATAGGCAGACTTTATGTTATTTTATATTGAAGATTCATACTGTATTCCATCCAGTTCACGGTTTGCACCAAGTAGAAATCTCTAGTGAGCTAAACACACACTGAATGACAAATGAATACCAAAAGTATCTATCACATTCCTTTATCAATAATATTAACTTTTGTTTGGCTTTTTTTCCTTTTTAAAGGTTCAAGTCAAGTTCATATTTTCAGGCTGCTTTTAAAATAGTGTTGTGGTTTAACCCCAGTCAACAATCAAGTACCACACAGCCACTCATCTGCTTGCCCTCAGTGAGGAGGGGAGTCGGAAGGGAAGTAAAAACTTGTGGGTTGAGATGAAGGCATGTTAATAAAAGAGATAAAATTAATAACACGAACAACAATAGCAACAACAACAATAACAATTGTAAGGGCAAGAAAAGAGAAAGGGAGGAATAAAACCCAAGAAAAAGAAATGATGCACAATAGAGTTGCTCAACATGCACTGAGCAATGCCCAGCCCAGCCCTGGGCAGTGCTTGGCCTCTCTCGGCCAGCTGCCCCTAGTTTATGTGCTGGGCATGATGTTCTATGGTGTTGGAATATCCCTTTCCAGCGGCCCATTCAGGTCGCCTGATATGGCCACACTCCCTGCCAGCTTCTTGTGTCGTTCCTCATTGGCAGAGCATGAGACACTGACAAGTCCTTAACTCAAGGTGAGCACTCCTTAGCAAGAGCCAAAACATCAGTACATTATCAACATCACCTCACACTGAATCCAAAGCACAGCAACTCACCAGCTGCTG
This sequence comes from Rhagologus leucostigma, assembly GCA_013397725.1. NCBI lineage: Eukaryota > Metazoa > Chordata > Aves > Passeriformes > Rhagologus > Rhagologus leucostigma. The sequence continues at coordinate 2,718 of VZTD01004710.1, read as the reverse complement.
GGAAGAAAATTAACTCTATCCCAGCTGAAACCAGGACAAACAACATCCGAGAATTTCTTCCTTGTTAAAATTTTCCCAGTATTATTTAAATGGTAGTAAGTTATATTGTATTCCTTGTAGGGCTACACAGACATACGTAATTTATTTCGACTCCAATACATCTTTTCATGCTCAGGTGTTCCTAATTTTTTTCAAAGTAGAAAGTCCGAGTTATCTTTTAATTTCTGTGATTGTTTATTTTCCAAAAATTACTATTTGTATAGAATCTATCAGATAATGATAAATTAAAAATATTAATTTAAGAATTCTACAAGGCTTTAATTCTCAGGGTTTTCCTAGTAACTCTGCTACTCTATAGATGCAAAGACATAAATCTGGTATTCAAAGAGTATCAGCAGTGGCATGTGGCTGTAAGATCCTTTACTTATCTGTCAGTTGAAGAGATAGCTACAAACTTTTCCCAGAAATTTGCCTTAGTCTAGTGCTTGCTTAGTTTATAGAGTAGTGAATAAATGTAAGTTGTCTAATAGAACTGCTCATTAATGGAGAGCTTACCAAGATAGTTTTTAATGAAAAATTATCCCAGGGCATAGTTTTTTCCTTTTTTTTTTTTTAATGATATTTTACCCTAAGTTTTAGTATCTTAAATGAGTATCTTAAACATCAAATTGCTGATTGTACTACTTGAGAGCAGTGGAGGATGTAAATATTTTGTGTTTAAAATCCAGTTCATTCAGCAACTACTCTTTGATATCTGAAAAATTCTCTGGAAGTGGAAAGCTATTCTTACCTGCAGTTTTCCAAGCTAACATCCACTTTATCAAATTTCCCTCTGATGAGGTTTTAATTTTTTTTTCTTTTCATTTTTCATTATGGTGATTAGAAGCAGATTTTTATTTCACAAGGGAAAGATTTTCTATATGCATTAAAATTATATATGCATGGAGAGTGAGATGTGCTTAGCCACTTATATTCTTTTATTATTTCTTTTCTAGTTTTAAGCCCATTGACCAATCAGCAAGTGTATTTTGTCTTGGTAACACAATATTACTAACCAGAGAGACCATCACTTAGAAAACAGCTAAGGACCAAACTTAATTCTTGGAAGATTTAAGCAGCTAAATGAAAGGTTTATGCTAGGACTCAATCACTGGAGACCAAAAATGTAAATAAAAACCAATCAGGTTTCCTCTCACCATTATGTCTCCATAAATACAAAGAAATTATCTAGTTATTTAGCACTACTGGTTTAAGAAGGCTAAATGCAAACTTATACGTTTGGGTCTTGGGCAGAATCTTGGAATGCTTATTTCCTTGCTGTGTCACAGACTTCTGCAGAAGTCAATTACGCCCAGATCCTCCAAAGACTACTTATTTGCCTGTCACTGATCACAATATCAAACATACTTGAGAACACCAGCTTCACAGAAGCAGCAACAAATAGAAAAACACTGCAATGATGCATAGTGGTGTTAAATATGCCACAGATTGGCTGGTGCATGAGTGGGGGGGTACTGTAATATTTGTGAAGCATGCATAAATGAGTTAGAAAAAAAGATTTTTTGGTTTTACACCTCAGACTGACCAGTACACATGAAGAATTGTCGCAGTTGAGATGGACACATGACACACATTTATTGTAATCCACAGTCTAAAGAAGCAGAAAGTTTATTATAATTCTCTGCTACTATTCTTATACCACTTCACAATTACTGTGGCTTGTTATGATTGGCTGCTTAGTAAACAATGACCATTCAAACAACAATACAATTAGCTATACAAGCAATTAGTTACATATTATATGCAGGTTCCTTCTTGTACACTCTTGATGTTCCATAGCAACATCTTCTTTCATTGATTCTCTTCTTGGCTATCATTGTGGCTTTCATTGTGACTGCAGATTCTCATGGGTAAATCTCACAGGTAAATTCTGATTGTCTTCAGGTCGGGCTCTGTGAGGCTTTCAGGCCAGCTGTCAGCCCCATCAGGTCCCACCACAGTTCCCCCTTTTTGTGTTTAAATTAAAAAGGCAGCGTTTATCGACTTCTGCAGGGCCCTTTGCAGAAAAGACAAAAAACAGGGTCCCAGCAACAATAACAGAAATACAATAAGCAAGATTATACTCCCCATTTTCAACAAATCCTTGAGCCATCCCGTGATACTCCAGTCACTAAACAATGTATCAAACCAACTATCACTTTTTCTCAGCTTCTGTACTCCATTCCACAGTTCTTGAATATTAGCAAAAAACTGACTTTGAATGAGCTGACAAATTCATACAGCACATACCCTCAAAATCCTCACAACCATGTCCATGTACTTAAAAACAAAAAGTCAATGGCTGCACGATTTTGCAAAGTAGAGTGTTTAACAGAATTTATGTCAGTTAGAAATCCTGATAAAGTAAGTAAAGTGGCATTAGTCTGTCTAGCAGGTCAGCAACTTAATTCATTTCACAATCCTAATGTTTTTCTAGCCCCTACTCCTGGAGCAAAAGGGAAACTAAAACACGTTTTTCTAAATTCCAAAAACCAAGAGTGTCATTGCAGTCTCCTGCAAAAGAATGCAAGGATCGTTTGTCATGGGTTACATGTGTGTGATTTAAAGGTATAGTTAAATTTGGGGCGGGCATAGTTAGTTGGCCACTAGTTCATGGACCACCAATAGCACGTGAAGGCAAAGCAGGCCAAGCGCAATCTCCAAAAATTAAAAATACTC
>VZTD01004701.1:117123-156827 GCA_013397725.1 Rhagologus leucostigma | reverse complement strand
CATAGCAGAGGGCAACAGCAACCAAGTGGTCTGTCTCAATCAGCAGACTGCTCCAATGAAATAGATCACGGTTTTACAGAGAATGGACCTTCAAATAATAAAACCAAGCTGTAACAAAGGCCTTTAACTCTTTAACCTTTAACTCTTGTAGAGAGTGTTTCCTCTCGTAAAGTGGAGCAGTCTTTCCAGCATCAAATGCCAGCATGATGGTTAGAAAAAAGCGGGGATGACAAATGTCCGTGTGCTACATGAGCACATAGCTAAGACTGCAGAAGTTGGGCACAATTGCTGGCATGGAGGACTGGACAACTGCTAGAAACTCACATACTAGAAATGAGGAGTAGAACTCTGTGGTAGTACAAGTACAGGTTACAATTTCAGATTAGATCATATGCAGATACCAATTGTAAAGTCTTGGAAAAGTTTAGGTGGAAGACACCTAGTCTGTTAGGTGTCTTTAGGAGAGGGAAGAGAAGAGTGATAAACAGGCATTTCAGTGTAATACTTGAAGATCATGAGCTGCATTATTTCCCAAAATCTTTTACACCAATTTAAAAGAAAAATACATGGAGAAAATGGGAGAAAGGTCAGAAATCACAGCAGCATGCAGACTCCCATTTCACCTCTCTTTCTTATTATCAGTGAAGCGCTGATTCCACAGGATAATAATTCCAGTTTCACTGTGCAGGTGACTGAGTCAAAATCTCTCTGTTTCCAGCATACAGAATGTTGAGCTAATATGAGCTTGTTTTAGTAGTCTGAAGTTGTAGCATTAGTCTTTTCCTGCAAGTGGGGCAGCTTCGCCAGTTCTACTGTCAGAAGTTACACTAGCACTCTTTTCTGAGTAGAACCAGCCAACTTACAGGAGGCAGTGCATGTCCAAGCCAAGCCCCTGGGGTCACCTAACAAGGGCAGCAGTGAATGCTCACAGGCTGTTGAGCACCTTGCCCTTCTTATAAGAACCCTGACTACTTTCTGAAGCCCTACACTTAGATTTTCTTACTGTGTTCCAGAATTGTAGCAGGATATTTGGAATTCTTCTGTAAAGAGCTGACCTCTTTGGGAGGAGAAGAAAGACTTCCAGGGCAATAGCTGATTTGCAGAAGGGAACAGGTAAGTGGTGCACAGCCAGACTGCAGTCACTTTGCCAAAAGCCAGCGTAGTACTGCCAGGGATCTCGTGCCTTGCATGCCTATGCTCTACACCACTCTTGCTGTGGCTGTTGCTGCCCATCCCAGCACCACCACTGTTGTACACCATCCCAGACCCACACTGAGGTGAGAACATATGAATCCAGACAGTGTTCCTCATGCCCCTCAGGAGAATCAGAACTGAACTTTTGTTTACAGCAGAGAACCAACTTCTCATGTTTGCTTCTCAGACTAACTGATTTCACTGGTGTCCAGGTGCTGTGAGGGCATGCTTTGTATTAACAGACTCATGCCAGTCTTGGCTTCAGTAAAGAATCACTTTTGCTGACTTAGAATGACATTGCTCAATGTCATGTTATTTGAAACAAAGGTTATATGAAAAGTAAAAGCTGTCTCCAGTGAAGCCATTAGATGCTGCTGCTCTTCTTATTCCCCTTAGTTCTATTGTTCTCCATCTGTTTTGGGACACTACAAAAAGTAAATCATCAGCAAACCATCCTTCCCTCTATTTTTTTCCCTGTGGACCAGTTGCTTGTCTTCATGTAAGGAGCAGAGCCCTTCTCCCATGACAGCGATTGCCTGTATTTTAGGAATGTGCAGGCACATTGTAGCTATCATTAACAAGGTGTCTTCATTCTTCTCCCTGACTGAACTCGTCTGCCCTTTTCCCTATCCCGTAGACAATAAAGAGCCCAGCAATCACTGGTACTGGCCAAAACAGCAGGATGTAATCGTGTAACAAAAATTACTCCTGCTGGAAGAAGACCTATTTATTTGTCTAGCTGGGGGCAGAACACTAGCAATTTTTCCCTCCTTTCTAAAGAGTCACAACAGGTGTGGATGAAGCCACACACTGCCACAAATGCTACCTTTACAAGGATGGCTAATCTATCATGGAAGCCAGCACGTGGGAGCAGTGAATAGTAAGCTGCAGTCATGATGGTAGATGTGACAAAGCAAACACATGCTGTTTGGGAGTGAGGAGAGCATTCCAAGCAGCTTTGGAGTGAAGCCAAGCAGCACCAGCAGTCTGTTCTTCTTGCATGTGTTCCCTATACCAACTAGAGAGTGGGAGGAAGAGCAGAAGCTAGGGAAAGTGATAAAAGAGCTGTTTGAGCCAGTGAGCACATCTCAGTCTCTGATACCACTGTATTTTCTCTTGCTATATTATACTCCACATGCTTGTCTTCTGTGGCTATTTTCTTACACCTCCCCAACCTCTCCTCAAATCCACACCCCTCAATAAGAAGTATACAGGTAGACATCAGTGGGAATTGTCTAGACAGTGGTGCGACTTCCGCTATGATCTCTTCCAGCCAAATGATCCTGGCAAGTAACTTTTCAGTGTGTCTCTCATCTTTTCCATTTTAAAATTGTGCTTTTGTAGTTGAACATAAATAGTAGTTGAACATAATTGAACGTAATGCACCTAAACAGATTATTTTATGTGTTGCATTGCTTTTAATCACTTGTATTTTCTTCACTGAGTGATTATTAAGTTGTAATCATTAAGTTATTAAATACCAGTTAGAAAGCAATTGAATTGCAATTCTGGTGTCTGGAAAATTCAAGACTGTAATCTTCAAATGTCAGGAGTTCTGAACAAACAAAAAAAGGATAAAAGATGAAGAATAAAAGATGTGGGGAATTGTGGTGTTTTGGTTTCAATTCAACAACACACAGTTTTGTAGAACAAACATGGGATTTTGCATAAAATAGCTCAGAGTGCATTCTTCACAATTTGATTCTCCTGATTCTATTGCACAGGTGCAAGTAGTTGCTTCGCATGAAGCACAGCAATTGTGAATTTTTGGCTTGAGGTAGCCTGGTGTCTTTCCATCTCTACAGATGCTTATTCACCCTGAATGTGACCATTAGTGGACAAGAAGTCTCACACCTGGCACAGAGAGTCTCAATGCAGCCGTGTCAGGATGCATACAGCTGTCATTAGGCAAGAATCTGTGCCTCTGCTGCTGTAGTCACAACCCCATCAAAAGCAAAAGTAGTATATTGTGTTTGCAGTGCTGAATGGTGTCTGGCAGTGGGCAGTGATTTAAGGACAGGTTTCTTTCTGGCCTGTAATGTAGCAGAACTCCAGTACGTGTTACGATCCGGTTTAAACTCAGAGGAGCAAAGAAAAACTAAGTGTCTGTGCATAAACCGGAAGGAACTCTGAGAAGGTTCAAAATATTCCCAAAAACGAGACTAAAACCAAGCAAGGTTAGATGCTGGTGCCAAAAAATTGATGTATTTTATTAATAGTAAAAGAGGCAAAGAGAAGGGAAGAGGAAAGAAAGAAAGAAGGAAATAGAGAAAGAAGTGTGCGTGCGGAGTGGGGGGACAAGGAGAGGTGACAGGAGTTAGGTAAGCATATCACCCATCCGAGAGTCCCAGCGACGTCCCGTTGCAGCACTCCATCTGGTCTTCTGGTGGTGAGGGTCCCCCACTGCCATGCCATGCCACACTGCCACATGCTGCCACACGCCGAGGAGTAAAGAATTACTTTATCTTATCTTCATCAGTGAGCAGTGTAAGGCCTTGGTCAGGGCCCCTTTCAGGGTGTGGTAGTCTTCTCTGCAGCTTTTGCAACACAGTTTTAAAAGTCATGAAAAAGTTTAAGTCATAAACTGTCGGTCTCTGACAGTATGATACACGGAAGGCCAGGTCTTCCAAAGAGTGCAGTTCACAAGGAGTCCCAGAGGGAAAGATAATGAACAGTTGAGTAGGTGCACACAAAGCAGTAGAGTACCAGGCTTCTCACCATCCGGAAAAATCCATTATTAGGTCTTATTAAGTGAGCAACAGTATTGGAAAAGTGCCCTTATATCTGACCTGACTCAAACCTGTATTCCAAGGCAATATGACAATGCAGAACTGCATGCATCCCATAACAGTTTTAGACAAAAAGAGAAATTTTAAGACAGTCACACATAGTTTGAAGCTCAGTCATGGATATAAAAAAATTAAATTATTAAATCTAAGGATCTGCTGGTGAAATTCATCTTGCAGATTATCACACTACTGGAAAGATACAATGTGGTATAGTTATTCTGAAGGCTGTAAAAACAGACATGAAGTGAAGCTGACAGACGGATATATAAATAAACAATTTAAACATTAAATAGGAAAGATACAGTGTTGAAGTAAAATTAGGCAGATTTTGGTTCAATGAAAGGAGTGATTCCCAGAAATTATAGTAAGTAAAAGGAGCAGACATGACATTAAACAACAAATTAGATAACCAGATTTTCCACTTTGGGTAGAACTATTTTTTTTAACAGCATACAGTATTTTTCTTGGTTTTCTCTGCTCAAACTTTATTCCTTGGAATTTTTTTTAGGGCAGTGACAGAAACAGAAAGTGTTCTATCACATCTAATCACCTAAAGCAGAAAGTATCTATTCTATTACATGGCAACTCTGTTTTATAAGATAAGCCATAGGAACTATAGCTTTAAAAGATCTCCACAAATCTCTACAGTCTTCTTTTTGTGAACAAAATCAGCTGATGGCATATGTATAATGTCGACATTGTTCCCTCCTTTTCAGTAGTTGATGCTCTCACGGGAGTTTTCTGTAGGGTTTAGGAAAGCACATTCATTTAACACTTGACTTTTGAAAAACCAATTGTATCTTACGTGCATATTCCAAAGGTGTGCAGGCACTGAGCAAGCAGTGGAAATGGACACAGGAAATAGCTGTGCAAGTTTGTGATAGCTCTTCACGCACACAGCTGTAAACTCAGCATAGTTTGAAATGGGAGAGATTTATTGCACAAGGCTTAATATAAAAAAACTTACATTTTTTTTAATAAATAACTTGTTCCTCTGAATTTGCCCTTTGACCTACATAACAGGTTATTAAGCAGATCCTTAAAAGAAAAAGCATTTTGGTAGAACTAAAAAAACCTAGCCACTTGTTAATTTCAGAGGCTATTTTACAGAAGGGTCAAATTATGGATATGAAAAATGACAGATTTCAGCATGAGGATTAGGCACGAAGAAGAAGAAACACAAATTAAGTGTTTATTGAACTTGTGCCTGCTCAGATTTAAAGTCAATTAGCAAAGGAGTATATTTAGTGTTAAAAATGCAGTAATTGCTCTCTCTTTTCAGTAACGGTATCTCAGTGCACGCTTTCAAGACAAAAAGTACTGTTTCTTTGAAGCATCACAGATCTCTAGAGGAAAGGGTTTCAACACTGGTTCATTTTAGTACTGATTCTTTATTAGGACAGATTTGTTTTAAAAAGTGGGGTGGGAGATAGCAAGAGACACAGGTATATCACTAAACTTAGTTGGTGGAAAGAAACAGAACACAGGAACCAGATTAGTTGTTTTATTGTGACCCTGATATGTTATTTACAATGTTGTTTTAATTAAAATCTTTAAAATGCTAAGTTACCAAAAGTTAGTTCGTTCAGTGGTTGATACAGGCATCACTGGAAGCATATCAAAAGTGGGGAAAAACCCTCTGTACCTTTTCTGCCTTGGGAAAAAGCCTGTCTCTCTTCTGTTGCATAGAAGGAAAGCAAAACTGCATTATTAGCTCAAGAGTTTAAAGTTCTTCAGGAGGTTACATGCTAAAACACCCTGCAATTCATGATGAAGAATTTTCTTATTAGGGTCACATCCCTTTGTCTCCCATTTAAAATAAATAAATAAATAAATAAATAAATAAATAAATACTTTTTCTATGGTTTCAAAAAGTAGCTGTTTACATTGAATTGCAGAATTAGCTAAGGATGCCCATTAATCTCCATTCCAACCCATTGCCTTTACTGACTGTGCAACCTTTTATGTGCATGATAAGATAATTAAAAATGACACCAAAAATACTTTTAAATGGTGATAAACTTTAACATGATCTGAAATGAATAGGTAAAGAAACCCAGAACTTCACAAAAATGCTTGACATTAAAGGCCATGGCACCAATGCTGAACTGCTGTTGGTAAACACACTAAAGTGGAATCACTATGCCCTCTGAAATACTGGAGTACAAATGTGCAGCAAGCTCTGTCCCATACTTGAAAATTCAAAGCTCAGAATAGCCTAGAAGTTGTAAATGTTAAATCATCGTTTTCATAAACAGAGATCTGAAGCACTGGGGAGAAAACATGCAGGTCCATGATGAAAAAGACTGGCCACTGACAAAGTGAATGTTTTGCCGAAGAAATTCTTGTTTCTGTCTTTCCATAAGGATGAAATAGATAATACTGTTGGCATTTATGTGAATAAAAGGTGATGAATAGAATATATACTTAGTGCGGATCTACTAAACTGGGTTGCCAAACAATTTCAAACATCATAAGGTACCATTATTTCTGTGTGTTATAGCTGCAGTGCATGCAGAGTGCTCTGCTCCAGCTTCTGTTCTCATCAAACAAAAACAAAGTATGTGTGTACTACCAAAATACTGTGAATCAATGCAAAGCAAGTTTTCCCCTTAGAAAATTTCACCTCTCCTGTAGTAACAGACTTATGAATTAAGGATTTACGAACCTATAGTAAACCCTGAAATAACTGTAAACATCTCAAACCACTGAAAGTCCTGGACTGCAGCTCATAACCAGGTATTAAAAATTGCTAAATAATATCCTTTGATAAGTGCCACAGCATTTTTAGCAGAAATTAAGATTTGATTTTTTTATCTACTAGTGTATTATTAATGTCTTAGATTATCAATATCTTGAGAGTAGCAGCATGGTCTAAATAGTCATAAGTGGCCAGCAAAAGATTGTATAATAAACTATTATTTTTGTTCTCAAAACACATTTGCGTTGAAAGCCCTAAACTCTTTTCCTTTATTTTTATGTTAGCCTTTGGTAGATGTGTCTGGTTTCATAAATGAGATGCCATCATAAATGAGATGCCACTTATATTAAGCCTAATTTTAAAAAAGTCACCAGAAGCAATATGATCCAGTTGGTGTAAAGACACTCCCTTTGAAACATGGTACCAGCCTATTAAATATCTCTTAGAAGAAGTATAGAGAAGTATATTCTTAGACTCAAAGGAGTTCATATTTTTTGATACAAACTGTGACTGTAACTCAAAATTCCTCATTTTTTCATGCTGTATAACTCAGAAGAAAATCCATATTTAAAATCATTGAAAATATGAATACTAAAGAACCCAAAAGTGATGCAGAACACAAAGTGCAAAATTTTGAATCAAGAATACTAATTTTGTGGAATTTCTATTCAAAGGGGTAATTGCATTGTAAAACATTTTTTCTTTGATTTGCAATATTCATAATAACAGATTAAAGATGCTGTATCCTTTCTGCTTCATGCCCATACCCATGCTGTGAGATGCACTTAACATTCGTGTAATATTTAGCAACTAAATAACATTCTTCCTATTTTTGTGAAAGGGCATCTATTAGAGCATCGCAGAAAGGCTGAGAAAATGCAGACAACAAAATAATATTTTTCGTGTTTAATTCAGATGAAGATTTATGTGAAAATACAACAAAAGAGTCAGTACTCCATCAAATTAGTAACTATCTGGGAAATGTTGAAAAGCAATCTAGCTTCACCTTGATGCTTATCAAAAAGATAAGCTTGGTAGTGATTCTGTCAAGCATTTGCAATGAAACATAAAGTGAAGTAAAAATGTTAGCCATATACCATCATAGTGGCCCCCTTTCTTATCCACCCTAATACCTAAAAACCCTCAGCAAGGCTTTCATCATTTCATATCTCATTTACTGTAACAACCTTTCCTTGACTAATCCATTTTTCATTGCACGTCTCTTCCCAGAATGCTGTTGCAAAATTCATTTCCACTTCAGTTTTACAGCACTACATGAGCTCTCCCTTCTCTGATATGTCCGGTATAGAGTGGGGCCTGTGTAATTTTACATTTCACATTGACATATGGGACAACAGTACTGGCAAATTTTATAAAAATTAAAATGCTCCATGAAACAGATAGTACTGAATTTGTGTTGCTTGGTTAATTTTGATGTAACAGTTGTGATCTGCATTAGCTCATTCTAATTTTTTGCTGTTGGTTCATATTTGCAATCCATACTCCATAAATTTAGACTCTGAATTTCGTCTTTTTAAAGCATAACACTGAAATAATACATAGCAAAACAATTTCCATTGCCTTTGCAGGTTGCAGATTTCTGTATGAAATGTCATAAGGTAAATAGTTTTATCAGCTTGCTTTCTAATGACTGACTGCTTTTATAAACTTTTTATAAATGACTGCTTTTAAAAATTCATATCACAGATAGTTATCTTTAAATATATCTATTAAAAATAGAATGTTTCCCAAGGTTATGTGCTATAGATAAATACTGTTGTTTTAAGACTTGAACAATGTTTAATTTGAGCCTGAGTGAGCACATCTTTCTCCTCTCTTTCTCTCTGTATATATGTGTATGTATCTATGCACTGTATTTATATTGGTTAATTCCATATTGCCCAATGTGCCATAGACTGCCACTTGTGCTTTTAAATTCCAGAGCTTGTTTTATGCTTACAAGAATTGGTGAGCAAATAAACTGAATATTTTGGGCTGAGCTACATTACAAGATTGAGGTCAGCAAATTCTATTTCATCAGTGTTTCTGAAGAAGTGTTTCCTCCAGGAATTTTGTGACCGTACTGTCCTGGTTTGTCCTACCACAGCATTATTTCAGTTGTTCTATTTTGTGTACTAATTTACAAATTGACATCTAGGAATTGCTTAATTGTTTTTATAGAGTTACTCAAGATGCTGTGGATTAACAGAGATTCAAGAAAAAGAGATACTGAATCCTACTGTACGTTTAAACTCGAGGAATTCACCAGGTTTTTTCACTGGTGATAACATTTTCACGTTTACAAAAGGGTAAGCAATTGCCATTTAATATACCACTGAAATAGGTCCTCCTCTGGAATATTAGTGCCAAAACATCTAAGCTTACTATCTTGAAGTCACCTGCCATGGTGTATGTGACTTAGAGTGGTTTAATTCATTTGCTCATTGCTGAAAGAAACCTGTATTCTATAATCCTTCCCAAATTTATTCCATATATTATATTACAAACATAAAGTCATAAGAATATAAGGAAATCTAATTTCTGCTTCCAGTAGGTAAATCTCTCCACCTTATTCTGTGTCCCTACTCAACTATCCAAAATGGCCTTCTAATTAAATATGTGGTAAGTATAACAAGTGTCCATGTCTTTTTCTTCCATATAATATTACTGTTTCTGGATTTTGTTACTAGCTCTTAGCTGTGAAATAGGAGCAAAAAATAGTTCTAGGTAAGAGCAAGCTCAGTTTTGTAAAAACAAAGACAAAGAATTGAAACACTAAGGATTCCTGCTCTAATCTGTCAGAATTACATTGTGCTCAGAGAAATTTGGTGTAGTTGCTTATATTATCATTTTTATTATGTGTAACAAAGAAACAATTCCTAAGGACTTAGGAATTGTTTGCAAAGGACTTTGAAGTCCTTGGATGGCTGATGCCCAGTGACCCCTTTGTCCCCTTTGTTGTATTATGGGGCATGACACCAGAAACATCAACACGCAGGAACTGTCACTGGAAGCAGCAGGAAATGAAAAACACCCTCCCAAACCCTGAGTGCCTGTCGAGGATGGAACCATGGCTCCCTTGGTGATCTCTGTCTCCCTGCTGGTGTCAACTGCACCCTTGCATACCAGCAACGAGGTGAGTGGCAGCTAAGTTCCTCAGGCATTTTAATAAATCAGCAGTCTGCAAGTTTATTTACCCCACAGCTTAACATTATGACTCCAATAAATCCTCCAGATTATACTCAGATGCCCCAAATTATACTTAATAACATAACAGTGACGTGATTGTAATTAGTGCACTGATGGTCTTGGTGAAGATGTCAGGCTCCACATGAGCGGTGAATTGAAATAACAGAATACATAAGTTACTATTACAATTATTTATTGGAATAATAACAACAATACATAACTCATAAATTGTGTAATGAAAAGTGACATGGGAAGTCCACCAACAGCTACAACACTGAAGAAAATACTTTGGTTTTAGTCAGCAATTTAGCAAATTACAGGACAATGTAAAAATTTATTATTTTTATTCTTTCACCATTTTCTGACCAAAAAAGGTCTGCAGACAGTTTTCTGTCGTGGCTCTTGCTCTCAGGAACACAGTCCATGGCTTCCCTGGGGCAAAGAGCTGATGATCCTCTGGCTGCACTTCATGTGGTGAACTACAGGGGTGGCTTCAGTGAGAAGCTACGGGAAGCTTTCCCACATTTGATGGAGCCAGTGCCAGCCAACTTTGAGATGAACCTGCTGCTGGCCAAGGCCAAGCCCATCAGCAAAGCTGGGAGCATTTCTGGGATAACGTATTTGAGAAGTGGGGGGCAGGGGGGAAAGGTGCAACTACAGCAAGAGAGGAGGGAGTCAGATTTGGTTTATTTCTCTTTATCCTACTTTGGTTTGATTGGCAATAAATGAAACTAATTTCCTCAAATTTCTTATCAGGCAAAAAATGGCAGTTTCACATCTAAGTTTCCCTTCTCTGGAGGAGAACAGAAGAGGAAAAAGCCACTTCACTCTGTCTGGAGCTCTGGGCTTTGCACTGTGTGAAAGGCTGTTGTAGTTCCAGCCATGGATTTCTGCAAGTCAAGGCTGGGACTTGCAGAGCCTACAAAGTATCTGCTTTGCAGTGGGTCATTTTTGAGAACAGTATCCTGCTAAATTGCTGGTGTGCATGTAACAAGCAGGCTGGGGAGGAAGCAAGATTTGCTTTTGTCTAACATTAGGCAGGCTGGAGAGGAAGCGAGATTTGCTTTTGTCTAACATTAGGCAGGCTGGGGAGGAAGCGAGATTTGCTTTTGTCTAACATTAGGCAGGAAAGCAGTAAAACCGGCTGGGTTTTGGAGTATTTGGGAACTAAGTATTAAAACAAATGTAAAGGCTATTAGTGTGAAAAAGTAATTCTGTTAGTGTTAGTCTCTTAGAGGAATCCCACAGTCTTTTGAGACAAACATCTAGCTTCTTCAAGGGAGCTGGAAGAAAGACATAGGAATTCTGCATTGAATGTTTGCTAAGGAATTGCTGGTGGGGTGTCCACATGTGTGTGTCCCAATCAATTCCCCTGAAAAACACCCTGTTTCTCCAAGTTTCAAGGAATGTGTGTTGTTGTGAGTGACCAGCTCAGTGCCCCAAAGGAGGGAAAACATCAAGTGACATTATTTGGCACCAGACAGTTTAGAAAGGGAGCAGGATGAATGCCTCCACTTTCAGAGAAAGCTTCGGAGTTGGTTCTCCACTGAACGACTTGGAATCTCTTGCTCCTCTCAGAGCTGGAGGAGAGCCAGCGGCAGGAGTCCTGGTTCCCAGTTCAGGCAACATGGTATGGGCCCTTTGACAGAGCCAGGATCCTGTGCATGTTCAGCTGGAAGCACCTTAAAGAGAAGCACAGAGAAGACACAGAGCCGTCCCTGCACTGCTTTGCCTCGTCCAGCGGACTGATGACAAATGCCCCAATGGGAAGGTCCTCAAAGCAAACTTGCACCAGAAGTAAAAGAGGCAAAGGTGGCCACAATCCCTGTTTATGTCTCCTGCGTCCCCTGGGGTTCTGCATGGAATGTTGCGCTGTGCCAGTAGCAACTGTCGTTGTCTCCTGCTCCTGCAGCCGTTGGTGGAACACTGGTGGACCACCGGTGGAGCAGCAGCTGCAGGATCTGCTCCTGGGCTGTCCCTGACCAGCCACCTCCTGGTCTCAGCACCAGATCTGGCCTCTGGGTCAACATCCTCATCTCCTCATCTACCACCAGGGATCCCCAGAGCACTTTGGGACTGTCAAAGGTAAGAAAATCCCCGTTTGCCCTCAAACCATTAAGAGAACTCAGGAGGCTCCAGCTGGCTGTCCCACAACGGACGGGGTCTGTGGTTACTTTCCCCAGAAGAGGTTACAGGGCCCTGAAAGCAGGGTCCACCTTCTGTAGGGATAATGATGCCTCCAGCAGAAATACAGACCTTTCCATAGAGGACATAGCTGTCATGGTGCCGTTTCAGATCCTCGTCCACTGAGGACCTGATTAAAAGTTCTTGGTACCCATTTAAGTCCTAAAACTATTTTGTGGTGACCCCAAAACAATCCAGTCATTACTGAGGAGTTCAGGGGTTCAGTGTCAACAAATCCTGTTAGGCCCTGGCTCTGCTCACACCTCCTCCAAAACTCCAAAAACCAGAATGGTGGGACTTCTCTGTAATCCCTCTTCTTCAGGGGATGTAAGCAGTTTGCTGGGCTTGTCCTCCAATACTGGCTTTCACCTACAAAAATGGTCTGGTTTCAGCGATTCTTATATACTTACATACTTTCATAACTTACAGATACATTATATTTTAATATCTTTATAGATTTTTTTATACCTGCATTGGATCTCGTTTCTATAGATATATTGATATAGACTTGTCTATGTTCTTCAATGCCTGTAGGGCTGGTTCTGCCTCATGGTCAGAGGCAGAAATCTGTGAAATCCCATCTTGAATGGTCCTTCTCAAGAACAGAATCACAGTATCACAGAATTTTCTGGGTTGGAAGGGACCCACAATGATCATCGAGTCTGGCTCCTGGCCCTGCACAGGACAGCCTCACAAATCACCCTCTGCCCAAGAGCAATGTCCAAACAATTTTTGAGCTCTCTCAGGCTTGGTGCTGTGACCCCTTCCCTGGGAAGGCTGTTTCAGTGCCCAGCCATCCTCTGGGTGAAGAACCTTTCTCTAATATCCAACCTAAACATCCACTGGCACAATTTCCACTCCATTCCCTTCGGCCTTCTCACTGGCCTCAAGACTGAAGGGAGTAGTGCGTACCCTTCTGCTTCCCGTCTTGAGGCAGGACACTAGAGTGTCTTGCCTCAGAAGTTCCAAGTGCAAAACGCAACAATTACACCAAGCTGAGAGGAGCTGGGACAGAAGAGTTTGTGGTTTGCGATGATGAGGATGAGAAGGAAGGCTGCTGACTCATCTTGGCAGAACGATTTTTATCTGGAGCATTGTTTTGATCTCTTCCAGGTGGAAAGGAGAGGGACAATGAAAAGGAAAGCAAGAGCCCACGTTCGGCCGTGAGTTTTGGCACAGGAACTAAAAGATGGCAAATTTGAGGAATGGAGAGGAGGGGAACTACTATTTCAGAGCTGGGGTGGGATTGGTTCAAGCCTGTGGGTCCATGGGATGTGCCTCTTGACCACTTGCCTTTCTCACCTCCACTTCCTTCTTCCTTTAGACATATCAATGTTGGCAGTGACTTTCAGGCTGAGCTCCCTGAGCTGCAGACCAGACCACCAAGTGAGGATGAAGAGCCTGCATCCCTGGTCTGGAAGCCCTGGGGGGATGATGACTCTGACATGGAAAAACCTGACAGAGGTAGCTGTCAAGCTTTCCTTCCACCCCTGAGATGCTTGGGTTTGGAAAATGCTTGTTGTTTGGTAGAAAGGCAACTTTTTGCATACTCTGCTTCTCTCCTTATCCCACCCATCTTCCCGTGTGGCAGTGTTAGAGGGAAAGAGAATGCTCTGTTTTTGCAGCACAGCAGGAAAAATAACAACTTTCCTGCTCTCTGAATTGGTCGGGGGCATTTGTCACTGAAAGAGGGGAGATTGGCCCCCACTTCTCATTACCAAAACTGCTTCAGAGGGAGAGCCAGCACTGCATGGGCCTTTGGTTCTGCTGCCCCTTTCTTTGCTACCCTTTTCATGCTCTCCAACCTGGTGTCTTTAGATATTGTGCTTTCCTTCTTCCTTGTATCACAACCTTTCCCCTTTTTTGGCTCAAGCCTGACTTTTGGTGGGTTTTTGTTGTGCTTGTAGTAAGAGAACTGCTGGACATGGCCATCTCCCGTGGCATTCCCGGGGCAGCAGCTAACCTGGAGCTTGCCCTGCACTGCCTGCACCAGGCACACGGCAGTGTTCCGGTAAGAAGCAGCTTTGATTTGGGTGCAGAGAAGAGCGGACAGGGAACTAATAAGGCCTGGGCACTGAGACAGCCTTTCCTGGCTGCTCTTTGAAGAAGGGAGTTAACAAGAAGCAGAGCACTTGCTGCATGCTGTGTCTCTTCCAGCTGTGGCAGAGATAAGCCCAAATGGCTTGAGCAAGGAGAAAGTCTCTCTTGGAGGCACTGGCAGAGGGTCCTGCAGCCTGCTCCCTTGTAAATCTCCTGGAGATCTGTGTTCTCAAAGACATTTTGGGGTGGATGGAGGGGAAATTCCCAGAAGCCTCACCAAACTGAGGCAATTCTGGGTGCAGGATGAGCAAAATCATTGAGTTGGTGAGCAAAATCCCGCTCTTGGGGAGCAGAATCAAAGGGTTGGGGAGCAAATCACAGGGTTTGACCCATATAAGACCCAGTGGGCTGAATCTCTGAAGAGGCAAAGTAGCTGAAACGCAGCATTTATGTTTTGGGGCTCCTTTTTACCTGGTGGGGAGGCTAAAGACTTTTTCCCTTTGATCTTGCAGGAGGCTCTGGAGATGTTGCTTTCTGGGGGGCCTCCGACACCTCAAGGCCATCCCTTGTCTGATTATCATTACGCAGGTAACCAAAGTAGAGTTTGTTCCTTCACTGACAGATGCTGCCATCCCCTTAATTGCCATGTCAAGCACTTATGGTTTAAACAAATAACACAAGAACAAGGTCTCGTCTTCTCTGGGGACAGGGAAAGCAGCAGCATCTACTCCTTCAGTTTTACTTGTTTTCCACTCTTTTTTCCCTGGGGAATGCCTGCTCTTGTCTTCATTGCTTTCTGAGGGAGCAGAGATGTAGACAGTGAATGATGAATGGCACTGATTTTGTTTTGGCGTCCAGTGGGAGCTATTTCAAGTGGATAGAGGGATCAATTTACTTGCTGCTCTTTATTGCCAGGCTCTGATAGATGGACACCTGAGGAGAAGGAGTCCTTCCAAAAGGCCTTTCACACCTATGGCAAGGATTTTCATCTCATCCAAAAGCAGGTAAAGCCATAGGACATTCTTTACCCTAGCAGATAATCAGAAGGAAATGATGATTATTTCTGGTACCAAAACCCAGAATTCAGTCTCTCTCTTCTCAAATACCAAAAATATGAAAGTAATAATGAAACAGGACACCAAAGGCCTGTGTGAAAGTGGTGATTCTGCCTCTCCAGCCCTTCTTCCAAGCTGTTTCGGACGACGAAGGTTTATTCTCTGTCAGATCTGTCTCATAGGTGTGCTGGTGCTTCCACAACACATTGTGCTGGGATAATTGGAGTGAATGTGGGAAAGAAAACCTGTGCTAGATGGATTTGTTGTTGATCTGTGCATTAAATGTGTTACTACGTGGCATAATACACAGCATACTACATTGCATAATGCCTCTTTTACTCCCTATTTATTTCATTTTACTTCCTACTCAATTTACTCCACATTTTTACCTCCTTGTTTACTCCATACTCTAGTTTTTCTCCAATGCACCCTACAGGATGGCCATTTTAGAATACTTCTTTTTGTCTTCACAACAGATTCAGAGTAAGACTGTGGGACAGTGTGTGGAGTACTACTACTCCTGGAAAAAAGAACATAAACTTGCCAGCACTCTTGCTCAGGTGAGTGGGAAGAAAATCAAGACATGCCAGAAGGGTCAAGAAACCGGGAAAAGAGGACAAAACCTGCTGGGGAGCTGTGTGAGATGCTGCTGTGCCAGGAGCACATCGTCCCATGCACTGGGAAAGGCGCAGCAGATGCTGCCCAGGGCTTCATTGTGCTGCAGCTCTGAAATACTGAATTCTAGAGCATAAATTTGACCCAACAAAGCAACACTGTCACGAAAATGGGCTTTGACTCTGTACAGACTTGGTTCTCAAGTGCTGGCACCCTTCCTGATTCCAATCAGATCCTTAATTCCCTACTGCTTGCTAACATCAATAATCCTGTCTGCGTTAATGGAGATGCTGCAGATTTTCAGGGATCTTTTGTAGCATCCCAGTGTACTCCCTAAAAAGGAGCTGCCGGGGCTGTGGCTCTGCTAAAACTTTCCTAACCAGCAAACAGGAATTTGGTCCACAGAGAGAGATTATTTTGGGCAGTAGAAGCTGGGTAATGGTGTGTCTTCACTAATTTGACTGAATTTAAAACCCATTCCCAAGACATTTGTGGAGGAAAAATATGGATAAATAGATGTTACATGGAGAGGTATAAATAAGAAATGTAGATCCATAGATACCCACATATTTATCCCACCACTTTGGGCAGTAGAAAGGAGGTGTTTTTTGCTCCAAGTGCTGTGTTTGCACCTCACCGCACCCAGTAGCCAAATCCAGCCATTTTCTCAGCTCTTTAGGGTTTGGAGGAATTTGCTTGGGGTGATACATTTTTGCGCTGGACACTCTGATTTCCAGCTTTCTGAGAGGAAGGAAAAATTCATAAGGATTCTTTGATTTCCAGACTGTGGGCGAACCAAAGAGCAGCAAAAGCCCTCCCAGAAAGGAGAATGGGGAGACAGGGAAGAGAAGCCGCAAGAGGGCCCGCAACGCGGAGTGTCCCTGCTGCCAACCGCCCCAGCCACCCCGTTCGGCGGGAGGCCCCTTTCCGTGCGGGCAGTGCAAACGGTGCGGAAGTTCTTCCTCTTTCTGCTAAATGCCTGGGGCTTTCGACTAAAACCGGCTGACCTTTTCAAAGGCACCACGGTGGAAGCTGAGGGCAGTTGGAGGATCACCCCTTGCAGCCTTGTTCAAAGTTACAACCCACTTTAATCCCAAACAGCTTGTTTAAACCCCAGCATTCAGAATGAAACCTTGTCATGCCTCAGCAAGACACAATTCATACAAATAGCTTGGATTGATGGTGCTGATCAAATTAAAAATAGGATGATCTGAAATGAGGAAAAAAATTGAAGGAACTGAAACAAGAAAGATCAGATTCATGGTGCTGATCAATTTAAAAATATGTCACAGCCTGAAAAGACAGAAATTCCTACAGAAATGGAAATCTCAGATCTTGTTGTAATGGTGTGTATTGAATTAACAATGGACGGTCTCTTTTCTATCTTCCAGGGTATTTGAAACCATTAAGGAAAGGAACACACATAGAAGAAGACATCGCCCACGGAAGGAAGCAGAGCCTCTCCCCAAGAAGAAAAGACCAAATTAGCCCTGGAATTGTCCAAGACTAGCATGAGTTAGCTGTCAAGAGGACTAGATGGAAATAAGATTGTTTTTTAAGTTTTTAGGTTTGTTTATTCTTCTACTTAGTTTACTGGTTAGGCATTTCTCAATTTATTAGTTAAAATTCATTAGTATTATTGAAGACTTATTAGTATTATTAGATTTGTTAGTTAATGTAAGAGGCTTGGTGTTGTTTGCTATGTTCCATCTTTTATCATTAAACTAAAGTTTGTTCCATTTTGTCTTTTTGTCCGTATGAAATCACTCGAGCAATGTTTGTTACATTTGTTTGGTGTTGCAAACACAGCATTTGCCCTGAAAGAAGAACCTGGGCACGTGTGTCCTCCCGCAGGCCCAGCCCCTTGCTCAGCTGGTGGGAGTTACAAAGGTGTATCCCCATTACTGCCAATGGAATAACGTGGGGTTTGATTCCTAAATCCTTTTAGAAATCCTTTGATTCCTAAAAACCTCGAGTGGGAGTGGAAAGGGAGGCTTTGTTTAATTCAGTGAATTGGATCTAAATGTGTGTTTTTGTCTCATTATACTTGAATGGATAAAAGCAGGGGGTTTTAGTCCTTTTTGTCGCCGAGATACATGGCTTTGTTTAATTTTGGTGGACAGAGGGACTTGACCACCTTCGAGGACTTTTCTACCCTCTCTGATCCTATAAAATTAATATCCACATTCAGTACAAAGAAATCAGTAGTTCAGTTCCAGTTTCTCCTTATAAAGGACCAACCTCCTGCTCTGGGCCTCAACCAACCTACGTAGCTGTCTTGGGGTGACTCTATCATGTGTATCCCCTATCATGCTCTATGCCCAAAAAGTAATATTGTGCCTTTTCTGTGCCTTTAAACTGAGCTTGAAAAAAAAACCAGACAAACTTTCCAAAGCAGATTCTCAAGGACACAGAGATTACACTCCTCAGTGTGGTCTGACTGTGGAAGGCACAAAGGGAGCACCCTGCTTGCTTTTTCTTCAGCCAGCTGGTTTTTTTTTTCCCTCTTGGCGTGAGACGGAGAGCTGAATTTTGTTTCCTGGGACTTTGGTTTTTTTTCCCTTCTTCTCTTCTGAACTGTTTCAACAACATCAGAACACATCAGGAGAATTTTCTCCCCAAGGCCCAGGGGTGGGCCCACGCCCTCACCGACCAGCTCCGAGGAGGAGAGAGACCACACCTACAGAAGGACTCTGAAATCTTCCCAGGTTTCTCTCTATAGCGGGGGTTTTAATTCATTATTTAGCATCATTATCCTTTTCCTGTGTGTTTGTTAAAATAAATAGTTTTTATCTCTTTCACTTTCCTTGGAGGAAAAATTTCCTTTTTTCCCGAACCCTGTGGGGGGGAAGTGTGGTTGCAACCTGCTTTTCTCTCAGGGGTTATATTACTAGATTTTGGCCAAACCGGCACAGTAGCTAAAGCAGAGCAGGTGTGAACATTATCCTCTCACTTCTCACAGCTTGTATTTGCACCAAAGAAGCATCAAAGTCACTCCTTTATCTAGCCCAGTATATGGCATTGGCTGGCAAGTTTTTGGTAGCAGGAGCTGGGGAGGATGGAGAGGGGCTGAGGGAGGGGTGATTACCAGGCTGGTTCTGGGAGGCTGCCAGAAGCGTGCCCTTGTCTGATGGAGCCAGTGCATGTGGGATTTGGAGTCTACAAAGCATCTGCTTTGCAGTGGGCCTTGTTACAGCTGCCCTCTTAATCTGCTGGTGTGCATGTAACAAGCAGGCTGGGAAGGAAGTGAGATTTGCTTTTGTCTAACATTAGGCAGGAAAGCAGTAAAACCGGCTGGGTTTTGGAATATTTGGGAACTAAGTATCAAAACAAATGTAAAGGCTATTAGTGTGAAAAAGTAATTCCGTTAGTGTTAGTCTCTTAGAGGAATCCCACAGTCTTTTGAGACGAACATCTAGCTTCTTCAAGGGAGCTGGAAGAAAGACATAGGAATTCTGCACTAAATATTTAAAATTATGATTGCTGTAAAGCAATTGTCTTTCCCACAAATTTCTATTCTCCATGTTTTCATTCAAGGTTTTGGGTGAATTAAGTGTTAGTTTTTGATACAACTTTTCTTATCAAGATTGGTATTACTGTGATCTCTCTATATTAATATTTATATTAATATATAACTTTCTCTGCTCTCAAACAAAAGCTTGCCCTAAAACCCAATCAGTTTCAAATAATAGTAAAATAGGTGTTTTAGTATGTATTCCAGTTTTTTTTATGTTGGAGGTAGCTATTTCATTATATTTTAAAGCTGTTCTGTTGCAGCCATGAGAGACTTAATATTTAAGGTAGATATTCTCACAGGCCTATCTTCGTCTAACAGTTGAGGTTAATTTTATACCTATTAAATCCTAATTTCTGTTGCTCCGTATCTCTTCCTGTTTTCATATTACTTCTTCAACTGAATAACTTTCTAAGTTAAAAAAACTCCTCTGTATTAGTTAGGTACTTAGAATAACAAAAATACAAATCAGATGGCTCCACACATGAAGTGACAAATGAAGCAACGAAAGATATAGCGTATAGTAATGATAATAAATGGCTTAACTGAAAATTTGTAAAATTAGTACCTCATCACTCATTTTGACTTGCCTGTCTTATTTAGATGGAGATGTCTCACAGCTTTGCTGTAATTTAGCTTTAATAACATCTCTGTTAAGAAGATGCCTGTTGAACAGACAAGCATTACTTAAATAATGACACTTCAGCAGTGAATTAACTTTCTCCTCTGCAATTAAGTAGCTGTCCATCACATTCATCAGCTCACTAAATCATCTTTTGGTATCTTCATTATTACGTATTAGCCACTTACAGTGGTAGGCCATGCAGTAACTCCTTTACAGGACTAGGTTTGAGTCCTTTACATACTGATGGTGATGGGGAAGAGAGAGAGGATAGTGGTAACTACTCAAAAATCTGAGGATGGGTGTTTTTTAGGGTTGTGAAGGACAAAGGTATGTACTTGACTGCTACAGTAATAAAATGCTAGGTTATTATAATGGTGTCTTGTGTCTACAACTGCTTTACTCACATTGCATACACATCTACAAGCTTCATATTCTGCTCCAGATTTGTTAGATTCAGGTTAATTTTATTTTGCAGTGTTCATTTTGGGATGGAGAACAGGTAGAATAGGACAAAAAGTATATGATCCTTTCTTCAAATTCTTCCATGTTACTTACAGTAAATGTGTTCTAAAACCTGAAATTCACAGAATCACAGTTGTAAAAGGTCAGGTAAAATCATGAGTTCAATGATTTAGATTTCTCATGTACCATGGACCACAAAGCTTCATATGGTTCATCCAGTTTTAAGCCAAATATGTGGAGTTTAAACCAAACAAGAGGAGAAGAAAATAACCATTTAGTCTTCATCTGAATATACTTTTGAATTTTTTTTTTTGTTCTAGTGACTAAACAATTTTGATGGAGAAATGGCTTATTTTGTATTTTATGGCTTTAATTGCAATTCATTACTGTTGTGTTTACCTTGGGTAACTTCATTCTTCATTATCTTTTATTTTGCCCTGATGAGAAACAAGTACATCCCTATAAAGTCATCTTTCATCATTCTTTGGGTTACCCAGTCAAACTGAACTGATAAAATTCTAAGTTTCTCTAAGGTTTTATATTCTTTTTGGAGTTGTTGAAAAGTTTTGTTTAGCCTCTTTCATATCCTTCCTAGTTCACTGAAATACACAGACTAGTTAAGGTTGGATGGGGCCACTGGTGGTCATCTAGCCCAACCTCTCTGCTCAGGTAGGGTCCCCTAGACCAACAGTACTCAGGAATATGTGCTGACAGCTTTTGAACATCTCTGGAGAAGGAGACTCCACAACCTCTCTGGTCAGTCTGTTCCAGTGCACAGTCACCTGCACAGTAAAGAAGTTCTTCCTCATGTTCAGATGGAACTTCCTGTGCATCAGTTTCTGCCCATTGCCTCTTGTCCTGTTGCTCAGCACCATCAAGAAGAGCCTGGATCCATCCTCTTGGCACCCTCCCTTCAGAAACTGATAGACATTGATGAGGTCACCTCTCAGTTGTATCTCCTCGAGGCTGAACAGGCCCAGCTCCCTCAGCCTTTCCTTGTAAGAGAGATGCTCCCTCAACCTGCCGGCAGGGCTAAGCTATTGCTAATGCTTCAATGAATTAATTTTTTAAAAAATCACATTTTTATGTTGATAGCGGAACTGAACATCCTAGTCCTGTAGTTATTACTACTTCTTTTAACCACTTTCTTGAAATGCAGCCTAGGACTCCACAGAAATTACAAATTTCATACTAGTTGTGTAACGAATTATTTGACTTCCCTGTTTTCTGTTTCCCCTTTATCCTGGAACTAGAATGCTTTCCAGTATATTTGCCTGCCGTTCTTCCTCTTGTTTTGAAGGGTTCTGAAGTGTACCATGAGAGCATATTCCAACAAGTCTTCAGACAGATGGTCTGTTGGGGAATCTGCAAATATGCCTTAATTTTAAAAATAATATCTCTCTTCAATTTTCATGTCCTTTTGCTGGTGCTAAGGTCTGTTCCATTACAAATTAAACCAAAATTATAGCTGTCTTGGGAATAGCTTTTCTTGTTATTCTTTTTTAAATATTTTGGTGTTTTATAGTTGTTTGTTTTGCTGCAAAATTGTTTCCAAAAGAATTAGCATCATCATTTGACAGATACTTCTGTGTGCACTGAGCATCTTTCTGGATTTCAAATTAGGTAGTACATTTCTAAAAGTTTAGCCAGGCTGAGCAAAGAATATCTGTTTGTTAGTTCCTTGTGATTCAAGTACAAATATGAAAATTATGTCCATATAGTCTAATAAATGAATAAAGTTATGCATTTTTTTCCTGAAAGATTTAGTGACTACAGTTTTTCAAGATTTGCAATAGGGAGATACTAAGTTAAGGTAATAGAAGTAGTGATATTCTCCTTATTAGAGATACATTTTTCCAAAGCTATCTTTCGTTCAGTAAGAGATTGGTTATATGCATTTATATGAAGCGAATTACCACAGTATCTCTGGTAATTTTAAGATAAACAAAAAACAAGAAACAAAGAAACAATTTACTACGCAATCTGCACAATAGAATTATTAACAATTAAGAAACTAGAGAAAAATACCTTCTATTTCTCCTTTTAGGCATCAGCCTAAATGAGATCCTGCCACTTATTGAATTGTGCATAGTTAATTATAAAAGATTGGAACCATAAGATTGAAATTCCATGTTTTTGCAAGTAGATCAAGGTCATGCTTCAGAATAATTTAGAAGTAGTGCATTGCAGAAAGGCAGTCCTGGAAGAGAAGCAATGAGCTTCATCCTCCAAGAAACACATCTGAAAATTTTAGATTAGTGCAAGTCAAATGATCGGATGGAAGAGACAGATAAATTTAAATATGTGACACACGGGACTATTTAAGTTCTTGCAAAACACAACAGCTTCTTGAATTTCATGCCTTCTGACAGTAAAGAGAGCAATGTTCATTTCAGTCACATGTTTGGAGTGTATTAAAACTAATAGCCAAAATTCTGGGTGATTTTTACTGTCCCAGATAAAGTGGCTAAAATAGTTTAGCCAACTTAATCCACCCCTCTGTAATCATGTTTCTGGGATAATCTAAATTTGTGCTATTAAGTGAAAGAAGAAGTAGGGTTTTTTTAACTGCAGCTTCATTAGCTTTAACCTCAATTTAGTTACTATTTTAATATCAAAAAGAGACGTCCAGTAAACAGTAAGACATTTTTAGAAACTTAACCCTACTGAACTGAATAACTATCACTATTAGCAGTTGGGCTGTTGTAAAAAATCTTAACACGCCACATTTTGACAACAGTTCTCCCTGTGCAGAACGACCTAAATTATTCTATTGGTAATTTTCCCATTTCCATCACCTTATCTCAAATGAAAGCTGCAGTTAAGAGTAAACCTCTCCAGTTCTACATAAGAAGTTTTCCCAGTTGGATCTGATAAGCACAAACCAGGAGGTTTTTCAGGCCCTCAACTAAGTTCTGCTATGTTTACCTTTTTTTCATACACTGTTATGTTAAAACATCAAAAGCTGTAAACTGCATAGTATTAAATTTTACACACCTGATTTTAAGGTAGGAAATTTTGAATTTGAAATAGTGATCCCAATTCATCATCACATTATTTCTCACTGGTTCTACAAGTTCCATTTACCTTGTTGTCTGGTGCATTTTTGGTACTGAAACAGGAAATCCAATTCAGCTTAAAAGTACAAACTTACCTGGTTTTGTAATTTCATTGTGCTCCAGTGTCCTGGTGCAACACATTATATTTGATATTTATCACATAACTATAAGACTATTTGCTTCAGAAACAATAATCACGTATCATAGGCACACTCGTATTCAAAAGCTAGTTTAGGTAGCTGTAGTTTAGGTATTGTTCTATGTACTACTGTATTATAGCATATGACTCTGCCTTCTGTTATGCTGTTCTGGCTTCATGTAGTAGAGAACCTGGATGCCAGCTGAACTCCAAACCTTGTTACTAAAAATGTGTCAAGTGGGTCAGTCAGGATGCGACGCCAAAAAAAAAGAACCACTGCAAAACTGTTCTGTGGTGTGTGATCTGCGCTCACAGAAGCAGTCTGTGACCTGAAACACACATTGTTGTAGCACTGTAAATTGGCTCCTTTTGGCTTCTCGCTGTCTGGGGGACAGGATAGTGTGTCTGTGGTCTCTCTGTATGAGACAGCCTGTCACAGTCTGGCTGATAAGGAAAGTGCTTCATTTAAAGTCATGTCCAGCTCCTGTAGGCAGGACTGGTTTTCCTTAGAATCAACTCTTTACCTACCAAATCTGTAACCAGTCTGTGCTGAAGAAGGTTTCTGCAGATACCCCAAGGTAAAAGGATAGCATTTTACTGTGTAAGCCTGTCTCATTCTGGTTTCTGCTGATTAAATTCCTGAAGTATTAACACTGCTTTAACAAAACTTATTTGCATTGTTCATCTTGAGGATTTCTTAAGAATGAAGTTAATTTGGAAATACGGAACTGCATAAGCTAGAGTTTTGTTAGTTATTGTTCCACAACTGGTTTTCTTTTATGTGGAAAACTCTCCATGCATATGAAGAAAGTTATTAAATTAACATAAGCTAATATTATAATGTTCATGCTCTCACTGATGTGGAATAGTATTGCAGAGATTTCTGTAGGTATTGTCAAACATACTACTTCAAATCAATTATTCTTCACTTCCAGCTTCAACAACCTGTTGGAATACAGTGAATGGCTGACAAGCCAATGAATGTTACAAGGACCAACAAAAGGCTATTTTTTTTGTATGACTGGTATTCTGCAGTGTGTGAGACAGCAATTATAAATCATCTGGGTAGCAGGGATTATGTACTCACAGCATTAAACCTCTGAGCAAAATTTACCTGATACAATTCAGCACAATGACATCTGAAGAAAGTGGATGTGTTGGATATAGAAATCTGCACAGGTCAATTTTCACAATGAACAGATTATCACAAAATAACAACATAAACTGATGATCCATTGGAAAATGCTGTTACAGAAAAGTTAGATTTGTCACATAAATGAAACAGAACAATTTGTCCATAGGACTTCAGGAAATTAATGGCAGGTAATTACTTAAAATTTCAGACTCCTTTATAGTAACTGTAGTTCTCCATACAATAATCTTCTCACTGGCAAAACAAATAAAATCTTCAGATAATAAGTAAAAATAGTGATTTGCAAAAACATGAAATCTGTCACTGATTGCATTTCCTGAAAAGGCTTTCCAGGTCACAACATCAGTAAGTTCCCTTCCTAAAACTTTTACTCATGCAAGCAACCCTCGCTCACATAAATAACTACAATAAAGTTAATGTGTCTACTAATGAACGTACACACAAACCAGACCCCACTATACTGGTCATCCCACATCATTAGAGAGACCTAGAATGAAAAAGATTCGTTTTTACATTGGATACTGTCAGTCTGTGTAACACACAGGTCTGTGAAAAAGCATGTTTAAAGCCTACTTTGATGCCTTTTTAGAAAAGCAGTATTGTATTTAGGTAGTCATGAGATTAAAATACAGATAAAATTTTGAACATAATGGTTGATTTAGGTTGATATGCAAAGCAATGCTCGTATTTGTATTAATACAAAAATCTTTCATAATCACATCATGAATAATCCTTCTTCTATGCAACAGTTAATCAAAGAATGTGTTTGTGGTTCCTATGGAAATTAAATAAAGGTAGTGTGTTGCTTTTTCTTTGTGATATTTAGGAATGGAAAAGTTAACACAATGTCAAAAATTCAAATATATTAATGGACTCAAGTAATTCTTCCCTATGATTTCTTATTAAAAAAACCCCAAACCACACAATGTAAACTTAATATGTTAAGAATGTAACAGTGTTTAAGGGTACAAATACACTTGGCTTTTAATCAGGTTGGCTTTTTAATCTTGGTTTTTTTAATGTGCTGAGCTCGAAGAGAGCAAGAAATAACTAACAAAACAGTCCCACCGCACACAGAATGTTGCTAGATTCAGCACAGGTCAGGTGAATGACAGCAACATACACTCTCAATCCCCCACAAAATTAGTTTCACTGTATGTGCTCTTGTCTTGGGGTGATTTTATGATAATACTGTATTTCCCTATCGTCTGCTTATTGCCCAGAAATGGGTCCTGCAGCTTTAAGCTGGGTCCGAGGGAAAGGGGGGGAAGCTGAGCGAATTCTTCAGCACGGTTTGTGTTCAAGGACTCACACACACTTCCCTGCGTTCTCACTGCTGCAGAGCCAAGGGAGCACCCTCCTGCTTTTAGCTAGCCTGTTAGTTGAGGCAAGAAATTTTCCCATACCAGCATACTGAAATCCTCTGGTAACTTCTTCTTCCTCTTCTGGAACTCTTTGGCCCAGCTGTGATCTGAGAACCAGATCATTGCACCCCGTGGACCAGTGGGGAGGCTGCGAGGACGCCGCATCTCAGCCTTGGACCTCAGGAGGGGCCAACCCAGCTACAGAGGGAACTCTAAATCCACCAGCTTTCTCTGCATCGAGGAGGTTTAATATTTTAACAGTTGTTCATTTTTCCTGTGCCCCACTGGCACTTTGTTTGTTAAATAAATAGTTTTTTTCACTTTCCTCCAAGAAATTCCTTTCGTATCACTGGGGGAGGGAGGGCTGAAACCTACCTTCTGTGGAGGAGACATTCCTTCCAGAGCGTTTCCCTCTAAACTTGTCTCAAACCGAGACAACTCTGATCTCCAAAGGGCATGTAAGTACATATAACAATATTTTGTTGAGAGAATAAAATATTGACGAGACATTGCATTCCCTGTGAAGCTTCAAGATCCTCTGGGCAAAATAAATAACCCATTATAAATAAATGTATGGCTACTCTCATTCTCCACATTACATCTTTACAATTAATCTCACTTTTTGCAAATGTATTACTACATAAAACATAGAAGAGGAAATTAACAACAGCTGGGTACCCCTTATACTAAAGTATAAAAGCTGATTAGTAATGTTGGTGGAAGTTTCCTATGAAAACATCTACCTCTTGTGCCCAAAGTCGGAACTGCCACAGACAATTTTCATTAAGCAATCTAGAATTAAACTTAATATATCACTATTATTATTTCCCTTCAATGCTGATTCATATGAATAATATAGCTCTTCATAGTGTAAGGATAATGTGGCTCTTTGCACAGTCCTTTTCTCTCTACGGACTTCAAAATCAGGGCTCAGTGAGGGACAGGGTCTCCCACGGAAGAAGGCCACGCCAGGAAATCACCATGTAAAAATACTTTCAAAAGCACCAATTTCTAGTGCAACTAAGTTAAATTAGATGCCAAAGTTACGTTTACTTCAAAAATCCCAGAGTAATTTCAAGTGCAAAAAGCACCTGACGAACACGAATTTTTATTTTGCTGCTAGGAGGCTTATAATTTTGATTTATTTAATGTGGGTAGAAATGAGTAAAAGGTATCAAAATTTCTAGAGAACCAGATTTCGTGTCTTTAACCTTGTGTTGTGGAGATGATAGCAAGGTTTTCTATTCTGTATTCCTCCAACCCTTCTTCTAAAACTTCATTTAATAGGTAATTTATTTCTGATTTACCATTTTCTGTTCCATGCAGTTTCCATAATTTTTTTCCCCATTAATACTTCAGAAGAGATTTCTGAGATGCTTCCACATCACAGTCTCAATTAAAAGAACATCGGAGAGGCCAGAGTGGGCCAGAACAAGAGATCGTCTCTTAGTCTCCTGCCTTCAAAGAGGAGAGGTTTGAGATTTTCCCAGACTCACTTTGTGTTTGGTATCAAATTTCTGACATATGGGAAGTTGACTGCCACACAGAGAAACTAAGAAGAGGAAAACAATGTACAGAAAGAAATGAAGAGCAGTATTGATATAAGTCCAAAGTAGTGGAGAAGGGATGCACTTAGGTAGCCAAATTACTGAGTTCCTTTATAGCTTTAAACTTATACCTATTGTTATTTCAGGAAGCCTGAAAGTTCATCTCCACTTAGAAGTGTTGCTGGTATACTCTGTTCTGGTGTTTGTTACTGCCTACCCCTCAAAAGAAGAGTGCCTGAATTTAGACACACTTAAATTCATTTGCAAGGACTTGGGTAAAAGTAGCCTGCTCCTCTAATTACTAACTCTGCTTAAATTAACTTGTGCTGAAAAATATGAAAAGCAAGTATATAAGTATCATATAATCACTCAGGTTGGAAAAGACCTCCAAGATCATCATCCAGTCTTTGACCAGTCACCACCATGCCAAATAACCATAGTACTAAGTGCCACATCCAGTCATTTCTTGAACATCTCCAGGGATGGTGACTTCACACTTCCCCAGGCAGTCCATTCCAACGCTTAGCTACTCTTTCAGTGAAGAAATTTGTCCTGATGTCCAACCTGAACCTCCCCTAGTGCAGCTTGAAGCAATGTCCTCTCATCCTGTCTCTTGTTGCCTGGGAGAAGATACCAACCTCCACCTGGCTACATCCTCCTTTCAGGCAGTTGCAGAGAGAAACAAGGTCTCCTCTGAGCCTCCTTTTCTCCAAGATAAACAACGCCAGCTCCCTCAGCCACACCTCTATAGGATATAGACCCTTCACCAGCTCTGTTGCCATTCTCTAGACTCATTCCAGGACTTCAATGCCATTTCTATCATGAAGGGCCCAAAGCTGGACACAGGATTTAAGGTGTGGTCTCACCACTGCCAAGTACATGGGGACGATCCCTGCACTGGTCCTGCTGGCCACACCATTGTTGATCCAGGCCAGGATGCCATTGGCCTTCTTGGCCACCTGGGCATGCTCTGGCTCACGTTCAGTCACTGCCACCAGCACCCCCAGGTCCCTTTCCACTGGGCAGCTTTCCAGCCACTCTGCCCCAGGCTGTGGAGCTGCCCAGGGTTGTTGTGACTCAAGAGCAGGACCCGGCACTGGGCCTTGTTGAACCTCACACCATCGGCCTCAGCCCATGATCCAGCCTGTCCAGATCCCTCTGCAGAGCCTTCCTGCCCTCCAGCAGATCAGCACTCCCACCCAGCTTGGTGTCACCTGCAAACTGACTGAGGCAGCACTCGATCCCCTGGTCCAGGTCATCAGTGAAGGCATTAAACAGGACTGGCCCCAGTACTGGTGACCAGCCATCAGCTGCACGTAACTTCATTCACCACTACTCTCTGGGCCTGGCCATCCAGCCAGTTTTAACTCAGAAAAGAGTAAAAAATGAGTAAAAGAGTACCCATCCAAGCCATGGACTGTCAGCTTCTCCAGGAGAATGCTGTGGGAGAGAGTATCAAAACTTTACTGAAGCCCAGGTAGAATACATCCACAGTTTTTCCCTCATCTACTCAGTCGGCCACCTGCTCATAGGCCCCAAAACTGCCAGAATTCAAGAAGTGTTTAGATAATGCTCCCAGCCACTTGGTGGGACTTTACCTCTGCAGGGACAGGAGTCAGCCCAAGAATGCTAAAAAAATGGCTTGGAAACTGCAGAAAGAAATTGCAATTTGGTCTTTGTCTCCCTGTTTTCAAGGAACTGGACATTGTATACTAAGCCGTATTGAAGAAACGCTTTTGTCAAAGCAGAAGGAAGGTGTTTGGCATCAAGGGTGAAGTCTCAAATGCTTTCTTCGGTTCGGAACTTTCTTCACTTCCCCCAATCCCACATCTAAGTGGACATGTGCATGGGTGAGGTTGTGTTCTCCGATGCTCAGTATTATTTTCTGCCCTAGAAGCAAAGCCCAGTACACAAAGCTCTGCTGAGGAGAACCAGATGCAGACCACCCCGGTCACTGTGTAGGTGTATTCCCTGCTGCCCCAACTGGATTCCTCATCCTGCTCCCATACTCCCACGATTTGGACTAGTGTGCCAGGTTTGTCTATGCTACATGCTCAATTGGCAGTTTCGAAGTAGTTCACACTCGTTTTGAATGTCCTGGTAGACTTGCTCCTTTTGTACAACAGCAACGATTACTCTGATTTTGCTTATCCCACCCATTTCTTTTTCTAATAGAATAATTATGACAAGTCTTGCTTGCTGTGAAGCAACTCAGACCACTAACAGGCAATGTTTTTTCTCTGTAAAAACATTTTCCTCCACCCAGTAAAAGAGAGTAATGGAAATGCAACTGTCTTCTTTCACTAGCATTTCATGACTCAGTCACTAATGATAAAAAGAAGGAAAAAATGCAGACATCAAAGGCCATGGACGCAGAATTTTTTGATGAGAATGGTGTCAGAAGGTTTGCACGACACACTGGCAAAACTTTAAACACTTTATTAAAGTTTGAAAGGAAGTATGGCTAGGACCTCTGCTACTCTTAGATGCTAGTTGCTTGTCTGATATTTGAATAATATGCCTATCTCCTAAGATACTATTTCATTTCCCATGAATTTTTGTAGAAAAGCTTTCCTCATTTAAGTTCAGTTATGGAACAAACAGGTATAGAAGGCCAAATAGGATTTTGCCCCACCAGTGTCATCATCTTATTTCATATGTCTTTCATAGGAAAATGAATGACTGAAGTAGCTTGGAATCTAGAAACAAAACCCTGGATTGTAGATCACTGCTTTAGAGAAAAAGGAATTTTTGTGTAAATGATATTTGCTGTTTTGACTCAAGTGATTAGATGGAGTGAACTGCTTTGTGGAACACTGGATCTAATAAGCATGCAGCGCCAAAGCATTATACATGAAGGATTAGACAACTAGCAAGCTGGGCCTTGGTGTCCCTGAGAGCAGAATAGGTGGGTCATCCTAGCCATATCATCTCAAGTACATAGTGAAAAACAACCATGATAACCCTATAAACATCTTAATATTTTTTAAAGACTCATCACAATGGTTTGGCAGGAGCAAACAAAGATTTTTTTAGTTTGAAAAGCAGAAATATCAAACAAGACCTGGAGGGATAAATAAGACTGAAAACAAAGGATGTTTCTGTTTTCCTCTCAAATAAAACAGGAAGCTTCAATGAAGTGTCAGCTTTTTTGATCAGAAGGGGAAGTGTAGCCTGACTTGCATCATATGTGGCATTCTTCAAATACAGATAAAGTAGACTGATGTGCCCGTTAGAAGAGAAAGTAGAAAGGTTGTATGACTTTAGTTCCCATTCTACCAGACTACAAGTCTTTGGTAGAAGTTGAATCATTCCATTAGATAACCTATATGCTAATTTCTTTTGTGCTCCACACAATTTCTCATTTTTCAGCTGCTGAACTGCGTTATATGTGGAATATCTACACATTTATCTAGGTGCAATAGGAATAGTGAACTGAAATACATAGGAACGATGCACCACCAAAGGTCTATCTAGCTTTAAATACTTATAAGTATTACCAGAATCAGATCCCTATGGAAGAATATCAGAACAAGGAGACTATATTATGGTATTTCTCTGAAATAAACTTGTGGTTCAGGAACTTCCTGAGCCAGCAATGATACCTTTGTGTTCAATAACCTTTTTTTTTCATGATTTTGTCTTCTTGTTCTTTGAACTCATGGAAACTTTTGCATCAACAATATCTCATGGCAACCATCAAAGTACATATTCAGTTGTGCTGTAGGAAAAATATCCCCTTACTTTAGACTTACAATCTACTGCCTTTATATGATGACTCCTAGCAGATGGGTTAACGAGTCATGTTCTCTGTGCAATTCATGACTTTATAGATATAGATCATAAACCAGAATGATCTCTATCAAGTGTCTATTTTCTAGGCCACAGAGTTCAAGTCTATTCAGGTTTTTTCCTCTCATACATAATTCATTCTTTATCTTGATCTCTCTGTATCAAGTTTTGTTAAATACATCCTGAGATACACTGACTACAAATGTTGTTTATAAAAAAGGGTTGTGAATACACATTGAAAATAGCTTTAACAGTAAGAGTTTAAAAATGTGCATTATACTTCCTTTATTTTAGTCTTTAAAATAATAAATGAAAGAAATCTATTTTTCTCACATACTTCTAAGCAAGGTTCTTTTTAAAAGTTCAGGAGTATGGAAAAATACGTATTTACAGTGATTCAGTGAGAGTAAAAAGAGTAAGTATCAGAGACAGTTCGATATTGTCATCTAAAAATTTCATGTAAAACTATTTATTTTTTCTTTTGTATTAATAATTTAAACTTTTTTATAATTATATTAACATTTCTATAAATACCATTCCATTTTAATAGTAAATGCAATTAAAAGAAATATAATTATCAACTTAATAATAATTTATGATCAGAAAGTTTATTAAAATAGTACATTTTAAAAGGAAAATTTTCATATAAATTACTATAAATTCTCTTTAATTTGAGTTTCCTACATTTTTGAGAAACAGGATATCTTGTCTGAGCAATAACTCTTAATCATAGGAAAAAACCTCCAGATTTAGTTAACTAAATACGTGAGTTAGCTTTCGAATCACAGTTGTAGGGTCCTGAGAAGCCCTTATCTCGTGCCAAAACAAACCAGAGTTATCGTTCAACAGAACACACATTTCCATGGCCTTGGGAGGGCCAGGTCAGGAACAGCTGCTATTCAGATGTGACTGAAAGGGAATTGTCTGGCAAAAAAACCACTGGTTTGTTTGGGTTTTCTTCCCCTGTCTCAAATTATCTTTTTGTATCCAGTATTATTTCCAAGACGTTATTTAAGCTTTCCCATTCTTGGTCTGCCAGTAAAATAATTTATTAACCTTTCACCCCTTTAATATACAAGTGCACTTGAGTGTAGCAATTGCTTACAGACCTTATTCTCAGCCAGTTCATTATGTTCTTTCCAGAAACTATTTATAAATTATCATACATTAAAAAAAAAATCCGTTATGATAAGTAATGAAAACATTTCACTGTAGGAAAATGTGAAGAATAACCATTTTCTGGCATTACACCTTTAATTTCTCCCTTTGTTTCTCCTCCAATAAGAGACTGTCCTTTGTTTCTCACACAAATCCTATTACACTCTTGTTAAGAACTGTATCTTCTCTGATCACCACCTGAAAGAGCCACCACGGCTTTCTGAGACTTCATTCCTCCTTTTTGCTCATTCCAGTTTCTAAAACCAACTTTCTAATTTTCTCTTATTTAATTTCATGTTCCACTTTATATTTTGTTTTCAAATATATTGATACATCAATTAATCAGTAACAAAATTAATATTGGGCATAATGTGAGCCTGCTACTGAATGGAACAGGGACCCTAGTGACAGAGGTTGCAGAGCAGGCAGAATTACTGAACGTATTCTTTGCTTCAGTCTTCTGCCAAGGCCACTCTCAAGGATTCTAACCCAGAAGATCCAGGAGAAGGTCTGGAGAAAGAAAGACTTCCCTTTGGTTGAGAAGGATTGGGTAAGAGACCATTTAGTCAAACTTGACATCCACAAGTCCGCGGACCCTAAGTGGATGCATCCACGAGTGCTGAGAGAGCTGGTGGACACCACTGTGAGACCACCTTTGAAAGGTCATGGAGATCCGGAGAGGTGCTGACAACTGGAAGAAAGCAAATGTCACCCCGGTCTTCAAAAGCTGCGAGAAGGAGGACCCAGGAAACTACCAGCCAGTCAGCCTCACCTTGATCCCTGGGAAAGTGATGGCACACCTCATTCTGGAGACCATCTCTATCCACATGGATGACAAGATGATGAGGAATAGTCGGCATGGGTTCGATAAAGGTCAGTCATGTCTGACCAACCTGATTGCCTTCTACAGTGAAACAACTACTTGGACGGATGAGGGGAAAGCAGTGGATATTGTCTACTTGACTTCAGCAAGGATTTCAACACTGTCTCTCACAGCATCCTCACAGACAAACTCAGGGATGTGGGCCGGATGAGTGGACAGTGAGGTGGGTCGAGAACTGCCTGAACAACAGATCCCAGAGGGTCAAAATCAGTAGCGCAGTTGGAGGCCTATCCCTAGTGGTGTCTCCCAAGGTTCAATACTGGGCCCAGAACTGTTTAACTTGTTCATCCTTGACTTGTGAAAAGGGGAATGTGCCTCCTCAGCAAATTCACTGAGAACACAAAGCTGGGAGGAACAGCAAACACCCTGGAATGCTGTGCAGCCCTTCAGAAGGACCCTGACAGGTTGGAGAGACGGGCAGAGAAGAACCATCTGAAATTCAGCAAAGGCAAATGCGGGGTCCTGCATCTGGGGAGGAACAACCCCAGGCACCAGCACAGGCTGGGGCTGACCTGCCAGGGGGCAGCTCTGCAGAGAAGGCCCTGGGGGTCCTGGTGGACAACAAGCTGTCCATGAGCCAGCAGAGTGTCCTGTGGCCAAGAAGGCCAATGGTATCCTGGGGGGCATTAGGAAGAGCATTGCCAGCAGGTCATGGAAGGTGATCCTGCCCTGGTGAGGATACAGCACTCCATATATTCTGGGCTCCTCAGGACAACAGAGACATGGAACTCTTGGAGTAGGTTCAGCAGAGGCTACAAAGATGATGAGGGGACTGGAGCACCTCACTTATTAGGAAAGGCAGAGGGAGCTGGTTTTGGTTAGCCTGGAGAAGAGAAGCCTGAGAAGGCACCTATCTGAAGGGAGGCTGTCAAGAGGATGGAGCTAGGCTCTTCTCAGAGGTGCCAAACAATAGAATGAGAAGCAACGGGCAGGAACTGGAACACAGAAGTTCCACCTGAACATGAGGAAGAACTTTGTTACTATGAGGGTGGCTGAGACCCAGAACAGATTGCCTGGAGAGGGTGTGGAGTGTATTTCTCCAGAAAAAAGAATATTCAGAAGCTGTCTGCACACATTCCTAAGTACCATTGGTCTGGGGAACCCTGCTTGAGTAAGGTGGTTGGACTAGATGACCTAGAGTGGCCCTTTCCAACCTTAGCCATTCGATGATTCTTTTTCCATGATTCTTTTTGATTCTGTGATCTCCTTAAACAGGCACTTCTTTTGCTGAATACTCTTTTTTTGCTCCATGGGACGTGATACATACTGCATGCTGTAGAAATAAGAACGTGGTATTTTTGAAGGGCACTGTGCTCCAGCTACAGCAGAAAGGAGCATGCTATATTCATTCAACATCAGTAAAACCTGTTCCAGTACCATTGTCATTTATACCAGGACTAATGCATAGTTGCCTCCATGCCAAGGAAATCACAGTATGCTTACAGTGTGCTTGCAATTTGTTAGCCTTCTCTCTGCTTGTGGCCAGTTGCTCAAAACTACCTACTTTCTCTTTTTATTACTGCACATATTGTGATTGCTATTTATCCAGCAGTAAACTGAGTTACAACCTCAAGAACTGAATAAAGGTTCTTTAGGACAGATCTAGGATGACTGCAAGATACAGAAAGACCCTGAGAAAATCTTATAAACCTGCTGTTCTTTTTATGAATATTTATCCCTTTATTTCTGCCAAACAACTCACTTGCAGTACCTTTAGAAATCAAACATGAACACAAACGTGTGTTACCCTCACTAGCGTAGATTAAAGGTAGAATGTGAAGGATGTGCAGGTACACAAGCAACACGAAGGTTGAAGTCCTTAGTAAATGCAGCTTGACTTGCTTTAAAACCTCAGGATCCAGTGAGACACTTGAAGTATTCCAACTGCCAAGGAATGTGTTTCAAGATCAGCCTAACTCACTGGAGCTTCTAGATAATGGCGGGACAATAAAGAAGAGATGTTATAATAAACACATAAACCACGTACATGTACTTCCTTCTTAAAGCCTTTAATCTAAATTAGCCTAAAAGGATCTTTAAATAAATGTATGCTACAAACTATAACTATCAAACTAAAACACTAATTAAGGCAGATGTGTTACAGTATAAATTGTTTATGTAGGCATAAGGTTTTAAGAAGTTATTTCAGCTTCATTATTTAAACCAGTTAAATATTTTGTTGTAACTGAAGACTCTGTGCTTCTCTAGATTAAGAAAAGGAGAAGATAAACTGGCAAACCCAAGCCTATAGTTGGTTCACTAATAGATCTAGGAGGAAACCTAGAACTGATATTAAAAAGGCCAATCAAGACTGAATCCGTAACATTTTCAGAAAGAAGTGACTTCTTCAGAAAGATAGTTATGACTAGCTGGGGTACTTGAGAAAATCCACCAAACCTTGAATTTCTTCTCCTACTTCAAATAAATCTGAGAAAAAGCCAATTTTTTTCGTTCTTCAGGGGTATGTTTTTTTAAAAATTAGGATACAGTGCAATAAACATTTGAACACAGTTTTCAACATTTTAAACCTATTTGAGGTCTGTGAGCATTCATCTCATGGGAGTAATGGGAAATTGTTGGCAGTTGATTTAGGTTTCCTGCTTTGGTATCATATTTGATGGTATGATATTTAAATATCTGGGAAGATCAAACAATGAAAAAATAACAAATAGTATTTTCAATTACAGTGAAAGTTTTGAAGACTGGTTCACCTCCCATTTTACATGGATTTTAATTACCATCAAACACACCAGGTCTGATATCAGTATAAGAGTATAACAGCACTTATTCCATTGGAGATATTTGTATTTCTGTAATAGTTTTTAACATAATTCCAATCTTTTTAATCCCAAGACATTCTCTATCCAAAAGTAATATCTAATATTATGTTTCCAGTTCTACTAATACCTATTTTGCATGTTCGTGCTTGAAGAAATTACAAAGAACTCTACAATTAAAGAATTGTTTTATTTTTCAAATATTTATTTTGTGTTCTATGTTTTTGCTTTTTGCCTTCTACTTTTCCTATTCATCATTTAGCGAAAATCATCATAACCATTTGAAGAATATTAATTGATGAAGGCAAAAGATACATATTGTGTCATTTTAGAGTTTACAGAAGAGCTGTATACTAAAAGGAATAAAAGAGAATTCGGAGTCTCCTGATTTCAAAAGCTGATATGTGAGCTCCACTTCTGTGGATAACATGACAGCCAGTCCTGCTAAGAAGGAATATATGACTGGTACTTTTGAAAAAACACTCATTTGTTTTCATTACAGTCCCAAGTTTTGATTCATCTGGAGAGAAGCAGATTAAAGTGTTTTTCATGCTCAGGAATACTGGAAGCTAAGTTCATGCCTCAGACTGAAAAAACATTATTAGAGGTTGGGGAATGAGTTCTTGGTACTTCATTTTAAAGTAACTTATTATACATCAGATTTCTAAATAATTACTGAATGAAAAATCATATTACAAGAAGTTGTATTGTATCATTACTTATCCTTTATCAATGACATTTACGAGTCAAAATTCTTACACATTTGTGTGGTATCTGCAATACCAGCACATTTTGCATATATGAAAGTCTATCAGTATCATATACAATATAAGCAAAGCTTTTAGTAGCTTGACATTTCTCTTATACAGAGCTTGAATTCCATTAAAAATTAATTTCCTTACCAATGCATCTCCTGTCTTTTTAAAGACAAGTAACACGCTAATAATCTGAGCCACAAGAGGGCACCGAATAAGCATTTGGCAGCCCAGCAGCCCAGCGGCCGCAAAACGTATATAACTTTGTAAAAAAACACTGAAAAGTATCTTCTGTAAATGCTTCAGAAAGCCTAGAAAAGTTAATGTTTTTGGAATTACGAAATTACAGCTCGTTGAGCAATGTAAATCTTTCTTCCCTCAAACGCATATTTATACACCACTACGCATGAGTTTTGATGAAAATGTGTGTGTATTTACCCACACAAATATATCTTCCCTTCCATTGAGCCTTGGAAGTTATTTCTCAGTGTAATTAACTTAAAAGCTGTGTCCGTACACCGCTTATCGTATAGTTGTTAACATCTACGAATGGAAAGTGAGAAACCATGTAATTTACCAGACACTAGATAAGTACAGTTGTGAAAATGCTATGGATAATGGAGGTGAAATAGTTTCAGAAAGAAACATAAGTGGAAAACTGAGAAGGAAAAGCCTTTTACGTTCTCTCTTTTAAGCCTTGTCTGTTAATTTTCTTATGCTGCACAAAACCTTGAAATATAGAATGCTATAACCAATGAATGTAAGTGGAGAATTTAGATTTGTAGTATTTTGTGTTTCATGATTCTGCAATATTGACATAATTGCATACAGGTATAAATTCAATGTGCAAGTACCTTATCACTGTATGGTGATTTTGAAGACATAATTTAGACAGGAAAAGGCTCTTCATTGAACAGTTGTGGCATATTTCAGGCTAAAACTAGATCAAGATGTGATAGCAGAAGCTCACAGCTAACTGTCCTGATAGGAATTTTCAATTACACTTAATAAACCTTCAGATAGTATTTCTTTTCTCATTTGCAAGACCCTTTCAACCCCTGCATCACTGTCACTATTTCCTTCTCTTCTCATATCACAGTCCCATGATCATCCACTTCCATAGCCATTTGTCTTATTTTTGCCGTTTGTACTCCCATGAATTTCTCTGACATATTCTACAAGTCTACTGTTTTCTTTTTCCATTTATTCTAAGACTTAAGCAACACATGTAGTGAATACTATGTAGTAAATATACATAGTAAAAAAAGAATTAGTTTCTTCTACTTTAGGAGTTTCTTAGTGCTAATACTTACTTATTTTATAGATTTATACAAAGAAGCAAGCAGTTTTAACCTCTTGGCTCAGAGAACAAGCAGAGAGTCTTAAAAAAACTAGAATAGTTCTACCTTACAAACTATGGACTTGGCCTCGTATAGGTTACCCTTTCCTACACTATATATGCCTGGTACACAAATAAAAGACATAGCTAGTGACCTCCTTATGTAAACATAACCATGTTTAAAGTTCATCATCAAAGTTCAAGTGCTGTCTCTGATACAATTTGAAATAAATAGGCATGGTCTGAAAAACAGATACAATTTCTGAGGACTGCTGACAGGAATTCTCAGGTCTTTCTGTAGAGAGAAGTGGGTGTCCATTTTTGTCTGGCTCAGACCCAATTCTCCAGAAGCCTAGTCTGGTTTTTGATCCTTTAAATATCAGGATATAGAATCCTCTCTGATTCTGTATATTTTAGAGGTGTCTGTCTCAAATCAAATCACTGGATGAATATCAACAGTTCCTGTGACAGTTTATGGTAGTAAAAATGAGATATTTCTCTCTGCAGGGAAAGAAAAATATAATGATGGCTGTTACTGTAAACAATGCAAAAGGCAGAACAAGAGTGGAAGTCTAAAAAACCAACAGGTAAAATGGAGATGGTCAAGAATATTCACACTGGGACTTTTATACTCTAAATCATGACTTCCAAAAGACAGTGGTACACAGGAAAAATTAAAATGCTGGCATCTGTAGAAGGCAGCTGTTGAGGAAAACTACCTTAACAGCAGCCCCATACTCTTAATAAATCCTTTACTGGTACATGCTTTTGTAAAAAGTTTATTTGCTTGGTATTGTGTCAGTTTCAATCACAAACGTACAAGTTGCTGAAAAGCAAGCAAGTCAAAAGGCTGCTTCAGAAAAATATGACAATCTATTATTTTCCTTTTTTTTTTTTTTTCCAAGATAAAAAGTATTGATTGTGAACAGGTAACCTTTTGGAAATGAGTTCAGTTCTAAGGATGAAAAGGTTGCTCTCTGCTAGCATATGTCAGGAGACAGATTGAAGGGTGTTCTAATGAACACAGATTATTCCTGAGAGACTAAGGGGAGAGGAGAAAGATGCACGTAGGAAAACAAGATTGTAAAAAGTAATTAGGAGAAACTTTCCTCAGAAGACTTCTAACTATCCTTTTATATTTCTGGCCGCTCATATGTAAATAGCTGCTTCTAGTCTAGGTTACCCTACTTCTGTCGTGAGCGTGGACTACCGGCACTGGTAACATGGTCATCAGAACCAACAAACGAGCTGACGCTCTAGGCCACGCTTTGTATTCTAAGGGACAGGCGGAGGCCCGGGAAGCACACCCCGAGGCGCGCCGACGGCCGGCCCTTTCCCCCGCCCCGGGGCCGCGGCTCCGGCCGCACGTC
>VZTD01004701.1:10000-117089 GCA_013397725.1 Rhagologus leucostigma | reverse complement strand
GAGCAGGGCGGGGAGGCGGCGCCCGAGCTGGCGCAGGAGGCGGCGCCCACCGTGACCCCCTCGGCTCCCGCGGCCTTCGGGCTCTTCAGCAGCGACACCAAGAAGTAAGGGAGCTCGCTGGGCTCTTGGGCGGGCGGTGCTGGGCTGGCGGGGCATCCTACGGGCAGGGACAGCTCCAGGGGCCCTGGCGGGGAAGCCGCGCCTCCCGCTTGCCTCCCCTCGTGACTCCGCGGAAAAGTTGGCTTGCTTACGTTTAAAGTGTGCGTAGGGAGTGGGTTATCTGTAAAGTGTTTCTTTTGGTTTGTTTGAAAAACTGCTTATCGTTTTTGCTCTGTTTCCTCAGCTAACAGCGCTGGAATTGTCTTAATTTTGCCTTCAAACGTGTATATATGTAAGGGGTTTGTAAAAAAAAAAAAGTATTTTTGGGAGTTATGGTTGGAAATGTAGTGGATCAGGGCGAGGTGGCCAGCTCGAAGTGGATGTTAACAGTGTCTTGGTCAGAAGTGAAAATGCGGA
Organism: Rhagologus leucostigma; assembly: GCA_013397725.1. NCBI lineage: Eukaryota > Metazoa > Chordata > Aves > Passeriformes > Rhagologus > Rhagologus leucostigma. Next base: position 116,573 of record VZTD01004701.1, on the reverse strand, counting down.
AATGGAGAAGGTAAAAAAAACCCGACTAAGTGCACTGGTACAGAAAGCCTTCAGCTCCTTAAAGTAAAAGTGGATTGGAGAGGAAGAATGTCCAAATGAAAGGATCAAAAGGTTTGCTAAGCTGGAATTGTATTCTACAACAAATTGGAAATCTATTCGGAGAGCAACCAATAAAAAGCACCATAAACTAAGGTCTCATGTACATTAGAAAATCAATTGCTGCTTCTTCAGTTTGATTGTTCTGCACAAAGGGAACATCTATGCTCTGGAAACCTCGACTGATGTGTTTATTTGTGAGCCACACCAAAGTAAATCACGAAAACATGAAGGTGCTGTCACTCTAATACTTAGATCTGTGAGACAGTACCTGATGGGCCTCCCCTGTTTGCCAGATGAGTCTCATTTCTTTTTCCCCTTCTATTTTGCTAAATACTTTGCTTTTTTGTTCTGTTCCAGTTCAAATTTTCCCAGCTCTAGTATAAATGCACTTCTATGAATCTGTGTGTTTTAGCTGATTTACCTTGTTTGCACCCTTCTTTTTTTTTGTCCACTTCCATAGAAACAACTTGGCACTTTGTTTCTAAACCATTATTTTGCTACTTTCTTTTTTCCACGAGGTGGGGGGTGTCCTGATCATTGATCATGGCTGTAATTTTCTACATAACTCATAAACTTAGGACTGTTTTGCAAGTGAAGTATAGCTCTCTGTTTTATTAGATGCAGAAGCTGGAGTGACTGATTCTACCCAAGGCTCCCCAGTGATCACAGGGAAATACAGCTCTGGGGTCCTGCGATGTTTTGTACGTGTGTATGTATATGGATGTCCTTTAGTATGGAAGAACCAGAACAGCTTGTGATATGTGAACATGCCGTATTAATTAATCTCTCCTCCAGACTGCTCTTACACTTACAGAGGTGTAATCTTCTAAAGGAATGAGTTGAGAGGAAAACGACGTTGCTGTCTGTGGTCTTTTGTAGCTGACAAGCAAATTCTTGCTGAAATAGGGTATTATCCACAATTCACACTTGTGTGGTTAAACTCTGAGTATGGATTGGGTAGTTGAGGAACAGACACTGTGCAGGGAAGATGATTTGTGTAGTGTGAAAAAGCCACTGGACTGCAAGTGAGGGTTATTGCTAGGAAAGCAGACTGTGTGGCACTCTGACTGGAAAATGCAGTAGTCATTCATCAAGTGTATACGTTGTATTTCTAGTAGTTCACTCTAGTAATAGCGCAAAACCTGCTCTTCAGAAGGCAATATAAGAGCATATGGAGAAGTGCAAGGTGTGTCCTTGCATCTTGCATATGAAGGTGTGGGTTTGGTGAAGTATTCCACTGGTGAAATGAAAATTACTGTTAGAGCTTTTCATAGGTTGTTTGCTGATCTCTCTAGATTGTCTCTCATCACTGCTGATATACTCATGTCTGATATTATTGTGTTGTTTCAGTTCTTGGCAAACTTTTTTTTGTTGCTGAGGAAGGGGGATTCTTCCATAGGTCTACTGATGGTACAAGAAATGCTCCTTCTCAGCGGAGGGATACATATATAATATATGGCCCAGAACATTACTGCAGTAACAGTTGGACCAGAACCCTGCTCTTGCCTGTTGCCAGTAAATCAGAACAATATCATGTAGTTAATGTATAAGTGTCAAGATGCTACTGTAAACATTTTCTTGAAAAAAGTCCAGTCTCTTTGTGTTGTCTGTCTTCTTCTGTTTGTCATGAAGAAGTAAGCCAAAATGGTTATGACATTAACGAAGTTGTTAGGGTAAGTTGTCTTTGATCTGGTGACAAAAGGGTCCACACAGAGGGACACAGAGGCACAAATCAGTATCGGTAGGCTTCAATTTGAAATCCAAAACTTGTCTAATACCAATTATTTGTCCTGTTTTGTTTCTCACATTTCAGTAGGATTACTCTGCTGAAGTTCGTCTCATCTAAAAGCTGAGCATCCCTTGATGTAAAAGCCTATTTGTCGTTTTCCTGCTAAAGCTGCCCTTTTTACCTTTATCATTCAATGATTTATCCACTAACTTTGAATTACAAATATAATTTCAATTTGGTTAGTTAACATAGTATTTTCAGTACATGCTTGTGTTGTGGTTTGGTTCAAATTCATGCAATCGGTATTGAAAATTTTCAAATTCCAGTTTTTTCAGTTCATCAAAATTTCTGTCCTGGTGCATCTTAATCCTGACTAAGTGGCAAATTTTAGTGTTAGAAGATTATTAAAGGTAACTGTTTATTTCATGATCTTTTATCTTAATATAAGCAAGATGCATTATGTTGCACACACCATGTGCAAACATTGTTTCTCATTAGTTAATGCACTGTGTGTATCTACTGCAGTGAAAGAAAATAGAAAAAATAAAAATACAACTTTGGTGTGGTGCTGTGAGGTAACTGTACATGTCCGGGACAAAAGAAATCAGGAAAGGAGGAGTTTTTCTAACCTCTCTATAGTATTACAACATGTACACAAGAAACTGATTTCTTAATAGTTTTGACTAAACTGAAACTGTTCTTGAATAACAGATTTCACAACAAATGTATGATACTGGTGTTGGCTGTGAGTATTTAATCCTGTCTAAAGAGGTAAATACAACTTTTGTATTTGGTATGTATTGATTTTAAAGCTTTTTGGTAAGTTAGATGAATGAAGTGGGTGTGGTGTTTAGAAAATGGAATTTTTGTGTTCATTCTGTTAAGCATCTCAATAACTGAATAATCTTATGTACCTGAGATGAGTCAGTCTGCACCTTCTTGTGTGGAAAGGGCCCTGTTGCATGACTGGAGATGCCTGTTGCTCTCCTTCCTCTCTTCCTCTTTCACACTTGTCACATGAACTGATATGTATGATATTCCTTTATGCAAGTTGTTTATTTATATTTTAAGAATGTATTCGTGTGTCCACGTTGGTAGTTTGACACTTGTCTTTGAACTGGTTATATTCTAGATATTCATATGTCCCAAATGTTTCAGAAAGAAGAAAAAGGGTCAGATTCTGGTCCCCAGAGTAATGGAAACAGTCTGCAGAGAAGTCTTTGCCCATAACAGAAGTTTTCAGCAGAAAATTTTTAAGAGCCAGCAGATTATGTAAATCTTACGGACAAGCTGAATCCAGCGTGTGGGCCTCGAGCTATTTCTCCATGTTCTAGATTGATGGACTCCATGCAGTAAGCACTGCCTAGCTGGAATCTCAAAATCTCCTGAATAGTGTAGAGAAATACTATGTGATACACATCACCTAAGTTAATAGAATAGTTTTATAGTTACATTATGCTTTATTACGTTATTATTACTCTAAGTGGAGGAGTGAAAACTAACCACCTTCCAACATCTAAGAGTACCTGGAGAGCTAATTAGTAACATGGAATCCTTGTTAATGACACGTATTAGGGTGCACCTATAACTGTCTGCAGTTAATTGCAGGTGGACAGGGGATTTTCATCTATATTAGTTGCATTTTAAACAAAACTTGCCTTCATGTAAAATTAAAATCTAATAAGGCTTGGTTCTTGGAAATGGTACAATTTCAACAATAAAACTAGCTATTGCTTTACCTGATAAAATGTAAAAACTTAGAGCTGAACCATAGGAGTAACATCAGTAGATATGAATTGTTAAGTACAGTATTGAAGCAGATGGCAAAATTTATAACACACATTTTCATCTTTACTGATTTGCATCTTTAAACTGTATTGCTGCCAAGCAAAATACATTTGTAATTTATTAGATTTTTTTATTGCAGATCTGGCTTACGTGTTTTGTTGAGGCATTCGTCAGAAAACTCGGCAGTGCTGCAAACTCATTTTTCTTTGCAGAGGTGTGCAAGCCTCTTTTGCAGAGAGCTGAAGGTGGTGGTTTCATTAAGATACTAATTCCCCAATTCTCTGTGCAGAAGACTTTTCCAAACTCGTTGGAGCTAAAAACTTGCTTTCAACAGCTGCCAGAGGTGTTCTTGGAGTCTTAAATTGATCTCGTTTTGTCTTGGCATATTCTGTTCAACCAGTCATGGAGAGATTGTACATAGATTGCCATTTGTGAAATTCTTGGAGGAGACTCCAGCTCTAATATTCAAACTTGATGCATCCGCTAGCTCATTGGCACAACTACTTTCTTTCTCCATCTGTTGAAATGGCCCTATGCCCATGATATGGTGATATGCCAGTTTCAGTAGGATGTACAACCCAGCAAAGATGAATGGTTTGGATGAACTGATGAGTCTACAAGACAAAATCTGAACCCTCTAGTCAGTACAAGGACAGGAACTAAATGCGGTATACAAAGGTGGGTGTACTATTGCAGAACACTTCTCCAGCTGAAATCTTTCAGATCTGAAGGGAAGTGACACACAGTGAATATATTCTTATTGCCGTGCACTTGGCACATATGCAGATGCAAGCAATGAACTCTCGATTTGCTGTGGTTGTCTGTAATGTAGTCATTACATTTTTGGGGGCTTTTTTGTTTCTTTAGAAAGGCAAGTTTTATAGTTTAAGGTCTTCGCTGTGGTTTCTGCATGTTTACTGCATTGTCATATATTTGCCTTAGACATTTCCTTTGATCTGCATCCTGAATGGTATTAAATAGTTATATCTGCAACTGTTACAAGGCTGACACTTGCAAGAAATTCCACATATTTTTAATTCTGCTTTTTTTGAAAGCTATCCTTGTCTGTGCCCCACCTCTTGATAGTTTTGATACTTGGGGGAAACCAGAATTGTTTCAGCATTCTGCCAGAAGATGAACAGCATTGTAATGATGTTCAACAGTGTTTCTGAAATGTGGACATACATGTAAATATACTAACACTGAGTAGGTTCTGACAGCACCACCTCTGTGGTGATATCTTTCGAAGAAGCCTTTTCTCAGCATTTTTGGGAAAGCTGGAAACACTAGGAATTGGACTCTGATCCTTGTGGGTCTCTTCCAACTGAGAATATTCTGTGATACTGCTTCTCACTTTCCTATAATCCCTTAACAGCTATCAAATGCTGCAAAGTGATCTACAAATGTCTGCAAATTCTGAGCACTAGCCTCAAGACAAGGCTCTAAGTTGACAGAACCATTTAAATGGCAGCATCACCCCTGATGACACGTGTTCAGCCTTCAGAAAACCGCTGTCTTCCACCGAGGAAGATTTCTCTCTGACAGAACTTTCCCTGCAGTATTGGTGGTGTGGGTACTATCAGAAGAGGTCATATGCAGTGCAATTACAAGATTGAATCTTTTCATCCTTTCAGACCTTTCTTGTTGCTGGGTGAAATAGTGTCTGTAACTACTCTATTGGCAACAGATAATCTTAGATTAAATCGCAATCCAATCCAGAAAGGGTTTCAAACTGCTTTGTCATACTGCCTACCATCTGGTTAGAGCTTTTGAAATGTGGGTAGTTTACATATCTGCATTGGTGGTGGTGGTAGCAGCAACTTACAGGTGTTGATGCACTGATTGCTCAAGCATTGTTCAGGTACTATCTATTCATGGCAGAGAACTGGGAGATGCTTTATTTAGTTTTTAACTTTGTACTTTCCTGTTTCCTCAATGAGAAGGAAAGACTATACCTAAACCATCCAGATTGCAAGTGCTTTGAGAAATTACTGGCAAAGTAATAATTAAATGAGTTAAATTATGTTTCTGTTCAGACTATAACTGGTTTTGTTCTCTGTGGCTCTCAGCCTTACAGGATACTATAGTTATCCTGGTTTCCCTCCCATCTCTAGTCTATCCTTTAAAACTATTGAGTTTGATTTTTGGGTAGTATGCTTCTTTTTCAGATTGAAAAATGAGGGGTAGCTGAAAAAGAAGTAAATTGCTTCTTATCTCAATTTCCTTTAAACCATAGAACAGCTACACTCATAGCCATATGATTCAAGTCTTCCTTGAAGTAGTAGTTGAATTCTATGTTGTGAATTAGAAGTAAATACAGTGTTACAATGGAAGAGGATGGTAGTACTGAACAGCACCACAAGATGTCATTCAAACAGTTTGTGGCATAGACCAAAACACAGTGAAACTCAGATTTCTTAATTTCCTGCTAGAGGAAAACCCTAAATCAACGGCAAAAGTAAACTCAAATTGCAATGTGTATCTGCTGCCGATTTAGCTTCCATATTTAATGGGTCTGAAATCAATTTGCCGTTCCTCTTTAAATGTTAAATTCAAACTTGTTTAGAGTTTGCACAATAGCATGACCTAGAATAAACTAATTTATTTTAAGGATTTTCCAGTGCCAGTAAGATGTCAAAAAAAAAAAATTAATGTTTTCTGGAAACATGGGACGTTGCCTAGGACTTCATTGCTACTCAGATGCCAAGAGTAAAGGTTACACTGCTCTGTCAATGTGTATTTTCCGCTTCAAGCTTGGTAGCATTCAGAGTGTTTTGAATTATATGTTGGAAGGCAAAAAAAAATTATTTTAGTACGTTGTGGTTAAAAGTATGTCCTGCCAGCTGAAGTCTCTTGAATGCAAGAATGGTGCAGTTGATACTGTGTAACTGAAAGTATGCAGTGGATGGAAAACTTAAAACAAGAAATGCATTGTTAAAACTCAACTGAGTGAGACTTTTGTAACTTCTGTCCTATGGCAGCTTTGTTCCATAATACTGAAACTGGTGAAGCTTGCTTCCTCTCCAGTAGTGGATTTGTTTCCCATTTCCTGTATCTTACCTTGCAGTGCTATAGTGCTGTCCTTATATATGACGACCTTCTGTCTCACCATAGTTTATTTGTTTACAATTAATTCTCCTTTCTTAGAGGGGATTACAGTTGTTCTTAAGGTTACTTTTACATTGCTAGTTAGGCTTCAGTTGCAGTTTTGATACTCATGCACCTTCTGCTTTATTACGAAGAAGGCTTATGATCAGTGGGTGACTTCTTTCACTAACTGGCGTGTCAGAACTATAGCAAAACCTGAAAATCTATGGGTTTAATCTTACGGTGTTGCTAAAAAGAATAGAAAATAAATGTGTATTTTACTGGAATGGAGCAAGTATTTTCTTAATAATGGTTGTTCGGAACATGTCGATGCAGTGGCCAATGACATGCCGCAGATTCTGGGTTAGTATTTTAGTATTACTAGAAGTTTGTCGTAGTTCCTATGGGGAGACAGATTAACTGAGGGAAAGGCCCAGATTTATCGCTGACATAGCTGTTTAAACCTCAGTGATGTATAGTTATGCCTACCTATTTTTTTCTGTAGAAGTGGGTAACACTGCTCAACAGAATCTGTAATCCTAGTCATAACCTCAGCAAGATGCCAGTTTTTAGTGACTAAGTGTGTGCTGACAGTAGTATGGCATATTAAGAATTGTTCTTTAGATGCTGTATGCCATAATCAACGTGCAGAGCGAGGTGATCAAGGTGCTTTCTGGCATAGGACTCCAGGCTGTTAAAACTGTTTGGCAGTATAATCTTGTGACTGTCAAGATCTGAGGTTGTTACTTTTCTTTTCTTTTGTTCCCTGCACTCCACACACTTACCACGCCCCTACCCCCACCATCCACTTTTATCTTGGGGCAGTTGTAAGGTTTGTGGCTTATTCCTTTTTTAATGGTGGGGAATAGTGGGCATAAGAAAGAACATGAGAACTAGAAAAGATTAGCTGGTGTTTTTGTTTACTTTGTGATGGTAACATCTGTAAGATTAATCCAAATTGGTAGGTCTGTCACAGGTCGTATCCTATCCATACCCATATCATATCTACAAATGGTGCAAAGGTATGAAGAAAGCAGTGTTTTCATGTAGAAAGAAAAAAGTAGTGTATATCTTAAATGCTACAAGTGTAAAATATAAAAAAATAGAAGAAAGTTAGAAATTGACTACCTCCACTTAACATTCAACCAGTGTTTCAAAGATAACACTTTATTCTGGACATGATTTGTGATGTCCCTCATGTTGTATCTTTGTAGATCTGTCACGTGACACTTGCCATGAAAGTTAGGTGATTAATTTGCATTTCTAATTTACATTCCTTTAGCTTTCAAATTCTAATACCGAGGAATACAAGTGGTAAAGATTACAAAGGCAGCTGGGAACTGATTTCTTAATATATTAATAATTAACTCGTTGCCTTTTATGGTAGATGCTATGCAAATAGTAAAGATCATATTTCATGGCACTGTTGTATATAATATTTCTAATTATAGTCTATACCAGTGCTTTTAGCTCGCAACTTTTGAGGACAGTGGGCCTGTATTGTAATAAACGTTAAGACACTAGATTATGACTTGGGAACTCATGGGAAATCTTGTTGAGTTCTTAGAATACATTATTGGGCAGACAGGTGGGAATCTTCTTGTTTTTCTGGTTTTTTGCTCTTGGAAAGTAATTTTACCTCTTCTTGCTGTTAGGGAAAATGGCTGAGACTATATATTTATACTCTGGCAAAAGTTTGGTGTTTTTTGCATCTACTGTTGTTGGGACCGTTACTTTCCTGCTTTGTATAGCTCTACACCATTTGTCAACTGTCAGATTAGGCTTCTTTAAACCTGATGTTACTCCTGAAATAATAAGGTTTATATTTCAATCATGTATAATATGTACCTAACTCTGTAAGGCTAGAATCACTCTCAAAGTTTTAGCAGGGAGAGGCAAAGGTATTGATGCAGCTGAGGGTTGCTTGCATTTTCCTGAGCCCCTGGTAAATAGAGATAAGTGATAAAGAAAGTATTTGTCTAAGATTGTGAACTGAGGAACTGTCACCTCGGCATAACTAATGGGTATGGAAACATGAACTGTAGTGTGACTGCAAAGCTTACATTGATGCTTTCTATTTTGAGGGATTTTACTTAAGGATGGAAATTTCCTTAGAACTTCTTAATGATCAAAAGATGTAAACATTTTTACTGTACAATGAACTGTATTACAAAAGACTGAAATGCATTTGCTTTTCCCATTGTTCATTGAGGCTGCTGATAAGAGTTGTTTTTGGAGGGAAGCGACCTTTGAAATCTGCATATGATATTTGGTTCTGGAAGTTAAAACAGCAAGAGAGTGGATATCCTGTTACTTTGTAAGATTTTCTTTTTTTTGAGTAGACCTCACTCTTGGCAGGCAAGCTTGGTTGAGTGCAGTGATTTTTTTTATTGGTTTTTTACATACTTCACTTAAAAGAATGGAACAAAACTCCACAATGCTGGGGAAAATAATTGAGGTGTCTTGCACTATTAAGTCTGCTCTTAAAGGGCGAAACTTTGAGGTTACACTGAAACCGTATCTAAGTGTAGAAGAAAAAAGGCTTGCTACTGCTGGTGATCCATGTGGATGTATGGAGCAATATTTTACTCTGTAAGTATCTAGTATTTGCTAATCCTGGATTATAATTTGTTAGAAAAGATTTTAAAAAACCCCGACAAACCATCAGTTCCAGTAACAATTAATTTCCAAATGGATTCATCAAGAACTTGTTGTTTAATGCCTATTTTTCTTTCTTTCTTTTTTCTCCTGCTGCTTTTCTCTTACGGAAACAAGGCTGGCTGAAAACAGGTCTTCTCATCTAAATTGCTGTAGTTTATATCTTTCCTGCTAACAATTCAAAATGTTTTAATTTGACATGTATGATATACACTTTAAATCACACTTTAATGTGAAGTGTGTGATATATAGAATATTTTATATAAGCATTTGGAAGTACAGTTCATCATTAAACACTTCTTCCTTCTGTCTTCACATCTTATATTCACCTTTTTATTTTTTCTTGTTATTTGTTACATTCTGGGAGACAGTCTTCTAGATCCAGCATGTACTTGGATCTTGTTCTATGTAACTTCCTCAGCTTTTGCTACTTGATCCTCAAGTTCAAATTATTATTTCTACATTTTCTACCTTGTTGACGTATTCTTTGTTGTTGTTGTTTTCTGTTTGTTTCTTTGTTTTGTGGGGTTTTTTTTTTGTTTTTTGGGGTTTTTTTTCGTTAATTAGTATTCTACCTTCTATTGGTTAATGATTCTGTTGCTTCTCATGATAACTGGTCCACATGCTCAGCCTTTCTCTTCTGTGTTGGTGGTTTCTTGAGTTGGTGGGCCATGATCACAGTCTCTCCCTGCCAAAATTGGCTTTTACCCAGTTATAGCTGATTCCACACTGTTGCTGAGTTGTCTTTATTAGTTTCCTCCTTGTCTTCGGGGTTCTGCAAAATGTCTTTGTGGCCCATAAATTTTGCATTCCTTGTCCTCTCTCAGGGGTGCATCGTTCTTCCCAGGCTTTGCTAACCTCACCTGGGGTCTGAGATCATTGAAACTTGTCAAGCCCTAAACCTTAACAGGGCAATTCTACAGGCAAGTAATTTGTCTTTGTAACACACAGACATCACTTAGAGCTTGCTTGTTAGCTGCTATCCAATCCATTTCATAGATTGATCTCATTTGTTGTTGATTAGGCTTGAAAGTATACAAAGATCAAACATCAAAGAACATCCTTTCTTAAGAAAATTTTTACATATTCCACATTTTGCAACAACAGTAGGAAACTGGAAGGAGGAGCATAGGACTAAAAGCAGCTTTCTAAATCAAGTCCTGTATTTTGCTATGTAACTTTTCTTAACATGTCATATAGACGCTTGCACAGGTAGGAATTAAGACTTAACTAGAAGGAATTAGAGGTTTCTGAATTTCTGTATCCAGCTAGAGCAAAGTGTCAGGTAAGATACTTCAAGCTGATCAAAAACAACTGAGACTTACTTGGTATCCTGTGAGGAATAGGTGAGTAGGAATGGTCCACAAAATAAGGTATTTCTGTGGCCAAGAGTGATGGGAATAAAGAGGGCTGCCAAAAATTAAATTGAACCTACTCTTCCTAAAAAGTTAATTGCAAATGGAACTATACAGAGGGATTGAAAGGTAAAAACCCTAAATTATTAATGATGTTTTATGTACAGCCCTAAACCAACAAATACTTTGTTTCTGATATCAAAAATAAGGATATAGATCTGAGGGGAAAATACGGGGGGACTAAAAGAAGTGTGATGATATAGAGGTGAATACAAGCATCTTCAAGTAAAATCAGAAAAATGTAGAGTTTAATGTAGAGAAATGCGTGCCTTTATCCTGGAACAGGAATGCGGACAATAGGAAAATACCCATGACATCACAGTATTAGATATTTTTAACAGACCTGTCAACTTGGAGTGGTGTTAGAAGAAGAAGGTACATTGGATGTTACCAGTTGCCGTGGAGAAGGTGGCCAGGTGGGCTTACAAAGCTGATCTTAGCAGTATGCAAAACTACAGGACAAAATTGAATGGGAAATATGATTTAAATGACCAAAGCACACAACCAAACAAATGTAGCAATACAAGACTGACTATATAGACCTTTGAACATGGCCAGGAGTAACTAAAACCAGTAAAAACCTCTGAGTGTGATGTGTACAAAATAGGGAGTTACCGGTGATGTTTGGGAAATGGTACTAAAGCAGGCAAGGAAATTGAATGCTTCCTTTTTTTTTTTAAGATAATAATTAAGTATTAAGCTGTCAAGTAAAGCCAATCTTTACAACATAAGGAATCTGTAACAGGTTGCTCCAATTATTTAATGAAATGCTTGGTTTTGAAGAAGGAGTTAGACTTAAATTTTAAGTTGCATATAGGTATCCTGAATTTTACATGCCTTAGCTTAGTAGGAAATATGTTGATTGTTTTGTTGGAGTTTTTTTTCATCTGGTTACAGTTTTTTTGTGGCTGTATACTGAAATGTGGGCAATGTGGATTTCTCATGGAGAGGCACAAAGCAGATGCAGTATTGATTCTGAAAATATGAGGAAATCTCTATTAGAGTGACTCTGTCCCTTGCAAGTAGGAAAAGTACTCTTTAAAGGTTTATGACCGAATGAATGATGATATTTTGTTTCGTTGTAACTAATTTCAGCTCTGGCTTACACCTCCTTCTCCTTCCCTTATGAAATTCTGAGGGCAGTGATAAATCAGAATATGTCTAGATTCTGCATTCACTTTTGAAATCTTGTTTGGATATATTTGGTCTGGCTGAGATGGAGTTATTTTCCCCTGCAGCAGTCTTCATCATGCTGTGCTTTGTATTGGTAGTGAGAAAGGTGTAGTGAGAAAGGTGTAGTGAGAAAGGTGTTGGTAAGACACCAGTGCTGCAGCTGCTGCTGAGCAGCGCTCACACAGCAGACAAGACTGTCTCTCCAATATTCCCCTTCACTAGTAGCCTGGGGGTGGGCAAGATCTTGAGGGATGTGTAGCCAGGACTCCTGACCCAGACAGGCCAAAGGGATATTCCATGCCATATGATGACTGGTCATCAGTAAAAGCTAAGAAAAAGGAGAAGGGGTGGCATTCTTTCTTATGGTGTTGGTCTTCCAGAGCAAATGCTAGGTATACTAAAGCCCTGCTTCCTGGGAAGTAGCTGGACATTGCTTGCTGATATGAAGTAGAGAATAAGTCTTTTGTTTTCCTTTGCTTCTGCATGCAGCCTTTGCTTTTTCTTTATTAAACTGTCTTTATCTTGACACATGAGGTTTCTTCCATCCTATTTTCTCACCCATGTCTTGCTTCAGGAAGGGAGTGATAGGAGTGGCTTGGTGGGCACTTGATGTCCAGCCATAGTCTACCAGCCGTGGTGCCCTTCACTTGTGTGAAAGTTCCCAGGGTTTGTAAACTTGAAAAGTCTTCAGAGTTCTTTGGAATATTGCAGGTGTCTCTTGTTGAGCTTCTATTTGCTTGTATCTTTTAGTAGTTGGGCAATCCAGATGTTACAAAAAGCTGTTTCTTCAAAGAATCTTTTTTGTAAGCTTTAATTGTCTGTAAGTACAGTTAGACTGCAATCTGTTTACATCTAAAAAGCCAAGCAGGATGAGGTTTCGTATTAGTGACAACTAATGAAAAGCTGTATCTACAAGAGAACATTCTTATTAACTTGATATTTTTGTGGGAGAATTTTATTTCAGCTGTAAAAAGTGCTTGGACACTGTATGTGTCTAATCGTCAGGCTGTCTTAGTCTTACAGCTTGTAGAACAGACATACTACAGATTTGAGGCTTTTAATCCTAAACACAAGGGATAGCGATTTACAATCCAGAAAGGCAGATAGGAGCACAAGGTTTTATCCTTGATTCTTAGTGAAATTCAGAGCATACTGAAGTCTGGGCTTTTCAGTGACTTACAAAAGTTGATATTATATTTTAACACAAACGTCAGCTTCTAGTTACTGCATCTGGCCCTCCCTGGGGGACACTGGAGAAGTGAATGAGTTGTTGGTTTAAACTAAGCTCTTCTTGTGCCTCAAGATTTCAACCTTCACGACAAGGTTCAGCTAACAGCAGATTGAAGTTTCATGGTCTTATATTATTGTTAGAATCTGATACATTCTTTTGCTAAACACTTCATTATACAGCATGTTAGTAAATACAATTTAAAAGTGGGCAAGAGGGAGCAGTGCTTCACCATGAGTTGCTGAACTGATGCAAGAATATAAAAATGGTAATCTGCTTTTATTTTTCAGTTCTTTTAATTGATGCTTTACTGTATTTCTGCCGTAGAAATGAAGACCTAAAACAAATGTTGGAAAGCAGTAAAGATTCTGCAAAGCTGGATGCTATGAAAAGGATTGTTGGGGTATGTGATTTTTTTTTTTTTTGTTTGTTTTGTTTGTTATTGTTTTTATTTCTTAGAGGATATGGGAGTTTATTATTATTTTTATTTATTGGATGGGAATAATGTTTTACTTTTACAGATCTGTACCAAGTTAGCACTTAAGTCTCTAAATGATCTTTAAAAGTTGTGATGATGAAATGGTAAAATTCTTAACTTCGAATTTTGTGTAGAAATTGGTATATCTGGATATATGCAGTCATATGCTTTTAAAATATTTATGTAACAGTGCCAATATGCCTGTAAACAACTGTTTTCAATGAGACCTTGAATAGGAAATGGCTCCTGAAGAGAAGCTTCAAATTAGTCAGACTAGAAACAACAGAAATTTGCAGGAATAAAACGACGAGTTGCATTTACTATTTTTATTTTATTAAATTGTATGAGGATTTTCTTTTTTGATTGAGCATGATGCCTGAATATTTGATTATGTATTTCAGGTGAATGTGTACTCATAGAGGCGATTAAATAATGTTTAACACCATTGTGTGTTTAAACCCTATGAAAAAACCATCATGAAGTTGATCATATCCCTTTATTTCTTCTTACAAGTATTGGAAAAATGTGCTACGCAAGATTGTTCCATGTCCACTTGACTTCTTTGTTTTGGGGCTTTTGAATTTTTTCTGTCATTGTTTCTCCAGTCTACTCTGGGCGTACTTTTTTGTTTTGCTTGGGTTTTGCATACATAATCCTGTCCAAGTATGTACCAAAATGAGTAGGTACAGGTGATGTCATGTGATCGTGTTCTTTCCTCTGACTCCAGAGCTGGCTTCTTCTCCCTTCATGATCGTCCAGTGATGAGAATTTTACTCAGGGTGGTTGTCTTTTTGCTTGTAATCCCCTAGTCCTGCCAGAGACATCAGTTACCCAGAGATCTGGGTAACCTATCAACTGTTATTTCATAATGTCATTCTTGGTTTTGGGAACGTTTTTTTGATTTATCTTCTCCAACATAATGTGGGATTGCTCAGGTTTTGACTAGTGAGAGTCTGGCATACAGACTAGCTGTTGCAGAAAACCATCACCTTTATAAGTGCCATGGTTTTAGCATATGGTAAACTTACATTCTTCTGCTTCCCTCAGAAAAGATCTTTTTTTTCTGGTTATTGCTGTGGGCAGGAGGGTTGTGGCAAGTTGCCTCTTGCTCACTTGGTTTTCTTTTTTGAAAAGCTGGCCAAATCTTTATCTGTATTTGGAAACTGTTGAAACTGAATGTAGGTGGGTTTGTATGTATATGGGGGGAATTAGAAACCATTAAATTGAATCAGCTTTAAATTTTAAACCAAGGCTTTGCTAGGTTGATTATTTTCCTTTTTTCCTACAAAAAATGCTGTCATTACAAATGAGTGTGCAATGAGCAAATTCACTAATTTTAAATACTTGCTGCTGCTGCACATTCAGAAGAGTTCTTAATGGCTTCTTTAATTTTCTGGAAGTGTGTGATACCATGAAGCTGGAAATGTGTAGTTAGCAGTAATAGCTGTGATCCTTGATGGACTTAGGCTGAAGTGATCAAGCTCAAGAGCTTTTCAGTAAGGGAAGGCAGAACTAATTGGGCACATTCTTTCTTCTGCTCCCCCATTTTCCAGTTCTGACAATTCTCTCCAGTTTCCAGTTCCAGATTTCTGTCCTTTTTCTAAGTTCATGGTCCTTGCTTTCTGTTCCTGTTCTAAGCACTGTGCAGTGCAGGAAGAACACTACTTCCCCAAATGGCAGCAGGCAGCCTCTGCTTCTTGGATATTTTTCACTTGCTCAGTCTCTGCTGCTTAAAGGAGAAAACAGCCTTCTAGCTTGTAAGGCTGACCATTACTTCACCACAAGTGAGTTGTTTGAATTACTGGATCATCTGTTTTCAGTTTCTTTCATATCTTCAAGGTATTTGCTGTTTCCTGTGCTGTGTTTAAGGTGTGTTTCACACCAGATACCTGGCACCAACCTCTGGTTGACATAACAAACTCAAACAATGAGCTTTGCAGGCCAGGACTGGGATATTGCACGGTATGAGCGTGAGGCCTTGTAACAGTGGTGATAATGTTTTTGAGGAGTACAAAGGTGCCTCTGTGCTTATGTGTAGAGAGGAACTTACATCTCTCAGGGATGAGATGTGTTTTTCAGAGATGAAAGGCTTCCTCGAGCCTTATTAACAGAGGAAAAAGGAACTCTGTTGTCAGAGTATTGTTTAACATGTCTCACTGGAATGCTCATTTTCAGTAGTTTTAGATAGTTGAAAAAACTATGCGTACAGAATCCACAACTTCTCTGGCCAACCTGTTCCACTGCCTCACCATCCTCACAAAAATTTTTTCCTAACATCTAGTGTAAACCTACCCACTGTCAGCTTAAAGCTGTTCTGCCTTGTCCTGTCACTACATGCCCTTATAGAAGTCCCTCTCCAGCTCTCTTTTAGCCCCCTTTACATAATGGAAGGTGGTATAAGGTCTCCCCAGAGCCTTCTCCTCTCCATGCTGAACAACCCCAACTCTCTCAGCCCGTCCTCACAAGGGAGATGCTCAGTAATTGCAGTGTCTCTGTCTACAGAAGAGGGGTTAATCTTTTAAGGTCGCTGCCAACCTAAACTGTACTGTATGACTCTATAATTCTGTGATACCAATAGTTATCTTAGTATTTTAGTAGACTTTAAGAAGCTAAACCTTCATTTGTTCGTAGAGGCATGATAGACAAGTAGCAGGAGAACACTGCTTATGGCACTTTTTGCTGCTGCTTCCTCGTTTAAGGTAGTTTGTGAACTTTCTCCTAGGGAAAATGAGATTCATTGCAAATAAAACCAAATCTGTCTTCCAGAGAGTAACTTAAAACAACAAAATTTCAAGCAAAGTTTCACTTTGTTCTTTTCACTTCTCCCTTGTACATGAAGGTACGTAAGCTTACTTT
Organism: Rhagologus leucostigma; assembly: GCA_013397725.1. Classification (NCBI taxonomy): domain Eukaryota; kingdom Metazoa; phylum Chordata; class Aves; order Passeriformes; genus Rhagologus; species Rhagologus leucostigma. Next base: position 100,062 of record VZTD01004701.1, on the reverse strand, counting down.
CAGCTAAAATATGACTTTCATGGTCAATGACCTTTTTTTTTTTAAATCAGTATGTTATTTTGTATGTTTCTTCCTTATATGCATGCAATAAAATAATTGCAATCTTTGGAAGAATATGAGCAACACTGCTGGTTTAGAAATAAATTTTTGTATATACATATTCTGCTATATGCATGAAAACATAATAGCTGATACTTCTTTTAAAACATACAGATATTATAACCAGTACCAGATATTGAAACCTGTTTGAATTTCTGGGGAAAAATCAGTGGAATTTCACTTCTGATGATTTCAGAGCATAAATTTAGGAAACAGTCACATGCCTGATTTCCATCAGAGAGTGTCATCCATGTCTGTGTGTCTCTCACATGGAAAAAAAAAGTTTAGTACATCCTGACGTTACACAGCACTTATGCTAGAATTAAAGTTTTTGTGCAGAAACTCCAGGTGTATAAGGCCACACAGCTGCAGAATGTCTAGGCACAGAAACAAAAATAATATGATAGACCTTAGTCTTGGAAAGAACAGTTAGGTTCTTTCAGTTTAATGATCCATGAGCTAAGGAGGATCTACAGTAATCGTTACGCAATAATGAATCAAATACACTCTTTTAAAAGACCCTAAATACATATTTACATGGTACACTGGAGCTATTATGATTGATCAGTTAAATAATCCAAGTAATGCATAGAGTCATATTATTACAGCCTATCAGGGAAGTCCCTGTTTTTGAATATCATAAGGATCATCCCTGTTTTTGAGTATCATAACTTCTGTTGCACCAAGATAAGATGATAATTTTTCATTCTGTCTTGCTTCTCTGCAATGCATCTTGTTGCTACGTTCTACATGGTCATTCTGGATTTGGCATTTATTATGGAGATCCCCCAGTCCTGAAAGAAGTAAATTTATTTTAGATTCTTAGTTAAAAACTCCTTGAAACTCATATAATGTGCTTGCTTTTTCACAGTGCTTGTGTCACTTCCCATGTTTTAATACAGGTGCAGTAAACAGTTTAAGATTTTAAATAGGTTAGATCAAAATGTCATGCTGGACAGCTGCTCTTATACCCTTTTGAAAGACTGAGTAATAGCTTGAACTACAGCTGCCTTCTTTCTTCTCTCTAGCATCCTTCTTCTAAGCTTCTCAGATTATACAGTTTGCCAGGTTTTGCCTGGCTTTGTGTGTTCTTGCTTTTGTTGCATGAGATCCTAACTCTTTATGTTTTTAATGTGTTTTATCAATGAAATACACTAACAGACCTGTGAGTTGAGAATATGAAGTTTAATCAGCTGCATAATGTTGCGTAATGGTTGGAATGTAGTGGTTATGGACAGGAGTAACTGCAGTTGCAGAACTCCTGTTTCTTTTTTGGGTCCCTGCATATTTGTTGTTGCTTATGTGTGTTGGACCCCAACATGGTGACAAGAGGTGTCCCTCAGGAGTCTGTACTGAGACCAGTACTATTTAATATCTTCATTAATAACATAGATTGTGGAATTGAGTGCACCTTCACCAAATCTGCAGACAACACAAAATTGGGTGGTGCAGTTGATATGCCTGAGGGATGGGATGCCATCCAGGGGGATCTGGACAAACTGGTGATGTGGACCCATGGGAATATTGTGGGGTTCCACAAGGCCAAGTACAAGGTCTGGCCCTTGGATCAGGGCAGCCCCAAATATCAGCACAGCCTGGTGGATGAAGGGATTGAGAGCAGCTCTGACAAGAAGGACTTGGGTGTACTGGTGAATGAAATGGTGGTTGTGAGCTGACAATGTTCACTAATAGCCCAGAAAGTGGGGCCAGCAGGTTGAAGAAGATGATTCTGCTCCTCTACGCCACTGTGGTAACAGAGTCTCCACCTGAAGAACTGCATCCAGTTCTGCAGTCCTTCCTTCTGCAGGAAAACCAGGCACGTTAGAGTGGGTCCGGAGCAGGCCGCAAAAAGGATCTGACAGCTGGAGCACCTCTCTTGTGAGGACAGGCTGAGAGAGTTTGGGTTGTTCAGCATGGAGAAGAGAAGGCTTTGGGGAGACCTTATAGCACCTTCCAGTATGTAAAGGGGCCTACAAGAAAGCTGGAGAGGGACTTTCCGGTAGGGCCTATGATAATTGGACAAGGAGGGATGGTTTTAAACTAAAAGACAGTTGATTAGATTAGATATAAGGAAAAAGTTTACAATGATGATGGTGAAACACTGGGACAGGTGGCCCAGAGAGATGGTGAATACCCTATCCTTGGAAACATTCAGTGATGAGAGGCTTTTCAGAGGCTTTTTTTCTCTTTTCAGAGAGCAACCTGATCTGTGAACATCTTGAAGATGTTCCTGCTTGCTGCAGAGAGTTTGGACTAGATGACTTTTAGAGTTTACTATTCTATGACTTGCATAGTGAGATTTTGTGTTTTCTGATTAACTTGATGTTTGGCCAGCTGCATCTTGACCTTGAGCAAGACACACAGATTCTTAGAGCTGGGAGTGTGCTGGGTCTGTGTTCAGCAGCACTGTAACTTGATATAACATGATCCTGAAATACCAGGGTTTGCAGTTTGGACATAAAGTACTGCCAGGCATTCTACTGGAATTATATCTAAGCAGAACATTGTGCAGCTATAGTGTATATTAAAGTATTTTATTCCATTTTAGGTACCTGCTTTCCTACAAATAACTTCCTTTTTAAGACATTTGTACAAAAACTGAAGCTAAACCGGTGTTTTGATGTTTATGATATTTATTGTGACAATTGTATTGTTTGAGACATGCCTTGTTCATGATCAAACATGGGAACTTCCTTTCAAAAATAAAAAATTGGTGGGTTGAGTGATCTTGCTTTTACTGTGCGGCTTTTGTATATTCTTTTTTGTTCTGTATAAACACTTTATGGCCTTTCGTGTTTAACTTGCTATGGAAAACAACCTTGTTTTGTTTTTAAGGTGTGATGTTTATTTTTATTTTTCTCCTTTTTTCTGTTGCAAACCACGGTTGTTCCAGGAAAAAGGAGTGGGAACTTAAACTTGTATAACTTCTTGGGTTTTGTTGGATGTCTTTTTTTTCCCCTCCACCTCCCAAAAGGTAATTTTGCAGGGCTTTTTAGATTAGCACGGTCTTTGGTTTTAGTAATTTTTGAAGCACTGAAAATTATTTACTGTCTTATATGTTAGGGTCCAGTTCATGGATTCCACTCCAGCAAACTTATAACCAGCCAGGACCCAAGAGTTTTTGTTACGTGGATTGTATCCTGTAAGGTCTAATAATTAACAAAAACCCACATCTTTATCCTCAATTTCATAGAAATGAGATTTGAAATACAGATCTAATAAATCAACAAAAATAAATCAACAAAACCCACACCATGTTCTAATAAATTATATTGTTACATTACTAAGATTTGTCTCTTCTTTTTTCTTTAGATGATTGCAAAGGGAAAAAACGCTTCTGAGCTGTTTCCTGCTGTTGTGAAGAATGTTGCCAGTAAAAACATTGAGGTATTCCTCTAACTTGTTAAACATACTGTTATGGAAACTGTTTATGAAAATTTTATCTAATTGTATCAGACTTCAATATAAACTGTAAAATCTCTGGTATCATTAATAGAACTTTATAGGAGTTTATTTCAATAACAGCATTATGATAATGATTTTATGTATAAATAAAGGAAACCTGTTGGGTGATTTGGAGGAAGGTATAGTAGCTCTTTACATTTAAAAAAAATTACTTAATTTTAGAAAGCATGTGAAGTATGGTGGTAACTGAGAAAAGTTATTGTAGTTTATTTGAAGTGTGGTGCTTTTTGCAAAGCTTGGGGTTGTGCTACACTGTATTTTAAAATTTCTGTTGCAGATCAAAACTGAAAGGTAACGGGTGGGTAAAAGAAAAGGTGTGTTCTTACATCTATATCAGATATTATTAGACACACAAAGCAGCTTGCTTCTGTATCTTTTTTGTTGTTGTTGTTTCCCATAAGAACGCAAGGGAAAAAAAAGTCTGTCTTGGACTAGTGAAAATTCAGATTTCCAGAATGCTAAAAACCTGAGGTTGTGTTAAATGATGATGTGTTTTAATCCACAGGGTTACTGTTGTACAACCACAGGGTGTATGTAGAAAATGTAACTCTGATGCACACTAGCGTTACTGCGCATACACTGACAGCTTCCCTGCAGAAGTGTCAGAGTTATAGTCGACTTGACAAATGAGATTTCGATAAAAATAGAATCTGTAAGTTTACAGTTTGAGACCTCATGGTGCCTAACAAGCATCAGTTTGATGAAAGTAGAGTGAACATGCAATGATTTTAGTTACTTCCTACTGCTCAGGATCCTAATTTTTGAAAGATGTGGGCAACAGTTGTTTGAAGCCTTGGATTTTAAGGAGAGAAGTCAATTGAATGCATGCTTCAATTCTTCTGTCCTCTTCTGAAAATGTGTACTTCAGCCTTTATTATTAATGGGGACAAAAAATTATTTTTTCTGTGGCTTATGGCACTGAAGATTTTATTTCCTGTAATAATGCCTTTCAGCAAACTCCTTTCTCACTCTAACAGGCTGTAATATAATGGATAAAACGTCAGTTTTCTTCCATATTTACATGGATGGATAGTGATAGTCAAATTGGAGTTTAATTTTAGCTTTGAAGAAATTATTCTTTTTTAGTTACTACTTTGAAAACTTTGGGTTTTTTCAATTCTTTCAGAGAATGGATTTATTTGGCCGAGGCTAAATATTGAGCTCTAGTAAGTCAAGGAGGCGTAAGTGTGCAAAGATGCTAATTCAGGGTCTTTCAGGAACTTACTGTATTAAAATAATTTTAGAAATTGTGATTGTACTTTTAGTAATGGGCAGTAAAACGATGTGGGATGAGAAATCAGACTAGTTAAATATTCTGTTTCACTTCAATTTGTGTTTGTAAGTTATGAGTAGTCTTAAGTCCAGTTTTAAACAGGGAGACCCTATACCAAGGAGGAGTGCCTTAAACAATATTATTCATCTTGAGTGCTTTTAACTGTTGGGGATGGAACCTCTAGTCTGACAGAGGCAAGACTGTCCCAGTTCCAGGCTTTAAGCCCAGCCAGTAGTGATGCTGAGACTGTATCCCTGGTAGGTGTGCACATACACATAAATATTGTATCTGTATATATATACAGAACAAATAAGTATGTACAGAGGCAGCCACGTAATTTGTCACAGGGTATTCAGGTGAACACAAACAGCACCAGCAACTTGGCAGTTCAAGATGGTTTGGTAGTGTATATGTACAAGATTCATGCACACAGAGTCTGCCCAGTGTCTGGCCCATGGATCTCAGTCACCCCTGTTGTTGGCACGTGGACATATGAGCCCCTAAGGCTGTAGCCATTTTTCATTTGCTGGTACAAACACCTGTATACATATGAATGCCTCTAAACCAGGACTCTCCTGGTTTCTCAATAGCTGCTCTGTCATGGGCTCGCCCTTGGACACAGAGGTGTGTGCACCTGTGCGCACGTACAACTTGACCTGACCAGAGCTTCCTTGCTCCTCTACTGTCTAAACCCCTGTGGTTATGTCCTTGAAGAGATGCACAAAAACCCGTGGCTCTTGGCCCTAGAGACCCACAGGCCATGGGCTTTCCTTGGCAGCTGAATGGGACTTCACTGGTCGGTGCCATAGCCAGCTCCTCCTGTGGTCTGACCCTTAGATGCTCACACCCACACCTACTTCCTTCCTAGGCCCCTTCACCTACTTGTCAGCTAGTGCAGCTTGATCCACTTGTACACCTGCACCCATTCCAGTCACTGGCACTGCAAACACTTCAGCATGTGCTTGTTTTCACATATTCTGGTCTCTTCAGTTGCACACATGCTCGTGGACCTTCTGGCGTGTGGTCCCAGCCCAGGTGTTGGCAGCCAGACCCTCACTTGTTCCAGATGCTGCCCACCTGGACTTAGAGATCCCTATGGCTTGATGTCACGTTCCAGTTGCTGGAGTCATACTTAAGTCCCCTCACTCCTGGTCGCTCTAGTTGCTGGTGCCCGTGGAAACAGTAGCCCTCCAGCCCACGGCCTGACTGTAGTTGCAGGCACGTAAATGCATCTTCATGCTGAATAAAGAGTACCTCACCAAGGAAAACAGTTCAAAATGAAATTTAACAAGTCAGTGCAACAGATTGTGCTATTCACATGCAGGGAACAGAAGGATAGATATACCAACTATCAAACTGTTCAGATGTGTCCAGCCATCTTATCTCTCTGTTTTTCCGTGACTTAATCCTTTCCAGATCATGTAGATTTCCCTTGCTTCTCCTTCACTTTAGTTCTTCCCCAAAACATCTCATGTGTTGTCTAAAATACTTTTCATCCGTGTCCCATATCTCGACACGTACAAGACCTTCAGTCTGAAAAGTGCTTTTGTGTTTCTTGACTCTTGGTGGTTTTCACGCCTGGGCATAGGAGCTGAGGCTCTCCTGAGGTTGTTCTGGGAAGAGTGTGAGAGTGTATCCTTTCTATGAGTCCTAAATTTGGTTTCCCTCCTGTTGCTGTGTTTCCCTCTGCATCTCTGAGCTGATGGTTCCTGTCATGGGTTTGGGAGAAGTTAGAGCGGGGTGTGCACACATCCCTCCATCCCCCTTGTCTCTCTGTACTCGTTTGTGGGTGGGAAGATGGGATCTTAGCACATAACATTAATTAGCAGAAGCCTTTCACTGATTATATTTTATGGACCTTTTCTCCTATTTCAGAACAAATAGACAGTTATGTGAATTCACATGTCATCTTCTATGCTGTAGTTAAACTTCCCTCATTACTTGTTTTTCCACCACTTAATGCTAACATATTTGTGCGGGAAGAGACTGTTAGACTGAAAAGAGATCAGGACATTCAGTAAAGCCAAAATTTCTTTATCAATTTGAGTTAGATGACAAGTTTAGGTCATAGTGTAGGTATACTTACAGCCATCTAGTTAGACCTTTTCTGTCTCAGGAACCTTTATTGTGGTCCATTTTTAGGATGCTTTTGAAATTACGAGAAATTACTAGATTGTCAGGTTCTTAGTACATTGATCCTGTTATCTGAAAATGTTTTGCCAAATTTTTCCCTATTCCTAAGAATTGTTACCCAAATCTGTCTGTACAAATCACTGCAATGCAGAAGCATAAAATACATTTATGTATCTGGGTAATCGTGAGAGTAGCTCAGTTGGCTAGAGCGTAGAGCTAATAACACCAAAGTTGTGAGTTCCATCCCTGTATGGGCCATTCATTCAATAAGAGTTGGACTCAGTGATCCTTTTGGTCCCTTCCAAGTCAGAATATTCTGTGATTCTGTGACTTTGTATCTGTGTGAGTTTCCTGCCCAGAAATGGCTGCTGTATTTTTTTTAAATCAGGGCTGAATGCTCTGATGCAGAAAAACAGAGATGAAGAAGTGGTATAACATGTTAATTTATTTGAAGAGAAGCAGAGGGCATCTTATTGTTTACAGAAGTGCCTTATGATTTTTTTTTGTAAGTACATGCTGACCTCAGCTTGATTATGTGCATCAAGTAATGGATGGTAAGGATACAAAAAGTGACCTAATAAACAATTGGTGGTATAGAACAAAAATAAATCTTCATCAATAATTCATGGATTTTGATGTGCTTATATTGATAAATTAATTAAACAAATCTGCCCGTGTTCCTCAAGCCTAATGTGCCCCTCTTATGATTAGCTTTGTAGAAGAGAGCATTTTAACATTGAATGAAGGTAAATGGTAAAAGAATAGTGTAGTCACGAAGCTCTGAGTGCTTCCATTTCTAGTCACAGAGTGGTTTCAAGGAAAGGAGGCTTTCTTTGCACACCTGCAGTCATTCAGTGCACAGGCCTCTTGTGGTCAATGTTGATTGCTACTTCTCTATAGCTGAACAAAATAATTTAGTATGGTGTAACCTTCTGTGATTTAATATTATGGTTTTTTGCCAGAATTGGCACAAAGATAGATCTTCTGATAGTAATTATTAGCACAGCTGTAGCTGAGGGTCTTTCAGAATTTTCTATTATAAACCCCAACAGTTAGTTTACTACTCAAATGTAAAAAAATGTTTTCACTGCTTCCTGGATATGTAGTGGTCATAAGGGGGTAAAGTGAACTATATTGAATACCCTCCTCCCCAAAATCATACTGAGGTTTTCTTAATCTTTGGACATTGCATCCTTTGTAGTATGCTTATATTGCATCTTTTGAATGCTTGTAGTCATGCAAAGGTGAATGTAACATTCTTTTGTTTTCACCCAAGACAAGTGCTCTTTTAATCAGATTTGGAAAGTGTAAGTTACCACACTTCAGCTGTAAGTTATATTCACTTTCAAATGTGTTAAAGTAATTGATTTTGAGTTTCAGGGTAAAATAAAATGGACTAGTTGAAATTCTTGGCTATTGCTGTTTAACCTATTTTCTGTAAGAAAAAAAAATAAGGTGCTCAAGGCATCAGTTTCCCCATGTCAACATCTTAGATTATTCAAGTCTTCATTTGCAAGTTAATAATATAAAGCAGTACTTTGTGTTATTAGCCTTCATCTGTCTGTTTCATTAATAAGGTAGCATTGCAGCACCTCAGGTGTTTCATAAAACACTGGAGAAGCACAAGTGCTCCAGGGATCTATTAGCTTTTTCTTCAATGAAAAAATTGTTGATAAAAGTGTGAAACCTAGGAGTTAGTTTTATAGAATTCTAGAACTTTCTCATAGTGATGTTCACTGTGTTTTTTCTTTTCAGATAAAAAAGCTTGTGTATGTTTATCTGATGCGCTACGCAGAGGAGCAGCAAGATCTAGCGTTATTGTCCATCAGTACTTTCCAGCGTGCTTTAAAAGTGAGTGACTACTAAATAAAAATTTTATAGGGAATTCTGAGCTGATAGCACAAAAATAAAAATATCTGTGTAGGTGTAGTATGGTAAACTAAAGCATGTAAACATCTACATGTGATAAAGTAGTTTCAAGTTACGTGATTGACCAAGTTTTTCTGTGCTACCTCAAACCTTATCAAGCAGCTAAGTAAGCCTAAAAGAAGTAAAATTACTTCACTAAAGAAAAACAGCAGAATGGTGCTTTGAAATCCACATGCAAAACATTTAATTTCTGGAATGACTTTTCTCATTCCAACATAACTTGTGTATATGGAAAAAAGACCCCATTATTACCATGAACCACTTGTGTTCCTTTTAGTTTATGTAAAAGAAAGAGCTTTGTGTCTAACAGAGAATTGAAACATAAGGAAGACAGTAGTACCTAAATTAAAATATTCATTGTCTTGCACATGGTACTTTTTCATTAAAAGCACTGAAAAAATAGCATTTTGTACTCTTTTGTTTCAAATGAGATAACAATGAGAAATGGGATTAGACAGCAAAGTTTAGGATTGCCTTTGAAGTGTGACTGTGGAGAGAAGAAAGATTTATTAAGTCTTTGTTCTGAAATTTGGCCAGGTTTTCTAATAAGAGAAGATTGGGTTTTTCTTGTGCCCTTCTTTTACTCTAGGCTTGTTTCTGGTGTGTCACTTAACCCACACCTTGCATCTTGTTGGAAAATGTTGCAATCAGAGCACCAGTTGTGCAGCTGTAGGAGGATCCCACATCAACTAGAGGGTTTTCTGCCCCCTTCCCTTGAACTTTCATTTCAATGTCATATGTACTGCCTTTACTATCTCTGACTGCCATGAAAAGATAGAATTCAGATGACTTTGTATCCGGTGCTTTTTGTGATATATGTATACAGTGAACACTCCTCATGGCATAACTCTTAAAAGCTATGGCTAATGAGAAAAGAAGGAGGAGTGATAATGTTGTGGCTGAGTAGCAAAAAAAGAACTGGTGGTGTGGCAAGGGAGTAGACACCAAGCTAGTGGGGGTTGTCAGCAACTAAAGAAAGGACTAAACCTGCTATGAAAGATAGCTCTCTGTTCAGTTTTTGTTATGTTTTGCTTCTCAATTTGTGATGATTATAATTTGGCTTTATGTGTGGAGATATTTTTTTTTCCTTTCTCTGTGGAAAGAACTTTTTATTTTAAACTTAAGTGACTTCAGATGAGCTTTGCAAACTCTGGTAGAAACAAGTTATTTTTCCAAAAACGGTCAGATAAAGGGCTTTCACCATCCACATACTTACTACTTAGAAGCTTCTAAGATGAAGAAATTTTGAGATCTTAGATGAATTGATGATTAGGTAATACCAGTCTGAAAATATGTGTTACCAGCTCTCAGTCCTTGGGAGAAAGGTTCTTTGGGAGGTCACATTCTGGCAAGACACTGTACAGTACAATGAATTAATGATGCTGCAATTTCACTTTGCTAGATTTCAGAGGATTTAGTACTTGATTAAGCATCATTTTTCCTTGTGTTCCAAGCCCATGGTTAAGGGATAAAGTTTACATAACAGTTCATCCAAATACAGACGTGTTGGATCCCGAAGCTAACCGTAGTATTGTAAAAAATGACCAAGAACTGCGGCAAAAGAAGAGAGGATAAGAAACAGAAAAAAGTCTCAAAACATTTAGCCTAGTATTTTGACATGTTCTTTAAAATTGTTTTTGTTACTGACTTCAGTTTATATCTTGCAGTAAAGTATAAAATGGATTTGTTGTCAAGAACTTGAGTGGGAATGTCCCAGCTGAGAACAATATTTTCGTTTGACATTTCTTAAATATAAGTAATAAAATTGAGCAGTGTGTCTTTCAGAATATTTGAATTCCACTCGGACTGCAGCAAATGTACCAGATTATTAAATAAAATATTAGTCTTTTTTGTCTATAATTACCATATTTTGTTTCAGAAAGTACAATATGTTAATGTTTTCCTTTGTAAAATTTTCAGATTTTCATGATGTGTAGTGTTCTCTTTCTTAATTTGTTTTACTTTTTTTTTTTTGGTTTTGGAAGTTTCTTCGTGTAAAGTGTGGCACATTTTCTTATTAGCATGGCCTTCACTTGCAAGTGAAAGGTTTACATGTTTTAATGTATCCTCACTAATTAGTGTAAACACAGCAGCGAATTTAATGATTTGTTTCTACACTATCTTATACTATTTCTCCCCTTCACTCCTGTTCTTTAGGATCCTAATCAGTTAATCCGTGCAAGTGCTCTAAGAGTTTTATCCAGTATACGTGTCCCAATTATTGTTCCTATTATGATGCTTGCTATTAAGGAAGCCTCTTCTGATTTATCTCCTTATGTGAGAAAGAACGCAGCCCATGCAATCCAAAAACTGTACAGGTAAGTGATTCTGGCAATTACTGAAAAATAATTTTCTGATAGTTGTGGGCTACGTTTATGAAGACTGCTGTGAGTTTGGCATGTCTCAGATCCATTTCTTTAAAAGTATAGGGTGGGTGTAGACATTCTGTCACTCAGCTGGTTTGGTTGTAATTCAAGCAATTCCCTTGCTTGCCAGACTGACAGGATAACTACAAAGAGATACAAAAAGAAACTGATGCACTATCTTTTGTTTTTTTAATGTACTAGTTATTGTCATCTATGTAACAACTGTTTTGATGGGTATTCTCAGAATCTAAGATTTCTGTGTTTCAAGTCTGTATCTTTCATCCTGAGGCATTTGCCTGGAGGTAGTTTGCAGCACATGTGACAAAAGAACTTCTAGAAATTTTATCTGTGCAGGTCCAAATTTTTCAGATCTTCCTTTTCTTCTTCAGAAATTCTTGCTGTGGAAGAGTTCTTAAAAAGATGTGGGTACTGGTTTGCAGAGGTGGGATCAACAGAACCTATACCTTTGCAAAACATCTCCAGGCATTACTTCACTTTTATTTTATCTATGCCAAAAAGTGGAGGTTGAGAAATGTTAGAGGTTCTGAATTAGGTAACCACCCAGTCACAAGGCTGAGCATGCGTTCCTAATGGGCATATACACGCAGATAGATATACTACACACATACACGCAGCCATCTGTACAGATCAGCAGAGACAGAAATGAGCAGTCGTGCAGACAATACCAGCACCAGCAGCCTTACTCTGCTGCACTCTGTTTGATCTGTCTGGTATACAGACCCATTAACACGCCTAGATGTGTACAATATGGATCCCCAGTAATAATCCCAGATGCTCATTATTTCCAATAACAGGCTTTTGATCCCCAGTCTCCCAGTCAATGGCACACGCAAATGCACAAATGGTTGCAAGCCTTCTGCACTTCCTACTACAGACTCCCTCAGTCAGACGCACACGTGTCCAGCCTTTCACTTGAACACTATGAATCCCACAGTATCTGGATTTAGACACTAAGACTATGCTGTAAGAGGCCCGTATACCTTATCTCCACTTGTCTTGTGTTAGGTGGAGAGGAAGTGGGGGGAGAAACAGAGAGATTGAGACATTCAAATGGGTATCTCAATAAACTTCCAGACCTTACGGTCTCTCCAGTAGTTGGCCTGGATACCCTGGGCCCTCTGGTAGACACGATCTCCAGTTATTGCACTCAGACACACTACAGGTGTTCAGCCTAGATCTATGGCCCCACTTCAATACTTGGCTTCCCAAGCCACCTAGTCTGGCTTGATATTCTCAGGCGGTCACACGCAGACATACATACTTGCTCTGGTTGCGGGTGCTGCAGTTGTACAGGCCTGTATATCCCATGGTTAAACTCCAGCTTAGACCTGTGTTTCACAGAATAGACTGCCTCTGTAGTCATCAGGTTCACAGCGTGGATAGATAAGTGTACTGAGCAGCAAAGCATTTGCATACAACTGGCTTCTTTTATGCACCTCTCACTCTATTTTCCTGGTTTTGTTCCTCTCAAGATTATTTAGACGCCTCCATTTCCCTGCCTTTCATTTCTCCTGTAAACATCCCATAGGAAGTCTTGTATGATCCCAAAACTTGTCTGGCATTGCATTGTAAGTTTTAGCCCTGTAACTAGTAATGTCCCTAAGTCTTAAAGATGCTCTGGAGATTCTGCCTTATAGTGTGTTCGTTTCAGGACTGTAAGACTTTTCCATGGCAGCTCTCTGACAAACCTGGGCAGAGACTCCTTCCTTCTGGTGATCTTTTTTTTTTTTTTTACTGAGCTAAGTGCTGTCGTGTGATGCCCTTTTATCATGTAACCTAACGAAAAAGAATGGATTTAAAGTCTCTTCCTGCTATTTGAGTAGTTTATTTTTTCTTAGCAACTGGTTCCAGTACACAAAAACTTTTTGGCCTGAATTATTCTCTATACATAGAATGTCCTTTTTTGCTGGTTTTTTTCTTGATAATATCAAAACTCTTTGGAGGAGTTCATTGGGAGAAAATGGTCCGTTAGTGGTAGCAAGGCACAGTAGTATCTGGACAGCAGATTATTTCATGAAATTTTAACTGAAATTGATGCTTCCATTTCTTGTCTTCATGACAGCGAAGTTTGTTTTACTAGCAGATTAAAGAGTTTATTGGTAATTGGTGCAAAACTGGAAAATGCTGAAATCCAATGGTTAAAAATGACCTTTCATCTGTCATCTAATCTCCAGATATGACTGCATCTCCAAATATAACTCGCGTATTTTCTTATCTCTGGTTCATATGTTATTCTATGCTTATATGATGTCAGTGGCAGCATATGGAAATCATCCTTGCAAATAGAATAAAAAGACACTTTTTATGGTAAAAGGTAGAGCACATGGTAAAAAACACAGGAGCAGAATCTGGAGAAACTTGCCTTACCTCCTTCTACTTTCCATGAATTCCTAGTGGTAGTAAAATGGACATGTAGCCTCCATAACAAAGGAAAACTAGTGAAACTGATGTTCTGTGAAGGTTTCCTTAGTGGTTCTGAGGGCCTGTACATCCTTCACAAGTTTTCACTTCATGCAAGCATCCTAGGTATCATAATGCAAGATTTCAAACTGTGGTAGCTGGAAATTCCTCCTTAGCTGGACTAGAGTAAGCTTAATGATTGCTTCTGAGTGGAGTTGGAGCTAAAAATTGTGTCCTTAGTAGTAGGATTTAACAGTAGGGAACTGTTTATAAAAAACATGTGAACTTTTATTTTCACATTTTAAAAACTTAATTGTGCAAATGCTGTATCTGATAATGCTGGTTAACCATGGAACCAAGGGAGAGAGTATAATTTTCTTGGTCACTGGAAGAAGCAGCAATATTGGAAACAGGTAAAGAGGCTGTCAAATTCACCTGTACACAGGCAGACTCAGTTGGCTTACCTGCAAGTAAGAGTAGGTAGTAGTTAACAGGCTGTCTTGGCAAATGTTTAAAAAAGGTTCATAACTAGTAGCTAGACAGTTCAGCAGTGCTGATCATACTCTGGTGGCAAGGCTGACTATTGGCTTACTGCAACAAGTAAGTAATTTCAGAATACTTAAGTTGGTCAGAATCAGAATCCTGAAGGGGATGGATTTTTGATGTAAAGATCACTCAACAGTTCATATACTCTCCTACATCTAGCTACTCCATCTTCTGCAACCATTTGAGTAAGAAGTAGTAACAGTTTATTCTGATATCTCTGTATGCTCCATTTGCTTTTTTGGTTTTCCCAGCTTCTCTGCCTGTTTGATAGTTCTGTATTTCAATTAGTGCTCTAGTCAGGGTTCTGGATGCAGGTTCAATACTCCAGACTTCCTTTTATTTAGTGTCATGGTGTTTGGATGGATGTCTGCCCTAGAAGAGCTTGTTTATTAGTAGTTCGATCAATCCTAACAGCAGGAAGCTTACATATCAAACAGAAAAGATTTCAGACGTAGTCTGAACAGCAACATTTGTGTCCGATGCAATCAACGTTGCTGTGTATGTTGATGTAATTTCATCACTGAAGATGTCAGACCTTTTGCTTATTTCACTTAAGAGTGCATTTTGAAGATATTAGTAGCTTCTGTCTATCTATTGAAAACTGTACAGTGTTTGCACTGAGGTTTGGAGAAGGACTACTTAAAAATCCCATCACTAGTATTAGTGGATTCCATACTACTACGAGATGCCATAATGGGAGCAAATCACAGAGCTCTTTAGCCTCTTCTTTTATTTTCACTCTGAAAGTAGTCCCTTCCTTGTCTAAAATATCAGGACAGTGAAGGGGGAAGAATATAAATTCAGTTATTGGACACCTTACTGAAGACAATCACGTAAAAAAAATGCTTTTGCTCAAGTTTTTTAGCTGTAAGTAATCTTTTCTCTCTAAATTGTCTGCCAATTTTGAAAATTTGAAATAAGACCTATTTGAAAGACTTTTGGCTTTTCCTCTGAAGGTTTTGGTCCTTGGCAGAAGATCCAGTAAAACTCTTTTTACAAAAATAGAAGTTGGAATAAAAGTTGATCCTGAAAGTACTTACAGAACAATGTACTCTTGCTTTGCTTGTGATGATGGTGGCTTCTAACAAAGTTTTGTAACCCATTTTGCATGTTCTAGTATTGCTAGGTATTAGAGCCTTAGTGAAGTAGTACTCTGCTAGATAATCACTTTGTCAGTCTATACCTGGAAGGATATACTGTGCATTAGGACAGTCCATCACTCAGCATTAAAACTGAAGTATGCCATAATAACCAAATGCTCCCTCACTTATCTATAGTTGTACCCATGTTGAAATGACTTTTCAAAGGCATAGAACTACACATCTCTATGAGTCTTTGTACTCAACTTTATCTTTCTATTTTCTTCTGACTTGGCTTTAAATTCTTCTATGCTGTATAGATCCATGAAGAGGAGGCAGGTGGAATGAAAAGTTGCTCCTTGCTTGCCTAAGAAGCAAGTTTGACAATAGTGGATATCTCTGGCAAATTTTTCTCTGCTCTTGTAACGTGAAAAGATACTACAAAGGTTGTTCCTAGCAACTTTTGTTTTCCCTTTGCTTTTGCTATTTATGTAGGACTTCAAGCAGTCTATTTTTCATTAGCTTGCACACCTCCTTTGTATAGGTACACTTGAATACAGTGTCCACATTTTTGAGTTCCAGTACTTCTGACTAAAATTAGTGGTTAACTTAAAAGTGGTTAAAGTGTCTTACTTGGAGCTCTGTGTTGATAATTAGATAGTGAAGGTATCATTCTTCTTTGTCCTGATGTTCATTCATCACTGAGTTATATTCGTACTAAAATTCGTTTCTGCAAAAGCAGTGTGAACCTTGTCACTTAACAGCTGAAATTCAGTCAAGTTTTTCGTGATGTTGGTTGGCTTGTCTTAATGTTTCTTAGATCCTAATTTTTTTATGAGTTTAACTTTCAAGTTTCCTGTAGAACACATGTAAAAGATATAAGATAAAATAATATTTAGAATTCAATTTTATACTCCTAACTTATTTTCAGTCAAGTTCTTTTCCAGTGAGTTCTTTGGAATGCTTCATTTTTCTGGAAGTGGTTTCTTCAATGTTCTTTGTTCCTAGTTTTTGTCTAAAGGTCAAAAAATCAAACCTGCTTTAATTTTGGATATGTCTGACGAAATTAGTTAAAATAATTTTATTTTTCCTTCTAGTCTTGACCCAGAGCAAAAGGAGATGTTGATTGAAGTGATAGAAAAGCTTTTGAAGGACAGAAGTACGGTAAGAAACAGTTTTCATGACACGTGCATATATTTTTAAAGAGTATACTCCTGAGACTGTCATTCGGCAGTAAGTAATACGCTTTCCTAACCCTTGCCAATGTGGTTTTGTATGTTTTTAGATAGAAGTATCATTGTGTATTTATGCATTTATAGTATGGCTGTAGTAGTGACCATCCTTTAATAAGATGTAATTTTCTTGCATCATAAATCTGTTAATTAATGCTTTTGTTAGCCTGTGTCTTATGAATGCTTCTTTAAACTTTATTTTGAAAATCAAAGTTATATAATAATATGAATCAGTGCGCAAGTGTTTATCTATAAATTTTCATATGCACTTTTTCATTGGGAAATTAGTTTAATAATTTCAATTAATTTGTAGTACTGTAAGAATAAATTACTTGTGTGTGATGCACAGTGTGCCTGTTGACATCCATCTATCTTGCAGTGTGTATAGTTATTAAAAAATTCTATTTGCTGTGCAGTTGTTTGTTCTTGCCAGTATCTCCACTTTCAGTCTGGTAAGTAAGAGATGTTCTGGCATAATTTCTGTAAATTTAACACTCCTATTATATTTTACTTGCCCCATATAGCTACAGGTTTTCCGTATGAACTCCTGGATGTCTCAGAATGGTCACACACTTTATTTTGTTTTATTTTGCAAATAAGTTTCCCACTTGTATCTAGAAAGATAATTGACCAAAGAGTCAAAGTTAGATTTCAAAGAGAAACGAGATTTGTAAATTAAAACATTCTTTTGTTCTTGTGGTTCAGGTCACGAATTTAATGCATATAATCTTTTTTGACTAAGTGAAAGTATTAATAGGTACCAGATAGTGTGTTGCTTTATCTCCTGTTTGCCAAGTGGTTTTTTAACACATACGACTGTATCCTGCATTGTTCTAGCACAGTCAAGGTGTTGAGAGCATAAAAGGTGCTGTTCTCTAAAAGACATCCTGCAACTTCCACTGAAGGGTCACTGAAAGAGGTGTGTTAGAGCTTAATGGCTCAGCAGACAGTAAATCAATTAGTTAGGTCTCCTGGCTTGACAGAGGCCTTTAGCTTGTGTGAAGTTGCACCTGCAGTGGTTCTTCATGTATTTTTTTTTGTTGTTCATGCTCATGGTATGTATGCAATCTATGGATATGGGATTAGATTGTTAATACCTGTGGAGCAATAAAGGGCTAAAAAAATTACAAAAAAAAAGAGTAAAATTACTGAGTTTTTACTCCGTTTCCTAGACCTTATTCCATATGGTAAATGGTTATCCCACACCTAGTCATTTACACATTTACTTCAACAAAAAGGTATAGATTAGGTTTGGATCTTCTATATCATTGGCATTTGGAATTACTTTTAAGGAGAAAATGGGCTCATTGCCTACTACGTGCTACAGTTTTGGTGCCTCTGTAACACTGAATTTTGGACACCATATTAATGAAGGTACCAGCTGAAGCAATAGCTAGAAATTATAGACTAGACTCAGGTCTTCTGGATTTCTGTGGAGACATACGTGGTTAACAACTTTTTGCTCCCTCTGATCCCCTGTCTATTCCCTAGCAAGACCTGATTCCAGTCTGGGCTGACATCTCAGCTTCAGAAGTCTTACTCTTTTGAGAAGTAATATGAAAAATAGTATTTCAAAAAGAAAACATACAGATCTCTCTTTAAGACTCTCTGCGTCAAACTAAGTGTGCTCTTTCACCCCAGACTCCACAGCTTTTGGTGGTCTAAAATAGATCAGTGTCTCTTTAATCTTTCATAGCTTTGGAAGGACTAGTCTAGCATGGCAAAGCTTTATCTTAAGTAGTTATCTTTTGTCACGTACCACTGAATGTTCCCGGAAAGCCTCCACATTTACTAAAAGAACGTGCGTAGTGCACAAGTGTTTCGTTAGCAGGTAATTCCAATCTGAATAAGCTTATTCTTTGCCCCTAATTGGAAAACAGCAATTTGCTCACAGTGGGGAATTCAAGAGTGCCATTTGTAGCTAGTTTCAGCCTTTAAAATTGGAGGAGATGCAGCTACTTATAGATGGTGGTCCGTAAATACAGGTGTGTACATATGTAGCCTTAGGCTGCCAACTTTAGAGGTCTTAATGAGGCTGCATCCTGGGGAAATTTGTGTTAATTTGATTCATCTTTTTGAATTCTTTAAGGCAAGCTGCATTTCATACACTTAGCCTAAAAGAGAGAGCTCCTTCAACATACATAAAAAAGACAAACACTTTAAAAAGTATTTTGCAGTCTCGCTGGAGAAAGTTAAGTCCATTTGCTGCCATAGGAATTCAACAGATGGGACCAAACTGTAAAACAACAGCTTTTGGTCATAGGCTTATGAATTGTCTGTATTTGATTAATGATATGTCTCAGCTTTTTGCGGTTTCTGTTGCCTGTTTGACAGTCAAGGTGCCTGAAATTTGTAGGATAATAATGTGGAACTAGAACCACAAATGTTTACTTGACACTGATCTTTGGATTCCTTCTACTTAAATGCATAGCAGCTATTCCCTTACATTAACATTAGTTGTCATCTCCTGCTAGCTCTAATCTAATGTCAGCAAATCAGTTTGTTCATTAAATAGTGTTTTTACCAGAGTGGGAGAATCCTAGTGACTTAGTTGAATATCAGTGGTTTTCCAGCTTTTTTTTCACTTGATGGAAATGTCAGGTTAGTTTTGGCACTTCTGGGTACTTAGGGGCTGATAATTCTCAGACATGCCATAATATGTTGTATGTTAACCCCTGGATCTGAGAAAATCCACTGTTGATTGATTATTGATTATTTTGAATAATTTTTATAATTTTTTGGTATTTTTTTCTTTTTAATCCATTTGAATTTTTTTTACATCCACTTGGTTTAGACATGTCTGGAGGGGGAATGTAATTAGTAATATTAACTCTGGATATAACAGTCTAATATTATTTGGGTGATATCTGAGACTGCACTTAGAGAAGTAAACTTTTACTCAAAATCTGTTTATTTTTTGTAGCTATTTGACCTCAGGCAGGATTTTTGAAACTTCCTGGTATAATCTCTGTGTTAGAGATAGAATAGCTAATAAATATAGATGCCTCTAAATTTCTGTAAACCAGGAAGGTTTTTCAGAGAGAACATGCTGTTGTGTGTTATTAATGCAGTTTTTGTTGCACAGAAAAGACACAATGTATTTCAATTAGCCAGAGTTATTTTACATTTGAAATAATAAGAAATTATTGGGATGGGTATTTTACTATAGTAAAATTAAGCCCTTTTTCAGGCAGTATAGGATGTGTTTATTTTTTTAGGTCTCAATCAGTAGTAAATTTTAATATAAGCTGAGGTAAGCAAAACTTAAAATGAGATGAGATCTAACCTTAACCCAGCACTTCATTAAAATTTCTGGTGAGATAAATGAAAAATCACTCTACTCCTTGAGTGTCTTAACACAAAGATTCAATTAAAATGCAAGCTCTCAGTTAATCTAAAATGCAAAATTATTAAGTGCAAGCCATTGTTAACATACCCTCAAGGGTAGCTAACTAGGAATTAGAGTCTATCAACAAATCCGTGATTTTGTGCAAGTGTATTTAAATTTTAAACAGATGTTTACAAGTATTTTTATTATTGAGGCTTATAAACTCCTAGTTATGTTTTTACCCTTGCTTTAGAAGTACCTCACATTTTGAGATGCAGGTACAAGAGCATGAATACCTGCTCCTTTTGTTTTTCTAGTAATTCTAGATAGTTGAGCACCTGATGCAATTTCATGTAGAAGGGAAGATAAGAGCATGCTTGTATTCTATGCTAAAATGATTTTCTCTGAAAGTAATATGGCTAGTCATGTGTGAAAGTATAATTGGGTGTTTTAGAGCAAACTAGTTCCCTTTTCTTTTTAGTCGATTCTGCATTGCATCACTCTAATTCTGTTTTTTCTATTCAGTGATAATCTAGCTTTGACACATAGGGTTTAAGGCAAGATTTGTTGCCTAAATTTCTTTTGGAAGAAAAAGATACTGTGAAGGACTGTAGTTAGCAGCCTGTGTATTTTACAATTCTATGTAAACAACAATGAAAATTAGTTTTATTAATGGTATCTGAGTTACAGAAGTTAAAAGAAAAATAAAATCCATGTTGGCATTGAAAAGGAATCATGCCTGTTATCCAAACCTGTAAAGCAAAAAGATCTTGAGACTTAAATTCCACAGCCCAAATTAAAGTATCCCAAAATATATTAAAAGCTGCATTTATAAAGGAAAGGTAGAATGTATTTGGGATGTAGTTATATGGATGATGGATATATTAAAAATGCTGAATGAAATTTATTGCTGATTTATATTTGTAGCTTTGATCAGTTTTTATTTTGTTTGGGTACATACCTCTGTTATAATGAATTTATTATTCTGTTCTGGTTTGATAATTTACTATTAATAATAACATGCAGTTAGAGTTAGTATTACTCTATTTTGGGGGTGAAAAGACCTTATGCAAATATCTGAGTATAGAGGTTTCTTTTGCGGACTGCATGGCTACTAGATGAAGTGCAGGTTC
This sequence comes from Rhagologus leucostigma, assembly GCA_013397725.1. NCBI lineage: Eukaryota > Metazoa > Chordata > Aves > Passeriformes > Rhagologus > Rhagologus leucostigma. Next base: position 79,058 of record VZTD01004701.1, on the reverse strand, counting down.
TTTCTCAGTGACATTCCTTTGATTAAAAAATCATCCTAGGAATTGATGATGGCTTGGCAATGAAGATCTTACTTTTTCACACTGAAGCAGTGTATTTGGGCATAATGGGAAAGAAAGCTGGCACTCTTCTTTTCAAAAATAGTCTTCATTTAATAACATAATATTTCAGATAAAAACCAAATGTGTGGGTAAGACAGTGTTTTCTTAACTTCCTGATTTCATGTTGGTAAATGCTTCACTTTTGTGGAAAAAAATTACTGAGTTTGTGCAGATGTTTTGTTGTGATAGATCTATTATCCAGCTATTAGAAGATAAATGACTGATCTTTTCCACTTTCCTTACCTCCAGAAAATTGAAGTAAGAAGGGGAATATCATTTGGGCTGTATGATTAGGGCAGGTGGGGTGGCCATTAATTTAAGAAAGAAGAATCTTGGCAGCATGGGCCAAACTTTCGCTGTATTATCAATCAAACCTCGATGCACTTCTTGTGATGACCCAGCACTCTCAGGTTTTCGCAGCGTTAATTAGAATTCATGACAAAATAGATGCAAGGAAACGTTTTGTACCCTTCATAATTTTATAGAAAATTTATTGTTATTAGAGGAACCATTTGCTTAGTGTGATTTTTTTCATTACCAGCTTGTCAACTAGCATAGATAATCTGGAGAAAATATGAACTCCATAGATTGGGTGTCAGTTTTGTTGATGGTTCATATAGTTTACCTTGGAGCACAGCTAATGGCTGAAGTTCATAGCAACAGCACAGAAAAATGTGGCACCTAGTGGAAGACAAATGAACCATGTTTATTGCTTTAATATAAAAAATACATAAATGGAAAGCAGCATTTGAATTTGATGAGCTCATTGCTAGTTTTGTTGGAGTGATTTATATTTTCTCCTTATACAAAAAGCTGCTATTGACACAGTGAGATGGAAATTAACTGGCTGTTTTTTAGAAACCAATATTTTTTGGTTTTATATTCTGATTGAATCATTTTGTTTTAATTTTAAATACTTTTATGGAATGTTGAGCATTTAATAAACAAAGATTATTAGCTGTTCAACTGATGTTTAGATATATAGTAGGATCATACTATAGGGGAAACAGTGTTGACTAGAAAATAATCTCTTACTAAGAAAGCATTAGGAAATTTTCTCAGAGAAATCCTCTTGTTACCAGTGCATTTTCAGTCTGTCACATTCTTACTTTTTTTTCCACTTTCAAATGAAAAACTTAATTTTAGAAAATACAATAATGGGGAGAGAGGCATGATCTTAATAGTGTCATGATGAATGGCAATTCCTGTATTAAGTTGTAAATCTAGGGACTTGCCACAGGAATAAAATGCTTGTTTATCCATTGCATTTCATAGCGTATGTTCAGTTTTTTTACTGATGTCTTTTAAGTGTTCACAGGTGACAGCGTTTTCATTGTAAATTTGAGTAGGTGACGGATGTAATTTGAAATAAGTAATTATTTAGAATTCCTGTGTTCCACTCTGACTCTTTCTTTGTATTAAGTTGCTGTGTTTTATTCATAGTAACTGAGCTTTTAAAAAGCCAGAAGTGTTTATAGGATATATTCTCAGTTTCAAATGATCTGAGTTAGTGTTACATGTATTTTATGCCAGCTTTCAAACTAAATCATACCCAAATGGAAGAGAAATACAGCAAAATGTGTGTACTGAACTACTAGTAGTAAAAGACAAGTGTACCCTCTCTAGAATTGCTGTTGGAAATCTGTGTCGACCTCCACCTATGAACCTAAAAGGGTATTTTAACCATTAGAGTGTGACTGTTCTGATAGTCATAAACTGATCTGTGTGTCAATCTCTCTTGTCTCCGAGATGAAACAGTGACCTACAAAAAGTCTCTCTGTGTGGTCTTAAAGTATTAATCTCTTTCTTCTAAAACTTCGGGTCTATCATACTGTCCTCTGCAAGCTAACCTTAACTGTAGTTCAGAGTTCTGCATCCCAATAAAGGAGCTTTGCACTTTTCCAGTGGTAAAGCTTCTCAGCTTCTGTGGCGTAAATGAATACCTGCTCAGGACAGATAGTGATTTGGCTGGGATTAACCACTGCCTTCTGCTGAGTTTCGAACACCCACCTTAACATCAACTCACCACAGTTTTTAATTACAGATAGGTTACTGCTGCAGCACATTATTAAGAAGAAAGTTTAGTACAACAACAGATAAAAACGAGCTTTTGTTTTTGTGATACAGCAAATTATTTTAGATGTAAAGTGTATTTAGCTCTATCAAATAATCAGATTTTGCTGCGTGGAATGAGTTGCATTCTTGTTGGTACCAGCAGGTACCAGTATGTGGATGAGGCTGGAGACGATAAATGCAACTTCACGTTTATTCTTATTGGTAATTCATAAAATCCCCACAGAGCCTGAGACTTGTTTAGCATAATAGCAAGACTATATTCTGAGCTGTTTTCTTTCAATTGTAATGTTGAGCGCATACTAATAAACCACATGTCAGCCAAATACAGGGAGAAAAATGTAACATATGAATATCATTGTATTTAATATTTCTCAAAAAGTACCATTTCAATAAACTGCACTTCTATTTAATTGCTTACTTTAAGTCATTGGGGAAATTACAGAGGTTGAAATGCAGATCCCTAGTGCTCAGATAGAATATGACATTAATTTGCTGCCAGAAGGCTATACTGCATGCATGCTAACTGCATACATATCAGCTGCTTCTTATAAAGTATCATCATTTTAGTTATTTGACTTAACATGTACTCTGACACAAAACAAATCTTAATTAAAGCAATTAGAAGAGAAAGAACACTAATCCCAGGCACACAATTATGTGTCCTTTTAAAGCACGGTCAGCTTTTGATTTTTTCTCGCAGTTAAAATAACTGCTGACAGAATTTTAACTGGAACTCCAATATATGTTTCCTCCCATTATTTTAAAAGAAAATACCCAGGCAGAAGGTTTCAGTAATCTTTGAGGTGTTAGAATGTTGATAATCTATTTAATTTTCTCACAAAAACAAAGCTATTTTGCAGTCATAGCATGAGGTTCTTTGTGTATGAATAAAGAGATATTTCTTATGAAGGCAGAAAATTGTGTGAGAACATGGCAGGATATGAATGATGCATTCCTGCAGTTATGTAACTGTTAAGCGAGTGGTGAACAACATGCAGAAATTACTTTAATTACTTTTGCATTCTTTGGAGAAAACTTCAATTCTATTGCTNGAGTGTATTCATGAAACTCTAAATACAAAATTTTCTGTGATGGTTAATTTTGCCATACTGAGAGAGAAGTCTGAATTCTGCTAATACCCAGGGAACTTGCCCCAGCTCTTCTTTACTTTGATCAGGCCGGTGTTGATAGAATCCCAAAAGATCTTGCTGGTCATATGTGTTGCTTCTTGTTGTTTCCCGTTACTTCTGAGTTAATTGCAAGTTTTCTGTTAATTTATTTGGAAGCTAAATCTGTAAGAAAAAAAAATTATGCTTACATTGCACTGTGTCTTCAGGGCTGGGAGCTAAGATTTATGTGTGTAATAGAAACAGCAAGTGTTTTCTCTGTTCTGATAATCTTACCGCAATTCTATTTTAAGTAAGATACCATTTCTATGGGCTTATTTTTTGTTGTTGCTGTTTTGCTTGTTTTTGCTGAATAGAGATAATTTTAAATTGCTGAGAATTGCTAGTATTAATTCTGATTCTCACGTGCGGTCTAACTGTAGACCTAATACTGACCTTCTGGTTTATATTTTGTTTTCTAGTTGGTAGCTGGGAGTGTGGTGATGGCATTCGAGGAAGTGTGTCCAGATAGAATAGATCTGATTCACAAGAACTACCGAAAGCTCTGTAACTTGCTCGTTGATGTGGAAGAGTGGGGTCAAGTTGTTATAATACACATGTTAACTCGGTATGCACGTACGCAGTTTGTAAGTCCATGGAAGGTAAGTTTGTGACTTTTAAAATTACTGTTGCGAGCCTGCAATCTGAATAATTTCCATTGTTGAATTTACTTAGTCTTTTAAGATGCATTTCTATGGAGACTTTAGTAAAAATAGAGATCAAATACACAAGTCTTAGCTTGCTAAGACTTCACTAACACAAGGCACCTACCCTTCATCAGAGCCTGAGAATTCTCCTTCCAGGGCATAACCTTTTCTTATTTACCCATGGCACATGCTGTGGACAGCAGAGAGACTCCTTTTTCTGTGGTTCTTTGAGCCATGTCAGTTTCTGCTTTAGACAATTTTACATGAGTCAAAACTAGAAATGTTTGCCATTCTGTCCTGAAACTGGGTAGATTCTACTTATATTGTTGATACACAGTATCACTGCAGGACAAGCATTACATTACTTGTTTAGGTTTTGTTAATGTGCTGAGGCACTGTGTGGAGACTTGAACATATGTATTTGAAATGTGACATGTAAAAAGTGATGTGGTTATATTCATTTATATTGTGTAAATATGAGTATACACTTTAAAATTTATAAAAAGATCTATTTGAAACACAAATTCTGTCACTTCTTACAGTAAAAAATGGCACAGCTCAAGAAATTGATGCTATTAACATTGTTTTAATACAGATCTAACTCTGAATAACAATCTAAATTAAAAGACAGAATACTTCTGGAAAGAACTGTATAAAATTTCTGCACAGCTCTAGTTGTTTGCATTTATTAAAGGCTTGGGGATGTTACTAGTGTTAAGTTTTACCATTTAATTTGAAACTCATTCATGTTTAAAGATGTACATTTTAGTGCAGATTTTTGTCATTTATAATTAGCACATTAACAGTTTTTTTAAGATTTCTTTTTTCAGCATTGGAATAGGGAATGACACCAACTATCACTCTATCACTGAGTTCTTTTTAACTGTCTTTTAATATCTTTTGCGTGGGAATCAAGACTGAAATGCAGTGCCATTCTGTGTTAATATATGTGTAATTTATTGTGTGAAAATAATTACAAGGAGATATATGTGGAGAAACATTTAAGTTCAATCTGATTTAGTTTACTATTATATTCACTCCTTCTTTAAAAAGCAGGGATTATAATGAATATAGCAAAAATGTCTGAAGTAGAATCATATTTCTGCACTACCAGTTAGATTCTGAAACACCCTTTTTCATTTCTGATGAAAATTAAATTGTTTGTAAGAATGCATCTTTCCAGAAAATATTTTAAAATAAGAAAAGTACTTTTAGATAATGAGACATTTAAGTTATATGTTTTCCTAATGTCCTTGAGGCAATGTTTATTACATGTTGATTACTGGAAGAAGGCAACTTGCCTTCTTCTTTCTGACATTTGGAAAGAATCAAAATTGATAATCTGCTTTACCTAAAGCTACAATGTGTTTCAGCCAGTTTTAGTCTGTAATTGGACAAAAGGAATGTTAGAGGGGAGGATGACCTCCTCTCTTGGACTGAGAGGTTGGAGGTCTTGATGGCATTTCGTTTCTTTAAGACTCTAATGTTCTTTTTTCACTGAAACTGGATGGAAGACAGTTGGTGCTGTGGCTTCTGCTCTAGGAGTGTAAAAGGTTTGTGTGACAATACTGTCTGTGTCAACCTAAAATTAGTCATGAGTAGTACAGTATTAATAACACTTTGTTTTCACTTTCAAGATCTTCAATGTAAAATTTAGTTTGTCTACCTACTCAGCAATTTAATTAGCAGCTTCTTTTTGTGGTGCTAGTTGAAATGCATGCCTTTGTCAATACATTCTTAGATGAACTCATCATACAACAGGCCATCTTGTGCAGTAGAAGAGATTTTTAATTTGGTTTATTTGCATCATTATGGATCAGTATTTAGGCTGTTTATATGTAAATGTATGATTTGAGGAACAATTAAGTGTTGACAAAGTAGATTGCAGTCATATCAATTGCAGTGCATTTTCCATAATTTTTCTAACTGACATCTCTGATGATAAATAGTGGATGCCAAGTCAAAGCCGATTATACAGTGCACTAGGAATTCATGGCGCTGTCAGGGAGAAGACCGATTGACTTTAAATTTACATATTAATGAGAAGATTTGTTAAGAGGGTGCTTGACTATAGAAAATAACAGCATATTTATAGGGCACGACACTTTATAAATAAAGCTGATGCAGGAAAATGGAAATTAAACCTATCAGATTAATAAATTCAAGGCTGCTAAAATGCATATTTGCATTTTTATTCAGTAAAATTTTCCCTTACTTTTTGAGGAACATACGCTGCTTTTGTTTAAGTTTAGCTAATTCCTAGCAAGTAATGGTGTAATGTTTGGAACTGATTTCTTGAGCATTTAGAAATCTAAAGAAAAATTTTGAATACTTACCAGTTATGGAGAAGATCTTTTTTTTTCAGTATGCTTAAAATTGTTGCAATTACCCATTAACCAAGAATATTTAGTTTTTTATTTCTATTTCTAGCTTCTTTGAAGAGTATACTTTTTAATTCTAATTGTGAATGCAGTAAGGAAGAATATCCTTGGTTTATCCTATTTGTTTTAAAATACTTGGAGGTGCTTTTGGAGTAATTACATGCAAATAGCAGCTTCAGAATAATCCTTTTTCTATATGAACTGTGTGTATTCAGCTTTAACATGTGTTAGCTGAAGTGAGACAAGACCCTCATATTCTAGAGTGAAAAATACCTGCTTGGGGCTAGAACCAGCCAAGAAGAATTCCAAGTTTTCTGGGAAGTAACATACTTGACAGCAGATAAAACTGTGATGCATTCCAGCTTAAATGTTTTGTCTTGCCCTTGTTGCAGGAGTTGTTGGGACTGCCAAGCTGTTTGCAAATATCTCCTGAACCATAACAGCTTGCAGCCAAGTACATGAAGATGTTTAAAATAAAGCTGTTGGTAGTTTTCATGAATGTATTGAGTTGCAATCTAGCAGTTCAGGAACTGAGTTTCAAGTTGTTCAGCCATCCCTGTTTCTGCAAGGAGATGAGGATTGCAGGAGGTAGGGGCTGCTTCAGCTGTCCTGGTACACAGATTTACCACCAAATGTGTGTGATATCTGGGAGGGCATTTTCTGAAAACAGCTGACTTGATCAGAAGTTTCAAAGGCCTTTGTATAGAGCAAAGTGGAGCTAGGAGCTGTAGTCTTGCAAAAAACCAGTGACTCTCAGGACCGTTCAGCTTAATTTCAGACAACTGGAGATTAGATAAATCAACTCTCTTGGTGTTCAGTTAGAATTGGAAAAAAATGGTGAATTCAGATTGATCATGGACTTCAGTCATTACAAAGTTCCTGATAACTAAGCATGAGAAGCATGTCTCAAGCTTACATTTTAGGATTAATTATTGAAGATTGCTCAGTTTAAAGTGCTCAGAATTTGGCATAATTGTTGGGCTGGGAGGGATGGAAGGGGGAATTAAGCATGAAGAAAACTATTTGCGAGAATAAGGACTTTTATGAGAAAAACATGAAGTGTTTGAATGTAAATATATCTAAAAGCATGAATCATGTAAAGTACCCCAGCTCTCAGTAATTACAGGAAGAAACAGATTGAAAATATTTATTTTGATTGATAGTTCTGACAAAATATTGAGGTCCCATCTGACCTCAGCTGTTCTGTGATCTCTTTGTCTTTTGTTAAAAGCTTTAAAATGTTTCTTGCTCTTGCAGTACTTTCTTAGTATCTTTTAATTATGAATTCTTAGTGTATGCCATACAGGTCATGGTTATGTGTGATGGAATTCAGTGTCTAATGGCTGCTTAAGACAGCTCAGCAGGATCTAAAACTGCTTTAGAAATTTTATTTTTTTGTTGTTCTCTGTGTTGGGGTGTGCATTGAGGGAACTCTAATTGCGAATGATAAAGCTTCAAGCACAGCACACGGAAAATAGTGTTTGTCCTTTACTTTTGTGGAATTTGTTAACAGTGTAATGAGCATTCTGAATCAGTTCTGCTGGTTTACTGCAGAGCATGATAAAACTTCTGAATCCTCTGCTTAAAAGCTGAGAACAAAAGGGAAGGGTATATTCAGGGTAATAGCCCCCAGTTAACTAGATTACCTAGATAAAGCAGTAAAAATGAAACAAGTTAAAATATTTTAAAAGTGTTTTGTATGTATATCATTCATTTAATAATTAATCAGGCTGAATACACCTTTCCCTTCTTTTGTGCTCCGACTCAGTAGAGGATCTATGAGTTTTATTATGCTCTTCTGCAGTAAGGAGGTGAGTAAGGAGGCATAGATACATATTTAAGAAATATTCAGAATAGCATTCAATCTTTAAGGATAAAATTAATCATGATATGATGTATATTAACTTATTTAACATATAATCTCAGTGAAGTTTCTTTGTAGATATACCAGATGATACTTTTGCTGATTTTTAAATTTTATTTTATTTTTTCCCCTGTCCTAAAAAATTGTGAGACCAGTGAATTTTCTTGACCCTGGTTTGGCTGCGAAGAGCAAAACATTAAGTTAGAAAAACTAGTTTACGGTGAAGTTGTCTTCTGCTACTTATTTCTTCCTATCTTAGTATATCCGTCAGAATCTTCAGTCTGGATTGAGGCAGTCTGGATTGAGTTACTGTTTACCTTTTTGTCAGAGTGCAATGCTCTCTGGCCAGGTTCTTTTAGATATGCACAAGGTGGGGTTAATGTTTAATATAAGATTCACTTATTTGAAGATACTTAATGAAGCAGTTGGGGCATAAAATGGACTGGCTAGCTATTTTACTGTTGCATCAGTTTTATTTTTTCCTGTCGTGTGTACTGCTTAATGAGATGAGAGTAACTTACAGCATTGATTTACAACAAAAAAATTACCTCAAGCTGATTGTGGAAGGTTTGGATAAAAGAATTAATCCAGCAGAAGAAAAGCTGAAAAGAGGGTTGAATTTTGGGCACATTAATTTCCTGATTTGTTTTGCTTTGTGGCTGCTAAGCACTTACTGTTGGTGTAAGAGAAGTACAGTCTGTAGATAAAAATGCCGTTTGTCTTTGCAACAGGATGTATTGCTGTGGTTTCTGTTAGTCCCATGACAGAGTTGCAGTGGAACAGCAGCAGTGAGTAGAATCTGTGTAGGCAGGTTCTCTAGGACGTGTGTATCGACTCAAATTAAAAAAGGAACCCTTCGTTTTCCCACAAATTTGACCAGCAAAGTTTCCATGTTTCTATGCAGTACTGTAGTCTCATCTTCTTGACTCAGGCTGAGGTTCTTTTTATTATCAATATATAGCATAAGAGGCATTCTAGCCATCTGTTACAAATAAGTTGTTAAAATTGTTATCTCTGTCTAGATCATTGACTTACAGACACAAAAATTAATTGGAGGGAAACAAATATTTTTATAAAAATCTAAGTAACAACTGTGTAACTGCTAATCGTTTTTAATTTAAATATCAGATGTTGCAGATCCCCATCATCCCATGAGCCACTAAAGTTTCTAGCTTTAATTTTGGCGCTTTGAATGCTATTTGATCATGGAAAATTGTGTAAGCTGTGTGAAATGAATGCTGTGTTAGATTACTTTGAGGCCTTCCTGGATGCCAGAGTACTCAAGAATTTTGTTCTGGGCGTCTGTCTGTAGAATATTACGATCTGTCTAGTAACTTATGTGGCCTTTTCAGAATTGTACCAGGATTTTCTCTGGATAATTATAAGAGTTGTAAAATAAGCTTCTTCAGCTACTTTGCAAAAGTAAACCTTTAGTTGATGTTTTCTGCTGTGTGAGGAACACCTGTGTGAGGTAAGACCTCTGCTCTGAGAAAGCTTTAGACTCCTGAGTCTGACCCTGTACACTTCCTCTGTTTGTAATATCAGGTAGAATTCTTGATTGGTTGTGGCAGCTCTCTAAAGGACCGCAGGGAATAGTAAATATAAAATACTTCAAATTATTTGGATCATTCATCTCTTTGACAGTGTATGCACAAGTTTGTTGCAATTTATGGTTGGAAAAGTGCCAGACAAGAGGACTGGGGGTAACTGAGTCCTGAATTGTAACAACATATCCTTTTATCAATAGGATAAATATACCACCAGTTTTTAGTGTGAGAATACCATTAGTGTGAATCAGCAGATGTTTTAAGATGCTTTCAGCTTCTTTGCCTCCTTAGGCATTACAGTGGAGGAGAAAAAAATCCTGTAACGCAGGATTTAGTGGCCATTGATGATGTTTAGATGAGTATGTCAGACTCTCTGGTAAGGGTAGCAAACTGCCACCTTTCAGACTGCCAATCTAAGTTAGGTACAGTTATCATTCTTCAATGATTTAAGATAATTTTGTGTTTTAAAAATTTGAGTCTCCTAATTAACATCTTGAGCTATGGCTGTAGTCCAAATATGGTTTAAATATTGGATAAACATTTTAGTAGCTGTAAAGAATCCTAAAGCTACATGAAAATGAAAATATATGAGTATGTTCCCATATATGGGAAATGTTCTCTTTGAATTTACCTTTTAAAATCATGCAGTTTTTTCCCTGAGAAAAGGAAGTTGAGTTGCTCTAAGAAGTGTACATGATTTGGTGTAACTGGAGTGTGTACTCGGAACCCTAGAAAAGGAGGAGAACTGTGAGCAATTGCAGTTCTGTACAGGGACTGCACTGTGAGTGATGTGCAGTTCTGAAGATCTGGGACGTCCCTGTGCCTGCATACTATGTGTATAAGTCATGAGAGGTGGTAACTACTAATTCTAGAGCATGTAGTACCCTTCTCTTGGTTGCAGTCCTGAATTAGCTAAGAATTAACTGTTTTTCTTCATGGTTCACTTACTGTGCAACTCTGTGGAAGAACATTCTTGCTTGGCAGTTGGTTTGTATTTGCTTGCTATCTTGATGGCTTATACCGCCTCTTCAGATACTGAAATTGATATTACATTTTAACCTGAAAAAAAGGTCAAACATTTAACCAAATATCTGAATACAAATTCCAAATACCACTTTAATTTTTGGATTTGAGAGTAAAAAAAGGTGAACTTTAGCTAGAAGCAGATGATATCTTTTTTCTTTAATTTATCCCTTCACTTTTGCTCCTTCTTAATTTTATTTTGCAATGTTTAATTTATCCCTTCCTGTTCTTTCTTTTACTTTCTTCCTTTTTTCTTATGCTCTAAATGTTTTTTTCTGTTTTTTTGCTTTGCATCTGTTAGTCTTTGCACTGTCATCATGCCTTTTCCCCACGCTATTGAAGGGAGGGGTTTTTTCTTGGTAAGATAAAGCTATTTTATGCCTCACTTCTGTTTTGAGGAGAATGAAACTTAGAATAAATGAAAGTGATCTAAAAATCATAATGGATTGTTTTAGTTCTATCTGCAAGTGTCACAAGACTTTATTACAACAGTGATTGCACATTTGGGGTTGCTGAAGAAAGATGTTCATTACTGCAGCATATTTAAGTCTTAGCCCCTATTTTTAGACACCAGTCCTAGACTTAAGTGCTGCTTCTTAGAGAAATGAAAATGCATACTTCTTTTGTTTTCACATTAGTTTACTATGAAGTTACTTAACAGAGATGTTACTGTAGTTGTGATATACTGGCAAAAAATTAACGTTCAGTTAATTTTTTAGACCCCTACTTCCATGCATGTGATGCTCTTGTCTCAAAGCTGTACTATAAAACTTTAATGAATATGGGTTTTCTGAAGAATGTTCTAGGACTGGGGTTTTTTTTTATTTTTCATGAAGCTTTTATTTCATTACCTTTTCAAGTTTATATTTAGAAATTACGTTATTGGCTAAGTGAGTTTTTTAAAAGCCTCTGTAAGGCTGGTTTGAAAGGTTTGAAGAGTCTTTCAGGTAATAAATGAGTTTACATACTCATATTGTTTTAGAAAATTGTGGGGCATTTTTTAGAATGAAATAAACATGTACATCTGAACTAGGATTATACAGGGTATTGTACAGATTATAATATTACTAGTAAACTACAAATGAAACTTGATTTATGCATTGTTTATCATGAAACTTTTATATATGCTGAAGTCAGCTAAGAATGGTGTAAGTGAAAATGCCTTAATGTTAAATTTCACCCGCCTTAGTCAGATTCTCAAGACTGAGTAGGTGTCTTAGTTCCTTTTTTTAGCTTAAGTATCAAAGCTCACTATTTTAAAATATTGGAATCTTTTTATAGAGAAGGCTTTTTTGAATTGCAAATGAAATCTCCTCAAAGTAGTAGAATTTTATTGTGTTTTCCTTAGCTGCACTGAGATTTGGGTTTTCTTAAGAAATATAAAAATGTTTTGCTGGGTATGAAACATGCAACTCCAGAGGTTAATATCACAAGATAAGCTGACTTGAAATACAAGTCCTTTTACTGAAAAATGCCTTGAAGTTGCCCTGGCAATTTCCATTAATACTTCAATTTTTATTAACTGAAAGCATGTTTATCTCTTTATATAGCTAAACTCTTTGTCTTGGGGTGACTCTATCATGTGTATCCCCTATCACAATATTAGGCACAATATTACTTTTTGGGCATAGAGCCTGATAGAAGATACACATGATAGAGTCACCCCAAGACATTCTTAAAATCCACAAATGTAATTGTGTGCAAATCTCTTATCAAAAACTCAAAACTAAAGTTTCCATTGTAATTTACTGGACTGACATCATATCTTCTATGTAATTATATTCATATATTACATTTTCAGTACAATTCCATTACAGTAATTTGAATAGAGTTGTAATCTGAAAAGTGGTCTTTGAAAGAAGCTGCTCTGTGTGTTCAAGTCTGTTTCAATGGCTTCAGATCTGCGTAATTCTGCAAGTCCAACTGAACCCTTAAGGTTTTCTTTCTGACCTCTTTATCCAAATGGTAGTGAATAGACTGTGGTTATAATTAAAGTCTAAATCGTAGTATATAAGCACATCAGAGTAATATAATTATCTTCTAGCAGTCTATATTGATTCTTCATTCCATTGTTGTTCATTTAACTGAAAATGTGTATGTACTTTTAGACTTGCATGGGAGCAACAGGTCTGGTCTTGGAGGACTGACAGAATGCAATGTTTGGTAATGTGATAATTTTGTATCGATATTTTATATAAATAATTTAAACTATGTATTATTATTTATACAGTGCGCTACTTAATCATTGCATTCTGGAGCTCCTATGGCTGCCTGTTTGTTCAGGAAGCCTTCTTACAAATTCTTCCTTGATAAAAGACATGTCATATCCCAGACCACTACTTCACTACCTGAGTATTTTTATATTCTGTGAGGCAGAAGGGATAAATTAAGTTTCTCAAGGTCTCCTTCACTTTTAAGTAACTTTGTTGCTGAAGGGTGTAAATGCATTGTGTCCAAGACCACACAGAACACACTCTTCTGGTCTGCTGAGAGCAAAGACACCAGCTTTCTGTCCATTCAGGAATGGCTACAGTTTGTAACCATTTCTGTAATGTGCATCCTGGTATTGTGACCCGGCGTGATTCTCATTTGTCTTGTAATCCCCAGCCTGTTCCTTTACAGTGATTCTTAACACATGAGCATCAGGAGTTTGTTAGGTGCTGAAAATTGTTTTCTTTCAGTGTAACAAGAAAATGTTTCAGTAACTTTTTTTAAACAGGAAGATAGTTTGATGATTTAGTGGATAATTTTGTCCTATGGAAGGTTAAGCATGTGATAATTTTAACCTTTAGAGAGACTAGGATATGATAATTCTGTGACCTATCTGGGTGTCCGGTATTGTTCGAAGTGCTACAAGATGCCTTTCCTAGTCTTCAGTTGTTATGGATCTGCTGTAGGCGCTATACCTTCAGAATCTGCCAGATCCATGCAGATTTTTTTCATACTTGAGGGAGCGTAAAATGGCGCTAGAAACTTACACTTAGGCATTTGAAATACTCTCCTACTTCTACGAGGCCATCAGATTATTTTATCTGATCATTACTAGGTTCTATCACTCCATTCACAGTAGCACAAGTTTTTATCACACAGCTGATTGTAAATTGCAGGTTACCTTAGAAAGAGTCAATATACTTTGCTGGCTGTTTAGTACTTGAAAGGAAACTATTATTTATGGAGTGGATGATCTGGTCCCTTTATTCTTTGTCTCTTCAACTCTTTTTGGCTTTATAAGGCAAACTTGTCAAACTTCACTTCTGCCTTTCTAAAGCCTCTCTCCAGCCAGGCTGCAAATTATATTGGTTACACTTTACTATCAAGTGTTTTTATCACGTAAGATTGTGCCTTTTTTTAGACCACTAACAAGCCTTCTTGTCAAGCTTTACCTACACTGACAAACCTGAATGATATTCAAGGACTTCCAGTTGTGGAGAAGATGGATGCTTCTGCTAGCATGTGACTGTTAACAAGTGGGATTGGTTGAGGTCTGCTCCTCTGTCAGAAATGTCTCAGAGCTAATACACTGAGTAATGATAGGTCTGTTCTGGTGTTCTGAAACCCATCTGTAGAGCACGTGGAAGGATTTAGGTAGGCGTGTTCACATAAAACATCAAATTTTCAGATCCATCTTGCATAATTCATTAATGCTCTAAGTAGCAAACTGTTCTATACGTTGCTTTTCAAGGAAACTGTTCTTCATACAGCAGGTAAATACTGATCTTGATGGGCTAAAGTAGTTTTTGGTATTGCAGTCAAGTTCACCAAATAGTGAAGAGTACCAAAATTCTTCTTACCTTCAAAACCTAGCTTATCCAAAACTGTCTTGAGAACAGTTCTTGGAAGTATTAGAAAGGTCTCTGCAAGATAGTGAAAATCTTGTTTGCCAAAGATTTTGGCTACAGGCATCAAAAGAAAGCCGTGACTGTATTTCCTTATGAATCTGAGGAGAGAAACTGAAATTTTAAACTTGAAATCATTTATGCCTAACCAAGGAATACAAATATTTGAATCACTTTTTCAATACAAGATGGAGTTAAGGCTGGTAAAGTGGGCAAATACTGTGTGTTCATGCTTTGGATATCATTGAAGCTTTGTTTTAACTCAGTTTGTGAGTGTGTGAAGCTCTGTTTGGAGGTAATTGTAGCATTCACATAATGTGTTTTACCCTAAATAGAAGTCACATTCTCAACTTTTATGCCACATTAAATGTAACTTCTAGGAAAATCTCACTTAAATGTTAGGTCATTTACTTAGTGACTTTAAAAACAGGCTAATGGAATTTTCTATCTGTCAATTTCTTTATTTAAGCTGTTAATACTTTATGAAGATGTCCCTAAATTGTATGTCTGGAATCACGTAAAAAAGAATTATGCATGTTCTTCCACACTAAAATACTCACTTCTCTGCTGTGAATAAATTGTAGTAGATGGGGAATGCACAGAGTCTATTTGCAATTTGTAGTCTGGAATACTATGGTCTCAGTTTTTAATCATTTTATTCTCCCAGGGTTCTGAACTTTTTAGTCATTTTGCAATTTAGAAAAGCTATTAACTGCACAATTAAATCGTGTGCTGCTACAAACTGTTAAGTGTATTTAATGCAGTTTAACTAACAACTGCCACTCTTCTGTTCTGTTCTCCCTTTACCGCCTACTGCTTTTGAAAATCCGGTAGTTCTAGTGATCCTATGACCACAGAGTGAGACAGATCATTTTACTGATCTTGTTGAAAATAAAACATCCTTTTAAAAAAGCAAACAAAACAACAAACTTCTGTTGGACTGATTAGTCTTAAATCAGCTGTGAAACTGCATTTAAAGGGATTGAAATGACCGCAGAAAGCATTGGAACATTTGAATCTACTCCCAGAACTCTCATGCTATCTCTTCCTTGGCAAAAAGGGTCAGAGGATTGGTTTTATTTATGATAAAGTTTCTGATATGTACTGGTTATCATCAGTTTGTGTTCTAATTAGACATCTGTGAAAGTAAAATTTGAGAGTCACCCATATTTAGCATTTCTTCAGGGATGTGTGAAGAAGCATATTCCACAGTCTAGTGAAGTGCACTATAGATAGTGAAGATTGGAGAGTAAGTGCGTAGGAAATCATCTGTCATGTTGATTCAGCATTAGTAGTTAAAACGGAAAGACTTTTCATCTCCCAATGTAAGAGTCTTACTTACAGTCCTCTGCTGGCAGGAAAAATATTAATGTTAATAGTACTTATATCTCCATTATACCCTACTCATACCTTCTTTTTCTGATTGAAGTTCAAGATGTAGACCTAGTATCAGTGGCATGCTGTTCTGGTTGCTTTTCTTCTCCAGAACACCATAGCACTATTGTTGAGTATGGAGGCGCCTTCTTAGATCTCTGCAGAAGGCTTTCCCCTTTTGTTAGAACTGAGAGGCTTTGGTCATGCTTGCCTCCTTGAAGCTAATTCTGTGCCGCTTCAGAAGAGAATTATTGCATGTCCCAATCTCTCCTTAGTGCAGGCATCAGTGCTTGTACTACAAGGTTTATCTGGAGATAAACAATTCAGCTGGGTGTCTTAAGAAGAGGTTTTGGCTTGATGGTCTGAATTTTTGGCTGTAATTTATTGTGTCTTAGTTTCAGATTTTCTGCCTTGGCTTGAAGTGAGTGAAGAGAATCCTGGAACTGTGTTCTATCAAGAAATAAGCTAGGCAGTGATAGCAGAAATTATAAGAGTAACCTAGTGCGTGCCAAAACAGACTTGCTTACTCAGGAAACTGCAGACTTGTGAGCTAGTTGGAAGAGGCAGATGAAGAAGCAGATGAAATATTCTATGGGCAGGTGAGAGACGTCTCACAGTTAGATAGTCTTCATTCTCAATTTACCAGATGTCTGCTGAAAATACAGTACAGTGGACAGGAACCAGTCCAGGAGGTTCCTGGAGTGTGTGGATGATAATGCCCTGACACAGCTGGTCAGGATGTCAACAAGGGAGGGCACCCTGCAGGACCTGTTGTTTGTGAACAGAGGACTGGTGGGTGATGCGATATGATGGTTGGAGGCTCTCTGGGCCACTGTGATCACAAAATGACAGAGCTTTTCATTGTCGGAGAAGTAAGACAGTGCACCAGCAAAACTGCAGGGGGAAATAAAGTATTAGGGATGAGGAAAAGACTGAGGTGCCTTTTCTGAAGCAAAGAAGGCAATAATTGTAAAAGCAATTGTTCTTGAGGTACCCAGCCCCTGATCTGTAAGACAGAGAGGAGGAGCAGAATGAAGCCCGCATGATCCAAGGGGAAATAATGTGCTACGCCATTTATACACACACAAGTCTGTGGGGCACATAGCATCCACCCAAGGGTGCTGAAGGAGCCAGAGCCCGAGCCACTTTCCATCATTTAGCAACAGTCCTGGTTAACCATGAAGGTCCCAGTTCACTAGAAGTTGGCAAATATGACACCCATCTACACAGAGGGTCCAAAGGAGGATCTGGGGAACTGTCAGGCTTGTCAGCTTGACCTCAGTGCTGAAGAAGGATATGGAGCAGGTCATCCTGAGTACTGTTACATGGCACATGCAGGACAACCTGATGATCAGCCCTAGCTAGCATGGGTTTGTGAAAAGCAGGTCCTGCTTGGCAAACTTGGCATCCTGGTATGATAGAGTAACCCACTTAGTAGATGAGAGAAGGGCTGTGAATGTTGTCTAACTGGACTTCAGTAAAGCCTTTGACAGTGTTTTCCACTGCATTATCCTGGAGAAACTGGCAGCCCGTGGCTTGGATGCATGTACGTTTCATTGGTTTAATAAGTTGCTGGATGGCCAGGCCCAGAGAAGAGTGGTAGTGAGTGGAGTTAACGTCCAGCTGGCAGCCAGTCACCAGTGCTGTTCCTCAGGGCTCAGTACTGGGGCCAGTTCTGTTTAATACCTTCACTGATGACCTGGACAGAGGGATCAAGCGCTGCCTCAGTTTGCAGGTGACACCAAGCTGGGTGGGAGTGTTGATCTGCTGGAGGGCAGGAAGGCTCTGCAGAAGGATCTGGACAGGCTGGATCATGGGGTGAGGCCGATGGTGTGAGGTTCAACAAGGCCCAGTGCTGGGTCCTACCCTTGGGCCACAACAACCCTGGGCAGCTCCACAGGCTGGGGCAGAGTGGCTGGAAAGCTGCCCAGTGGAAAGGGACCTGGGGGTGCTGGTGGCAGTGACTGAACGTGAGCCAGAGCGTGCCCAGGTGGCCAGGAAGGCCAATGGCATCCTGGCCTGGATCAACAACAGTGTGGCCAGCAGGACCAAGGCAGGGATTGTCCCCCTGTATTTGGCAGTGGTGAGGCCACACCCTAAATCCTGTGTCCAGTTTTGGGCCTAGAAAAGGCACTGAAGTCCTGGAACGAGTCCAGAGAAGAGCAGTGGAGCTGGTGAAGGGTCTGGAGCACAAGTCTTTTGAGGACTGGCTGAGGGAGCTGATGTGGTTTGTCCCGGAGAAAAGGAAGCTCAGGGATGACCTTATCACTCTTTGCAACTGCCTGAAAGGAGGTTGTAGCCAGGTCAGGGTCAAGCAACATGACAAGAGGAAATGGCCTCAAGTTGTACCAGGGCAGATTTAGATTGGAAATTAGAAAGAACTTCAGTGACGGTTGTCAAGCACTGGAAAGGGCTGCCCAGGGAAGGGGTAGAGTCAGCACCCGTAGAGATATTTAAAGGACTTGTAGACATGGCACTTCAGCACATTGTTTAGTGGTGGACTGGGCAGTGCTGGATTAATGGTTGGGCTATATAAGCTAAAGGGACTTTTCCAACCTAAATAATACAATGATTCTAAACTTCCCCTTGTCTCTTTTCGGCATTGAATGTAGTCAGTAGTTCAGCTTGAGCTTAAGGGTTTTTGAGTGTTTTCACATTGCCTGGTAACTGTTCTCCGTGTATGAGATGATTAATAGAATTTGAAATAACAATTCTTGTACACCGAGGAGCTGCAGGTTTTTTATCTTAGTCTTCTGACTCTTTTACATAATATTTCACTTTCCTTTCCATCACAATGTACAGATCTTGCAGTATTACATGCCCTCTTTGTCTTAGTAGGTCCTTCTGACTACAAATTCTAAATAATTAGGAGTTCATCGACTTGATGAATTTCAGTTCATTAAAATAATTTCCCTGGGTGTTGGCATCGTCCTTTGTCTGGAACATAATTGTTTCCTACCAGATCTTAGCAGATCTGAGAGAGAAGGAATATTCTAGAATTACAATAAAATACATGACTATGAGAAGATGATATTAATACTTCTGCTGTTGGGGTATGAAGAAGGACCTTAATCAGATTTAAATCAAAAGTGTTTTCATTAGAGGCTGCTTTATATTGGAACTCTGCTGCTCCAAGTATGTTCCAAACAAGCAATTCTTTAAAAAAAGGTGAGTCAGAAATGTGAGAGCTCAGGCTGTTTCTTTGTAACAGTTATTAATGAGTTAAATACCCTTTCCAACTCAATATTCCTGTTCAGTTCAATAGTACTGGTGTGCATGTCTGTTAGCAGTCAAGGCAAGGACATTGAAGGCTGAATCAATGAAGACTGAATTATCCTCCTCCTGTTAGACAAAGCTTCTTCAGTGCAGGTTGTGATGCACTGGGATCAGGAAGTTTCCTTTTCACAGTTTCCTTTTGCCTGTCCTGTAGGCAAGGGAGGAATTCAGTTACCAGTGGTCTTGATATAGTATCCTGAGTTTCTAGTTTAGAACTGTGACTGCCACAAAGATTTGTGGGAAGCAAAGTAAGGAAATTAAAGTACTTCAGTTGCTATTGCATAAATTATCTTAAGAGTTTTCTAGGCATCCTGTAAAACACTGAGAGCCAAATTGGCACCAAGTAATAAAACTTCCATTCATATTTCTTCTTTATAAAAAAATTTTCAGTGTCCTTTCAAATTGTAATAAAAACCAGAACAAAATGATAATTTTAATTAATTGTCGCTTCTTTCCTCCCTCCCCCGTCCTCTTACCTCTACTGAAGACATTTTTATGGATTCTTTCACTGTACCTGAGTTTTGACCAAGGCATGTAGCCTTGCCTAGTTTTCTGAAGACCTATGTCTTATTTTCGTTTGTAGCTATCTTCCAGAAATGTCAATTTTGGCTCATAGGCTCTAAGTCCAAAAAAAGGCCAGTATACATACCTAAAATAGTTTGTTGAAAAAAAATAAAGATATTTCATTTGGCAATATAACTTATTTCTAAGGAAATTTTATATATGTTGTTATTCTGTCTTTCGCACCAGTACACCTACTGTTTCGAGTAAATGGGTAGAAAAGCCAAAAGCTATTTTTAAAAAACATAAGTAAATCTTGCTTGAAGCTGTGGTGTTGTATGTTACTTTCTTAATGAATAAAACCTGTTGATTCAAATGTTCTGTGTATGTTCTTGTAATTTTGTCTTTTGGTAGGTTGATGAAGTGGTGGATGAATACAGTGAAAATAATTTCTATGCATCTGATGAAGAACAGAAAGAGAAGGATCAGAAATTGAAAACCACCTATACTATGGACCCGGATCACAGGCTGCTGTTACGAAATACAAAGCCCCTGCTTCAAAGCCGAAATGCTGCTGTATGACAAATTCATTTTTGATTAAAATGTTAATCAAAGTATCTGTTTTTAGAAAACAAGTATCTGTTTTTAGAAAATTGAAAAAATTGAAGACTAAAATCTACACCTCTTTAAAACTAGTGAAAATATCCTTCAGTAACTCTAGGAGAAGTAGGATGTATCTATTTTGAATTTAACTTAGCTCGTAAGTGAAACACCTAAACGGATTGTGATATTGCTCCAAATAATACAGACAAACAAAATATTAGAACAAAGTATGAGAGCATTTGAATCCAACTTACATAGCATGTGCTTACTATACCATAGGTAGCTCTTAATGGTGAAACTCTCAGCAATTAGGATAGCACAAATGGGTACAGTTTAATGGCACAATTTAGTGGTACAGATCTACAAAGAAATTCATAGTTGTTATTGATTTATTAATTTGTTATTTCTTTTAAGTCTCACATTTTAAAAGTAGACTATATACACCAGGTTTCTGGCGCTGTTGCCTTGGCAGGGTTCCAGGATACACATGGCATCAGTTCTGCATTATATCCATGAGATTTTAAAATACTGGTGACTTTTTAGAACTGGAAAAGGCCATGCTCATGGTGAATCATTGTGATGTTAATCAGATCACAGGATGTTACTTCTAACCTCAGCTTGTCCTGTTAATCAGGACTAGATGTCTTTTGGGAAGTCTTCCAGTGATAATGAATATTCATATCACTGCAAAAACAGTTACTGCACCGTGATTAAGTAACCTTGCAACCTATTCTTAATAAGCTAAACAGATCAGGTTATAGGTCTCCATTGAAACATATTTCGAGATTCTAACTAATGTCTGACTCTTTTCAAAATCATTTACAATCTGCCAGCCCAGCAGACTTTGGAAACAAATTGATTAAGTTTTTACAAGTTTTTGCTAAAAATCACTGTTCAGTGTCTGTGATATTTCTTAATTTCATGCAAAGAACAAGTATGTTTGATATGTTTGCCATCCCACTCCACTGAGAGGTTCAGTTCGTTATTGCCCTCATTCCATAAATAATTTTCTTTATTAAATATGGCATTGATTCTCACATTTATGATCTTTAACTTTCTGATATTAAAGTCAACTGAGATGTTAAAGTGCACTTTAAAAAGTGTTATCGAAACCATGCTGCTTTGAATTGCTATTACGGGGATATTCATACTATTCGCAGAATTTACCTGCAATTAAATTAAGTAATGGCTTTCCCTATGAGCTTGTGTTTTTCGTCAGCTGTAAAAGATACTTGTAGTATATTGCTAAAAATCTTAAAGTTATTTCCTGGCTTTAGATGTTTTTAATCACTTTTTATTGTTGAATAAAAATTTTTGTTTCATTGGTGCTAAGATTTAAGATACCGAGTGAAGTGTTACCATGAGGGCTTTACTTGAAGTCTCCTGTCTATGATTTGTTTTGTTTGAAACAGAGAGTTGCATGACACTATTGTAGGAAAGTTTGTGACATAGCACTCACTAGCATAAAGATCATATTTTGTCTTTTATTTATGAGAAAATTTGAGAAAAAAAAAAAAGAATTTTAAGTTGCTTATGTCTCAGCATTTTGTTAGCCAGGATGTTGGTATACAACCTTGTAGCTTTTACTTTCTGTTGAACTTGATACTTCAAAAGTTGCCAGTAAAGGCAGCTGGTGTTTTATAAATTCCATAATAGAATAATGGAATGAAAGATTTTGAGTGGAAACTAGGTAAAAGGTGATATTGAACCTGTAGTAATAAAGGAAAAGCCCATTAGAAAAATTTTTAAAGACAATTTCTTTATTAAGTTGTACAGCTGATGTTAGCAATACTGATTTATTAAGGATGATAGCACTATGACTGTAATTTGAATTATCTACTGCTTTTTCTCTTTGTCCCTATTCCTATGACCCTCTATTTACTGTAGCATACAGTAAGTACTGGGAGGAAGTAAAGGTACTTAATTAGTAAAAATATATTTATTCCAATATTCTTCCTCAGTCTGCTTTGCTGATTTCGAAGGTATGCACTTTGTTTTCTGAAGAAGAGTGGGCTGCTAGTCCTGCAGGTCTGAAGCAAATGTTATAGATATGTATGATGATTTGAAGTTAACATGCTGCTCTGAATGTTCTTCCTTTAGGTGGTAATGGCAGTTGCACAGCTTTACTGGCATTTGGCACCAAAGTCTGAAGCTGGTATTGTTTCTAAGTCATTGGTGCGTTTACTCCGTAGTAACAGGTGGGTCAAGTCCATACTTTACAACACTGTGTGTACTTCTTTGTGAGAGCTTTGTGCATATTTGTTTAGCCATAGTTATAAGAATGTAACTGTTGCACAATTAATTTCATTTTAGAAGAGTCCTGCAATACTCACTTTCACTCAACGAATGAGGATCACTAAAAGTAATCCCGTCATATTTGGTATCCCATCCAGGTCATTGTTGTGTTTCATTCTTATGACTTTCCTTCTGACGAGAATCATGGCTGCCTAGTTAGTATTTAAATAGAATCAGTACTAACTGGTTTGTTTAGTATCTTGATTTTTTTTTAATTATTGGGTTTTAATTATTTAGTTCTGTTGAGTTCCTTACTGTCCTGCTAAGCACTAAAGAAGTCTTCTGATGTATATTTTATTTTCCTGAACTGTAACGCAAATCCCAAAATGGTCGTGTTTAGAAGGGATCACTGGAGTCCAGTCCAACTTCCAAGTCTAGTCCAACTTCCCTACTCAAGGAGGGCTTCCTGGAGCACAGTACTCAGGATTGTGTCCAGTCAGCTTTTGAATAGCTCAGGGGAAGGAGACAACATACGTGTTAAAATTGGTATTACTGCTGCATCTTCTGAGTTTCCTTAATCTTTGGATGGTTTTTAAAGAACAAGTTTACATTTGATTCAGGACATTCGGTTTTGACTTCATCTTCTTCAATATTATTTGGTCTGCTTTTGTATGAAAGGTCTTGTCAGCCCCATTTCATAAGATTGTTATCTTATGAATATTTGCTGTATAGAAGTATTTGCTGCACAGAAGTATTTTTCTTCCCTACTCAGTTTTTAGATTTTGAACTTCCATGTATTTGTATGAAAAGCCTTGAACGGTTTACATGAGACAATATTAATGGTTTTTAGAATGACTTTTTAACTAAACATGGTATTTTTGGCTTGAACCTCCTGTGAAAATAATTTACTTGTAAAATCAGTTATGTCAGACACAAGAATTTTTTGAAACACCTCACTATTGTGTTTGGCAAGGTTACTCCTTGTGTACATCCTAGATGTACCTTAACTTTTGTAAGCCCTACCATCATAGAGCTGTTTCTCTGTAAACTTCTGCAGCTCAATATCTGTATTGTTTAAAAGGTGATAAAGAAGTAAAATGGGACTGGATAGAGTAGTCATGCTTTTATTTCAGATAAGAATGAATCACTATTTTTGTATTTGGCTTTATAGTACAGTATGCTTCCTATTCTCTTTACACAAAGATGAGTAAAATGACTAAAGCAATTTGGCAGATAGCGTGTAGAGTTAAGCTCATACTCACATGTTGAAAGGATTATTTGCATGTGGTTTATTGCTCATCTATACTCAGATTTCATTAAAAGAAAATTCACTTCTTTCCTGTATCTCAGCTAGTATCTTAAATGGCACTAGTCTTCTGATTTTTCTGTGTTGAATGGCTTGTCTGTTTTCTCTTACCATTGTGGGGGAAACACTTTTGCTATTAGAGCCACTTTGAAATCAGCTTTTGCTGTTTGCCCTTGGAGGTATTTGCCTTTGGCCTTTAAATTAATGTCAACTAAGCTATAATCTAGTTAGGGTGAGAGTGCCTGAAAGAGCATTTCATAGCAATTTCCAATCTTGTTTCATCATGTGCAGCTGAGTATTGCCATGCATCTATGTAAGAATTGCATAAAATGGGTTTAAAAGATCTTAAGTACTTCTCTGTTATTACTTTTCTTTGTAAGCAACAGCTGTAATTACCTTAGGGCTATTAGACAGTTTTCAGTAAGAGGAGATAATGGGTATGATGATTTCTCTATTAGGATGAGATTTGCAGCATGCAAGGATTTGAGCACTCATGGTTCAGAAAAACTGTGTGTAAATTATCACTTAGTTTTTAAGCAATTGGTGGCACAAAATCTGCACTTTAAAGCTTCATACTAGTACTCAGATTTCTTTTTGCTCACTCCTGTGGAGGCTTTTAAACTAGTACGTTAATTATGAGAATGCCCTCTCCAAACATGTTTAATGTTTTTTGTAGAATATTACATAAATCTGTTGTCTATATCTTGTGAAGTCTTATTATGTAAAAGAACTAGTTTTTGATAGATGCCTGTGTCTGCCAGTGTATACCCTTGAGTCATGGGAGATCCTGGGCCTTTTTGAAAATTTTTAGAAAAATTCTTAAGAGAAAAAAAGTCTTAGCAATTCTTGCTAATTATGCGAGGATTAACTGTTCTTGTAATTAATGCAGTTATTTCAACACTGCGGATAAAGCCCGTGCGTTTTTGTTCTCAGCTATGTTATCCTGAAATATTTATTTCAAAAGGGTGGATGAAATGTAAGGCTTTTGTAAGCTATTCCCATTATATTAAAATGATTAGTGGAATTCTGGTTTGAATAAATACCCAAGGCCTACGAGAGGCACCACTGCACTGGTGTCAGTGAGTATTTTTGCATATTGGAGTTTTAAAAAATGAGAGCCTGGTTTCATCATGCATCTTGCTTCCTGCGAATCAAATGATGAAATTAGTAGTTGGCAATAAGCTTTGCCTTCTGTGTTTGTGCCAAAACAAATGTATAACTAACGTGATGTTCGAACAGAATTGGACTTTCTTTGCCATACTGAATTATTCTATGTATCAGTAATTTTGTGGAATGACTCTTACTTTTCTTTTCACATTCTAGGGAGGTGCAGTATATTGTCCTGCAAAATATTGCTACTATGTCAATTCAGAGAAAGGTATATACCCTATTTAGAATTTTTTAAATCACATTGTGTATGAAACACAGGAGAGTTACTTAAATATGTTCTGATTTTCAGGGCATGTTTGAACCTTATCTGAAGAGTTTCTATGTTAGATCAACTGATCCAACTATGATCAAAACACTGAAGGTGAGTTTAAAGGCAAATATTTCTTGATGCTGCGGGACTAAGCAGTTTGCAACAGAAATGTAAAATGTTTTTCACTGATAGGACAAAGGTCATTCTGTGCTGTTTCTTTATCTCACTAAGAAGTATCGAGTTGTGTCCTTTAGTTAAGTCCACAAGTGACCTTCACACTTGTCAGGCTATCTGAAAGTTGTTGTTACCATGTTTCAGGTGGAAGATTGGCTATATTTTCCGTTACAGCTTTTAGGACCTTTCAGTGATAGAGAGCTATTCAACCAGGCATTCTAACATTTAGAGTTTCACTATTTTCACTGGAAGAAAAGAGTCTTTAATACTGTTAGCTTAAAAAGAGTTTAAATCTGTTCCCCTGTACAAAATGGGGTAGTGTTTGAGTCCCAAATTTTCTTTGAAGTCAGCATTTGACATGAAAAGTACTTTAGGCTTTTCTCAAGGCCACATCTCAATGCATGTTTTCAGCTGTTGTCTTGCTGTTTTCTCTGTTCTTATTCTTTAACAAATGTGAAATCCTTGACAAAATAATAGCTAAAAAAATGTCTGCTATTATGTGCCTTTTCTCTTGTTTTGCCTTAGATTGTCATAGGCACTTGTGTTTAGAAGTGGAAGGTACAGTTTTCTGAAAGAAACATTATTTTTTCCTTACATTCGTTTTACGTGCTTGTTGCACCTTCATTATACGTCCAAGATAGTTTTGGCACAGCTATCATGTTTTTATACAAGCTAAATGTATTTTTGTATTTTATACCAACAAAAAGACTTCAGTAAATTTCAGGCAGTTGGAAGCAAAAAGATATTCTCTACATTTTAGGAATGTTGTGAGGAATGCCTTACTATTATCCAAGAATAGTCAGTCTGAAAATCATAGAAAGTTAATATATTTAAATTCCAGTATTAATTGATAATATAATGGAGAAGAAGTGGAGAAGTAGAAATTGTGTTTTTTTCTTTCGTTGTCTCATTTGTTTCATGATGACTGAAAAATCTAGAAAACCCTAAACTTCTACATACATAAAAAATTCTTGTGGTTTTCTCCCTCTCCTACCTCTGTAGTTCAAGTCTATCTGCTTTAAGACAGAATGATGAGACCCATGGAAGTAATTAATATGTAGGAGCACCCTTAAATTCATCTGCTGTGCTGTTTGGATTTCTGGTTTTTTTATTTTCCAGTATCAAGTTTGCTTTTTTGATCACTGGTTAGCATTGAGCTTGTATTTTCACAGTTATCTATTTTAACCACAAATTCTCAGTTATAATTAGTTGTCATCATCTCAGAGCCTTTCATTTTCTGTACAGTTAAGGTTTGTTCCCAGTTATGGACCTTACACTGCAGACATACGTGTTGATTTTTTTTTCTGTTTTATTAATCGGTCTTCTACTATTTGGAGTTTTTACACAGCTTTTCTTTGTCAGCCTTTGTCTTCATTTCCTTGAAAACTGTAGTATCAGTTGAGAACTTTGTTGCCTATCTTCTCATTAGTTTCATAGTCATATATGAAAAAGGCTAGCAAAGATATTTGTGATATTCCATTGATAGCCACCCTGTACTATAAAATAGTCTCCTTTTCTCTTGCCTGTTCCTGATTTCTATTTATCCTCTTGCTTTCTACGCTATTCTAGATATGTATCTTTAAGAGCCTTCAATTATATGTCTCATGGAATTGTTGTGAAGTACAGATAGACTGTATCATTTGAGTATCCTTTTCTTGATGCCTCCAAGTCAAAAAATAACAATGTATTTCTGAGGCATGACTTCACTTTGGAGAGACAGGGTTGTGTTTTCGGTTTACTTCATTCAAAGTTAAAACAGCCTGGAAGTATAGCATCTTAACAATATATGCAAGTGTTGTATATCATCCTTTTGTTCGCCAGGAACAAAGAGGAGGGCTTTCAGGGTCTGATGTTGATTAAGATCTGAGGAATCTCATAGATGGAAATGTTTCTTTCCTGAGTTTAAAGGTCTTTTATTACAGTTCATCTGAATATAATGTCATCAGGGCAATTTATTTCTCCCCTGATGCAGTTGTGACTTCCGTTATTTCTTCGTA
Source organism: Rhagologus leucostigma (assembly GCA_013397725.1). Taxonomy (NCBI): domain Eukaryota; kingdom Metazoa; phylum Chordata; class Aves; order Passeriformes; genus Rhagologus; species Rhagologus leucostigma. Next base: position 51,533 of record VZTD01004701.1, on the reverse strand, counting down.
CACTGTCATGTGGTTCTTATACACTAAGGCCTGTTGTATGACATTGGAAAGCTGACAGAAATATATCAAGCCCATTTGATGTGCAATGCAACACTAAAGCTTGAGCTCATAAAAAATGCGTCACTGAACCCTTGAATCCTGCTTTGTAAACTTTACAAGTCCTTGCAAGGAAAATATGCCTCCTGAGTGCAATGCTGGTACCAGTTTGTGCTGATATCTAGTATACCCCATTGAATTCTGAGTGGTATTTTTAAAATATATTTTATATACAATAAAAGTATAGTGTACATGTGGTACTGTTTGTAATATTTTATTTTAACTTTTGATAACATATGTGGGTTTTTTTCTTGTAGCTTGAAATCTTGACAAATTTAGCAAATGAAGCCAACATATCAACTCTGCTTCGAGAATTTCAGGTTTGTGCAAAAGTGTATTCTTTTTATATTTATACTCTCTTTCTCCATTGGTGGATGTTTCTTCTAGGCTCAAATTTTTCAAGCTAAAGTATTTTCAAGGATAATATGTTCTAAAAATGGAAATTAAACCATCTCTTACCATAATGGATAAGGGAGCTATTTGTATATGGAAAGGAGTTCAAATGTTGTGTTTCTCACTCTCCTTTCAGCTACCAAAAAAAAAAGAAAAAAAAAAAGAAAAAAAAAAAAAAAAAAAAAAAGAGAAAATCTCAATCATTCCATATTCTTAAACACAAATTCCGGCAACTTGACTGACACTGTAAGTCACTATTTGGTAGGGTCTTAATTTTAGCACTATTTGGCCATTAGCATTTATTGCCAAACCTCATTTCTCTAAGCCGTTTAATGAAACAGTATTGTCTCCAATATCTTTATGTATCAGCAAGATCTTTTGCCTATATTGTGAAACACTACACAATAGTGCCTGGCCTTCTTTCTTTCCCCTTTGCTTGTGACATCTATTTGCATTGCTTCAGTTCTCTGGCTGGATTTCTGTGAAAGGTACTGGTTCTCAGGCAGTAGGTTGTTCGTAGTTTCACAGATGCTCCTAGTTAAATGAACTGAAACCTCTCTGAAGAGAGAGCTCATCAACTCCTCCAACCTTGCACACAAACTAATGGCTGTTTTTGGGTAATTGCCCCGTGCCCCAAGCTTTCTTGAAATCAGAGGTTTGCATGGCCATGGGTGACCAAAGCTTGCAAGAAAATGTCTTCTAAAAATGACAATGAGGTGAAAAAAGTTTAGCTTCTAATGTGCAATGTAGCTTTCTAAGTTTAATTTATTACAGAGTGTGTCTGTCTCATAAGAATTATATGGTAAGTCTTTGATTGACAAGAGTTATGTATTGGCTAATGAAAATCCTACTTCCTTAGACTTACGTGAAAAGCCAAGATAAACAGTTTGCTGCAGCTACGATTCAGGCTATAGGCAGATGCGCAACTAACATCACCGAAGTGACTGACACGTGCCTTAATGGCCTCGTCTGTTTGCTGTCCAACAGGGATGGTAAGCTAAAGTTCTCTTTGTTTTCTGAGTAGCTGATGCCATGAAGTGTTTTCTTGGAGAGAACCACACAAAGCTTCAGATCACTTTTAAAAGCAAGTGAGAGTTGACTTTTATAAGAATTTGGCTGACACAACTGGATAAAAATCCTGCACTTCCAAAGGCTCTGATATTCACTGAGTACTTATTTTCTCTTCTGTTAGAGAACTTAATTCCTTGTGGCCCTCAATTACATGTCTATCTACTTTTTCTTAAAATGCTATGATTGTTAAAGTGTGCTGTTTTGATTATCATAGATAGCAATAGTTAGTTACAGGTTTAGTTGCATCAAAGCAGTTAGCCTGTAGAGGGTGCTGAAAGCTTGGATTTTTTTTTAGTGCCTCAATGCCTGTCTCAAAACACGTGTTAAATAGTTTTAGGATAAATGGCCACAGATTTGGCTTGATTTTGTACTCTAGCCTTGTGTTATTTTTGGTTAGTGAAACAAAGTGCAAATCACTAAGGAACACAACAAGGAGCAGATAAAGTCAAATAGGGTATAGAAGCAGAGTAAGTCAATACCTCATAATGTTGTTACTAGTTACCAATGAATATGGCAGATTCTTATTTCATAAAAAGTCAGTAATATGTGTTAATAAATAATGTCAGGAAGGAGCAAAAGTGTGATTTTTTTGGAGAGTTCTGGAGTAATTCAAATAGTTCCGAGAGCATAGTTGATATTACTCTCAGCTTTGAAAAGCAGCATTAATGCCTCTCTGTATCTCCTGGACATATTTTTTCATGCTAATCCTGAGAAGGCCTTTATTAGGGGCATCATTTTGGCAGTACATATTTGGCCAGTGACCCACTAATACACATAGAGCTTTCTCTTATTTGGTTTATGAACTGAGTTGTCATTCAGCCACCTCATCTTGTATCAGAAATTTGTGAGTGGCCTCAGTGTATAGCTTTGTAGTTTTAATGTATGTGACTTTCATTTCTTAGTGCTGTAGATCTTATTTCTGTTTAAGCCTTTCTGATTATCAGCTCTGTTTAAAATATCGTCCCGTATCATGTTACAAAGCCATGTCTGCACAGTGTACCTTCTTGTATTATATTCAGCAACAACCATAGTAAAAATACAAGCTTCAGAGGTTGTTCTTCATTCTAATTTTTCTAGCAATCTTCCTCTGAGTAGGCTTCCTTCAGTATGTACAAATCCCCATATTTCTTTTGTTTTAAATGGAACAATAAAACTGTCACTTCAGAATACTGATTTTGATACTTGACAATCTTTCTTTCTCTTTTCTTTGTTTTTGTTTTGCTAAGAAGGAATGAAGATAAGAGGAAAAAGTTTTTTTCTTTTACTGCTGATTGTCAATTTAATATTTTCTTCAGAGTCATTCAATATGTATATATGTGTATGTATTTATATACACACACATATGCATGGGCATGTATACAAAGGTCTGTCTCAACAAGATTAGTTTTCATGTCTGTTTCTAAGTAGTTGTCTAGCAAATAAAATTATCTTCTTGTGCTTACCGTTCTGAAAGACTGCAGAGGATATATTGAGGATCTTTTAAACCTGGCAGCTGGCAAATTGCTTTACCATAGCTGCAGTGTCTTTATTCCTTCTTTCAAGGAATGAATAGAATGGCGTAATTTACGTGGTACCTTTCCCCAGGTGGCAGGAAATTACTGATAGTCACAGCTTACTGAACATAAGAGTTTTGGCATGGTAAGGGAATAAAAAAGAGATTTAGCATAGTGTAGGAGAATAGCTTTAAGAGTCTTGGTTAATCTTGCTTTCCCACTTGCTTTTTCCCTCTTAAAGCATGCAAGCAATTTGTTTGCTCTGCTGCTTCCTTCGTGGTCATTCGAAGCCTGGAAGCAGTCCTGCCGCTTTGTGTAGCATGGTAGGTCCAGCAGGTTCTGAGGTCTGTGAAAACAGAGTCAGCTCTGCTTTCTCTGTAGTGTTTTCTTATTATGAAGAATTCACTTGACTGCAGAAGAGAGGTGCTCATACTAATTCTACCAAACCAAAACAGAATCCTGAAGAGCAAGGTTGAGCAAAAAGTGCCTTCTGATTCTATGTGCTTGTTGTGTAATTGTAGATACAACCCAACATCAATATACCGTGGCTGTGTCTGGCACGAGAGCTTTGCAGTTAATCATTCTACAACTTGGGTGATGAGAGGAAGAGTATTGTTCCAGAAACAAAGCTCTGAGGAAGTCAAGAACTGCTCTCAAAATTTTCTTTGCATGCTTATAATCTGACTTACAGTCAGATTTCCACTACTCAGGAAGTCTGTGGTATGTGGGGCAAAAAACCCAACAACATTTGAACTACAGAAGCACAACAGAAACTAGAAATTTCAGTGATGAGACACTTTGCTGAATGATTATCACAAGTTAAATTTGACTGACTCCTGAAGAGACTGTTTTTTATGAAGCCATGTTGAGGGCTGAGAATTATTTTCCTTCCACATCTGCTGAAGGAAGTACAAAAAGAAAAGTTATTTTCTTTCTGTAATGTGACATTTGGCATTTGACTGATGCCTTTCTCTTAAGCAATTGTATTGATAGTTTCAACTGACTGCTGGCACCACTGTGACATGAGTCATTTCAGATGTAAGAGACAGATGGGATTGTAGGAAGTCTCTCGTATGACTGTACTGCATATACTAGAAATCCTGCAGGTTTTTCTTAGATGGGTGACTTTCATTTTCTGTTGAAAGTTGCAGGTTGAATGTAAACATGATTGTAGAATGTGTAGCTAAAACATTTTTTGCCTTACAAATCTACACAAAACCAGGCAAGTCATAAAATCCCTGGAACTGTTAATACATCAGGTAACTACTACATATCTCTTCTAATTATGGTTAAAATGACATAAAAGTGACTTGTAGCATTCACTTTATATGTATTAATAGGGTTTCCGAGCTTGTTATTTATGTTATAAGGATGGAAAAGTTAAAAGCTTAAACTTTGGCTAGTTTTGAAAAGCAGAAAATTAGGACTGTCTGGGTAATTAGCTCTAGTGGCTGCCTTCTAATGTTTTTAACCATTTGCATAACCTTCTAGTAACCTTAGTCGTGGAGTGGTTTGGGTTAGAAGGGACATTTAGATTTCATTGAGTCCAACCTCCCTGCTGTGGACAGGGACACCTTGCACTAGGCCAAGTTGCTCAGAACTCCATCTAACCTGACCTTGAATGTTTTTGGGGAAGGGACATCCACCACCTCTCTAGACTTCCTGTCCAAAAACAGTTGATGCAGTTTTGCCGCTTTTGGAAAAATCAGTTATACAAATTGAAGACTGTGGAAAAATTAGTCTTCACTTGTGTGTTTTAGTTGCTGCAAGGATGGGTTAATGTAAGTGAAAGAAAATTCGATGCAGCATTAATGATTTAAAATGTTGTATATCAGAATCCAGCTTTTGAACATTCTCTGGTAATACACACCGTGCTGATGTCATTTTCTGAGATTCTGTTATAATGCAACCAAATTCTCAATTATGGAAGAAGTCTTTAATTTGGTAATGACAATTTACTGTCTGCTGCATTGTTAATTTTTTTGCATACGTCATTATTTGACAAAATGGAACAGTGTATGACTGAGTATTTAAGTTTTTGAGAACTTGTCAGGCTCCAGAATCTTCCGAGTTTGCCCTACTTAGTCATTTTGAGATTGCTTCAAAATTGTTTGAAGAAACTAAGATTTTTACGAGGACTTGAAAATTGAAACTGCTGATACGTCATATAGCCTTCTTTATTGATAAAGGTATTCGTGATCAGATTTTCTGTGATTTTCAGTCTTTATTTTAAGAATTTAATTTACTTTTTATAATCCTTTAGATATGATTTACATTGTTTCACGATTTTTGTGTTCCTTTATCATTGCCTTGTATGCACTTTCTCTTTGATAATTCTAGTAGGAGTAACATTTTAAAATTTTCATACTGCACATTCAGAATACCACTTTTATCTCCCCTTCTAGTATTTTGCTGGAGTTTGTATGGTTTGTATGGTTTTAAACCTAAGTGTTTGTCTTGTATTTCATGCTCATTTTTGGGATCCCTGGTGTGCACAAAGCAAGCCTCACAGAGTCTGGGTTTTTTGGACTATGACAGTCCTTATTGTAATACAAATGCATTTTGATTTTGTACCTTTTTCCCCACTATCTAGAGTAGTGTAAAAAAACCATACTCTAGTATACTTGTTTACAATTCTGGCATATTTTCTTTAAAATTGCTCCCACAGATTGCATTAAAGTAATTCCTATGGTGACATTTCATCTACTGCAGCTGATATTATCATCGTCAGTTCTATGTTGTCAACAAGTGTTTTTAATAATGACTTCATGTCCACTCATTTTTTGGTCTCTGTTTTATTTTTCTTAACTGTTCAGTTTATTACAAAATACGGAATGATGAAAGTTGCCATTACAATGTTCCCCACTATAAATATTCCAGATTGTAATTTTCGAGTTTCTAGAATTGTCTTCCTATTTTAATATCTGGCAAAATACAGTATAAATTAAATTGATCTGTAGGATTGTGTAAGACCTTGAGATGTTAACCTTGCTTCAAGAAATTAGTCTAGAAAAATGACAGATGTCATGTCGAATAAAGGATGACACAAAAAGCTACAAGGTAAAATCTAAGCATTTCAGAGGCATATGGCATAATGATATGCTTAGAGCTTTTGAAAAGCCTTCCTCCATAAAGTAGTTTGCTTTCTCAAAAAAGCCCCAAACCAGAAAACCCCCACAACCCCTAAAATTTGGACATCTCTTCCCCGTACTGTTCTATTGAAACTTGAGCGTTCTTGATTGCTGAATGAATGGTCCATGTGTCAGATTAACTCAGACAGAAATGCAGGAATACCTCTGTTTAAAAAATGATAGTTAGACTTCTTCCCTTACATGAGTTTACTCTTGCGTGGAAGCTTGCCTCTGCACCTGTGGGGTCTTTTCAGCTTCAAAGATTGTACATTTCATACAAGTTGATCAGACTGTGAATGTTACTTGTTGCAGTAGTTAAGCACTCCAGTGCATGACTTTGGCATGAATCTTTCAACAGCTTGCTATTTAGAAGCTTCATTTGAATGTACTAGAGATTAGGTTACAGGCCTGAGAGATACTGTTTAGACAATGAAAAATGCAAAGAAGACGTTTAGATATTTCTCTAGCGTATGAATGAGCTGTTACTTTTAATGCAAGTGTTTTTATTCTCATTGCAGACTGCAAATTACTTTTGAATATGCATAATTTTAATGAAAATCTGATTTTTTTTTTACACTGTTCCTCAATTTATAGGAAAAATATGAAGTGCCGCTTCACTAAAAAGCGGTTTCATACAAGTATGTACTAGGTTGGTATTTTTACATGGTTGGTATTTTTACATTTAGAGTGTTTGTGTCCTCTTTTTGCTGCTTATAACTTGATTCAGGAAGCTGAATTTATATTACTTAGTAGAATGGTTTACCTCTTTCTTACCAAATGAGTATAATTCAGTTCTGCAAAGTGTATTTGGAAAGCTTTTACATCTTTTACAATCAATTATTTATGGCTTTTTCTTTTGCATAAATGCTTTTGAAATTAATAATTCGTTTTATCTCAAACAGAAATCGTAGTTGCTGAAAGTGTTGTTGTCATTAAGAAACTACTGCAAACCCAGCCGGCACACCATGGTGAAATTATTAAGCATATGGCCAAACTCTTGGATAACATTACAGTGAGTATTTGTTAACACTCTCTCATTTTCCTTGTCAACTGATAATGAGATTTTTATCTCCTTCAAATTTGTGCCGTAAATGGAAGCAGGTATATTAGAGAAATACAAAATAATTTTATATTTTTGACATAAAATACAGTTTTTCGTGATCTTAATGAAAAGGAAGTAGAAGCTATCAGATGGCTCCAATTTGTGCCGTAGGTCTGGGAAGCTATTTTGAAAGAGATCCCTGGAAATGTTGAGTATTGCTAGTCCTGATACTCCAGGATGAATAGCAGGCTTAGGATGTGGGGTGGGTAAATTGAAATGAAAATAAGCAGCTAACTTAAGGATTATTAGCCAGTTGTTTTTGTGATCTGGAGTGGAGTTTAAAAGTTTTATTTTAAACCTTTTTCCCCAAATCACCTGACCTTTCCATGGTATCAGACATGCTGCTGTGAGTGTGTTGCATTTTTATCTTCTGGGTATTGGAGATTCTGTGTTATTTAACAGTAAAATTTGTATTATTCCCTATTATCTTTCTTTAGATTTATTTGACCTTTAGGTATGCAAATATTTAGTTCCCAAATTCTCCTCACAGGCCCAGTAATTGATAAAACATTTGTGATCTATCCTAAATTAGAATATAGAGATGAAAACCGGTAGCTATCTATTATATCATTAACCAAAGGTGTCAGATTTTGATCTGTCAACAATTATTTTTCTGTAGAGACTATGAATAGAACTATTTAGTTTCATAAAATTACACATTTTTTGATACTGGAGTGGTTTCTAAATCAGTGAACCTTCATTTCTCCATAGCTGAATTTGGCAAAGTTTGGAGTGTTAAAAGAAAAAAGAGACATGGTATTCTTGGTTCATACTTACTGAAAAATTAAGTAAATCTTTGGCTGCTAAGAGCTGATGATCACTTTGTAACTGATATAAAAAAAATAAATCCTACTGAATTGCTCATATCAAAATAAGATACTGTTGCTAATTACATATCACTGACTCTAAATTACAGTAAAGACTAGGCCTATTTCAGTTTGTCCTTTGATTGATTATTTCTTGCATATCTTAAAATAGTGGTTATTTTTGTTCCTTTACTTTTGTGTGTTTTCATTTGTACCTTAAACCTTTATCCCAGGTGTGCCCAGGCAAAGATCTATGAGTTCTATTTTGTGTCTGATACTTGCTGAGTACTTAGACCTGTGCGTAGTACTGCTTGATCTAGCTGTATTCCAGCTCCTTTCCTCACACCCTTCAAAGGCCGCAATGGAGAAATGCATGTCTGATGGTGTCCTGAAGACATTAAACAAAAGAATAATTGGATGTCTTTAAACTTCCCTTTTTAAAAATCATAAAAACATTTCCATTTAGCTGTTAATGTGTTAATAATGTTGTCACGCTTTACAGTTTAATGACTTGCTAAGATGTGGGCCAGAGATTGGAGTAGTGCTCATTTGTGTTAGGTATTCACTCTGAGGTAGGCTTAATTAGTTTTGTGTGTACAGCTTTTAGAGTGACAGAAGTTTAAAATATATACCTGTGGGAAAGGGCCATTTAGAGAAGGGTACGTTTTCAAAACCCCCTCTTAGTAGTCTCATCTCCAGCGGCAACAAAATCTGATGCGTTAGGGAAAGGGTTTTAAAGATAAGAGGAGTTCAGTGTGGTGCACCTCCAGTGTATCTTCTCAGCCGATTACTGGAAGCTTCTGTTACTGCCCACATCATTGTCATGGTTACTAATCTAAAAATTCTAATTTCTCCTTATATTCCATATCTCTGATCAGCTATTCCCTCTTCTCTTTGCGTTTTCCTGATAATTGCGTGGGTTTTAAAGTGGGGTGACCAGAAGTGTACATAGTAGTCAGATACAATGGAGAAATCTTGTGCAATGACATAGTGATACTGCTTCTTTTGTGATTTTTATCTCACTTTCCTGGTATTGTCTGCTTTTTGACTTCTGCAGAACACTGACTTAACAATTCTATAGCTCTCTGAGAATGTTCATGATTCCAAGATATGTTTTTCCCTAGAAATATCTTGGAGTCCATCAGTATGTGTAGAATATGTTTTTGCATCCTGCTCTTAATGTTCCAAGGCTGGTAGTCTCGAAATTTGCTTTTGCCTTTTTCATTTTAGAAAAATAATTTTTTATGGTGCATTGATTCCGATAAGGACTGCTATCTGGGTGATGGGAATCTTGACTTCTGGTGTGATTTTTCTCTTACAGTATTATTAAGACAGGTTTTTTTCTTTTGATAGCTGGTGAATTCTGACATTCTTGTTCTTCATTACAGACTTATTCCTAGTTCCTTCTAGAATATGAGCAAGAATATGAAACAAGTCTGAAGTGTTTCCTAATCTAGAGATGAGGAGGAATACTTCTTGATGAGATAAAGCATTGCAAATGCAGAGCAAAAATAAGATAGTGGCATGTAATTTTAAAGAGCTTAATATGTGAGGAAAATCATGTCACTTATGGTTGCAATTAAGTGTTATTATTTACTTTTTTGGATTGGGATTCTTATTACAAGAGTAGTGGACTCAGTTTTTAACACTGCTCTGTCCATTCATCCACTGATAACAAACTTGACTTCCGAGTCTTACATACACAGTGCCTGTAGCTATGTTTCTGATATGGCTTCACACAACAGGCAGCTTCCTTTCTTTAATTTAGTTCTCCTTTCTTGCAGTGTTGAGAAGGTATCACGAAGTATGACATCCACATGTTTGTATGTATTTCAGTTCTGCAAGCTTCAGATTCTAGCCACATTCTTTTACCTAGGATACACCTTAGCAATGCATTTTTAAACCTTTTTGTTAGTAATGATTTAATGAACAATACTCATAATTTGATTATTTTTTTACTGGCTCTAATATCTATGTGATTGTTTAGAATTTGAGAGGAATATGTGGCCTCTGGGACATTGTGTCCAGGGACACTGAACTTGAAGCAAATATTCTGCTTGAATAAAACACAATTTAAAAAAATCTGTACACTGTGTAAGAAATGCAGTCACCAGTAAAAATTCTGTTTTAAAGGAATTTTATATGAAGATGTCCAAAAAATAAAGGAGTTCTTTAAGGTCTACCATTTGAAAACAAAAAACGAATACTTGTCTTTTGCTCCTATTCTTTCCTGTGTACCTTTTCTTCTTGCTGTCAGTCTGACATTTCGAATCAGCTTTAACCCTCTTGCCATTTTTGATTGCAAGTAAAATTTAAAAAAATTGCTAGCTATGCAAATTTTCTTCTGGATGCAGAAAATTATACCTCATCTGCAATTTGAATATCTCTCATTTTGTGACAGATGTGAATAACCAGAACTGGTGATTTTAAGTTGTACTTTACCCTTGTGTTTTGTGTGAATATATTGAGAGCTGAACTACTTTTCAGTAGTTTTTCAATTGTGCTGCTTAGAGCCATCTGTAAAATATTTATAATGTCTTTCTCTAACTGCTGTAAGTAACCAGAGTCTTGCTTTGGGGGGAGTGTTTGACTGGTTTTTCTTTTTTCTTTTTTAGCCATTTATTTATTTTCCTTGAGACAGGTAATGGGTTGAAATGGCAATAGAAACTGCCTCCTGGTACTGAAGGCTTAAAAAGTGCACTTACCCACTTGCTCGGGCCATATGGAATAAAACATCAGGGAAAGTAATTTACAATCCTGTTTGCCTTTGAGGATAATGCAGAGCAGGGCTGAATAATGAAAGTATTATTTCCCGCACTTTTGTCAATTCAAGGTCCCTACTTAAGCTATACTGGAAAAGGCAGTGAAGGTCTAGAACGGGCTTCATTTCTTGTTTGCTGTTTTGAGTGCCCTGGAAACAACAGCTGCAGGATCATGCACTTGATATTACATGGTTGGGAACTGGAAGACTTAAATGGGGAAAAAGAAGTCTGAAAATATTGTATGATTTTGACCCCAAATGAATCCAGTGACACAGAAACATTAGGTTCATCAGTTCGACATACACTTTTCATTAACATGGCTTCTGCTCAGGGTTTGATTCAAAAAGTCTCTAATTGGTATTGATTCTTGTGGCAAAAAATTGTGTTTAATATGTATGCAGTATTTACATGGTAAGCTAACCACCTGGTTAAAAGGCAGAATCTCAGAAGAAATTTCTGTCTTCCATTGTCGCTATTTGTCAAATTAGGCTTTTTTTAGTCTATTTATTTAAAATTGTAAAACTAGTTTATTGCTCTAATAATTTAATTTTATAAACTGGGAAAAATCTTGAAGAGTAAAACACTGTGCTGATGTGCACGCTATTTAAATATATTTAAATACATTTCATTGTGGTTTTAAAGTGTAGTCCTGGGCTTCACTAGGAAAAGTACAATAATGGTATTTGCATGTCATTATTAATGCTATTACTGAAACTGGTCTGCTCTGTGAGCTATTTTTGCTTTATAAAAAGACAATAATATGAAAAGGAATGTTTCTGATAGGCTGCTGCCCAAACTATGATACTTGGTGATCTCTTGTAGAATTTCAGTATTTTAACAAGTCTGTAATGAAATATTTTAGAAAAATAAATCTAGCATAACTGAAATCTGAAGTTGCCTATATATTCTTATTTAGAGGTACCTATCAGTACAGTAGGCAACTTGAACTGCTCCAATAGTGGAAAATTTAATGTACCACTCAATTACTATTCTTTAGCCCAATTTAAAATAATAGATTGGGTGTGAGGTCTTAGTGCAGTGTAACCTTTGGAACATTAGAAATAACCCCTTTCCCTTTTGAAATCAGTGTACAGTAAGGGCATCAGTCTTATCATTTTGGAGATGAACGTACTCTTGACTGCATTTAAAGTTTTTATATGTACCAGTTGTTCAGTAGCTTGTTCAACTCTCTCGTACTGTAAATTCCAAGGCTATTTAATTTTTTTGTCAACTCACATAGAAGAATTCATCTGTATCTTGATCAGTATTTACATATAACTATATATGTTTAATCACTGTGTTATACCACTCTGAATACATTATGTTACCTCTATCTTAAATTTCTTCTCCATATTGAGAATTGGCATTTATCTCTTACAGGACTTTTTGTTGTTGTTGTTGGACTCTGTATTCTGTTTATCCATGATGTGGTTACTTTTTCTTTCAGTGGAGGCAATCCTCTGTTTTCCCCATGACATGCCTGTTTATATTTTTGTTGGCATATGTATTTGCAGCCATGCCAAGTACAGAGGCAAATATTGTCAAGTTGACTTTCTTCAGAGTTGCTTCCAAACGTTTTGGAGCAATAAAACTGTTTGGAGCACATTTAATCATTAAAATTTCTTGTGAACATGATTAGTATTTCCTTAATAGGCTTAGTGGGCTGTGTTACTCTTTTAGAATATACTTTCATAAGTAGTACTTTCAAATGTTGCAAGATTACTGAGTAAGATACTTAATAGTTGGTTCCCATTGTTATTCTGAGAGATATTCGTATATTAATAACAGACATGCTGGAAAAGTAATTCAAGCATATATGGAAGTTACTAAGAATTAATGCTTTGAGAACCACAATGCTGCATTTCTAAAGCATATATATCCTGTGAGTCTTACCTAAGACAAAAGTCACCCTGCCTTAAGGGTAAGCTTATTAATAAAGATCACTGTGTAGTGTAAGGACTAATGAAAAATGTTAGTATGAGTGGTTTTTATCCTTTCAGAAAAAGCAATAAAATTAGCTGAAATTGCAGTGCAAGGTTTTCTTTTTTTTAAGTTACAGTCAGTTTTTTCGATAGACTAGAACAGTTACGCTTTTCCCCTGACATTTCAACATCTGTTGGACAAGAATCTGTACAGAATGTTAGAGCAACACAGTCTGTAGACACTATGCAAGACATGCTTCTGAACTTTCTCATTGCATTCTTTCTTCCTTCTGCTCAAGGAAGGAGAAAAATGTTTTCAAGGGATATATGTAACACAGATGCAATTTTTAACCACCAGGTAATGCAGGCTGGCTCATGTTTTACTAGAGTATATTATTCCATTTAAATCTTAACTGGTTCTGGATAAACTGCATGGAGCATGAGCTTCTGTTTCCTTCTGTGCTTTTTCCATTTTGCCTCCCCTTTGTTTTTGCTGTTACTGTGCTTCTGAACCTGGCATCATAGACTGGGAGTTCATCTAAAAGCTGCTACTGCCAGTTATTTCAGTGATACTGTTGAGTAGCTCCGAAATGGTAAGACCTGTGTGAACTTTTTGGTTAAAGTGTTTCAGTTACAATGGTAGATCCTGTTCAGAAATTGCGAATTGCAGTTTTGAGCTTCTGTCTCATCAAAAATCTGTGTTCAGCTGGTCTTAGACATTTGCAAAAATACAAATCTTAGTGTCGTAAAATTCCCAATGAAAATCAAGGAAAGCTAGAAATAGTCTTTAAGAAATGCATATGGTTCTAAACTAGATAGGCAGGATTTGAGAAAGCTGTATTGTTGGAAACCATTTCTGTATGCATATAGTAAAAAAAAAAAAAGGAACTGTTTTGTTTCAACATGGTGTTTAGCATAACCTGGTGGCAAGAATTCACAACCACATCTTGAAGGCTTGGACTGCGTTCCCAGTTCCCATCAGCTTGTGCTGTGAACATCATCATCTTGCTCCTGTGTGCCTCTGTATCATCAACCTGTAATGCATGGGTTTTGGGTCAGAATCAGTACCTTACTTTTGTATGAATATTCAGTCTACCGCAGTGGCTGTATTTAATTTCACGCTGCATTTCTTGCATGGCGATTGTCTTTAAATAGTATTTTGTTTAACTTGTTATTGAACACAGACACATACAAGTATGCAAGTAGTGTTTGTGAATGTGTTAACTTAGAGTGCTCAATGTTTTCTCAGGTTCCAGTAGCCAGAGCCAGCATTCTCTGGCTCATCGGCGAGTACTGTGAACGGGTTCCAAAGATCGCACCTGATGTTCTGAGAAAGACAGCCAAGAGCTTCACGAATGAAGACGACCTTGTAAAGTTGCAGATCTTAAATTTAGGTGCAAAACTCTATTTAACAAATTCAAAGCAGGTAGGCCTAAACTCAGTATTGTACATATTTAGAGTCATGGCAGGTTTTGTACAGTCTGTATAGATCAGTAATGATTTCTTCTATGTAAGTAACCAAACCTAGTCCATGTTATTCTATGAAAAAAAGCTGAACATATGTTTTCAAGAAATATAACAAGCTAAATCTAACCCTGAGTCTTTAAGTGTGTGCTGGATCATGAATGTAAATGTAGTGATGAGATCACTCTTTTTGTATCAGTCTTTCTTTGGGAAATTGTGAAATTTTCAATTCACATTAATAGAGATGGTTTGTAAATTGTGTTAGTAATATCAGGTAGGAGATTTTGCTGATGTGATTTAATGTTTTCTCAAACCAAAACCAGAATTTTCGAGAAAATACTGTCATTTCGAACAAGAAGCTGCTCATTTTTTTGTTCAGGATATCTAGAAGGAGATGCCAGTAATAGGCCTCATTTTGTCTTTCCATCAGTCCTTGTTTTAAGTATAGTAACTGCTTTCCCTTCTGTTTTTTGTTGGTTGGTTGGTTGATTGGTTTGGTTTTGGTTTTACTGTTTCATTTTACCTTGGGGAGTGGGTGGGTTTTAATATCTCTAGTAGTAAAGATAATCTAAAAATGTCAGCTAATACAAAAAGGTGAACTTAGATCTCCAAGCTGCTGAAACAACAGCTATGAGAGGTGCCAGCTGCCTCACTCTTCTCAGTGACAGCGTTGTGAACCCCATCACTGGCTATGGAATGTGGCATTTTGACACTAATTTTTCACTGTAATTCCAGTTATTACTGTAAAAGATTGTAAAATTAAAGGGTTTTTTTCCCAAATGTCCAAGAAATACATTGTCTGATATATATACTTTCCTGAGCTGCTAGACCTCTTCATTTTACAACAGCTTGGACAGCACAGGATCTTGCACCTCGGCAACTGTGATGTCTTCTTGTTCCTTGATAGCTATATCCAACTACAGATGTGATCTGTCTTAGACTTTTTTTTGTAGGGCATGTAGGAGATGAACTACTTTGCCATGCATTCAGATAGGAGTGAATGCTTTGCTTATACAGTCTAAAATGGGGCAGTAACCAAAGGTGACTTCTCTCTGTCAGTGTTCATTTTACTGAAAATGCTGACTGAGGTAAGGAAAGATTGGTTTGACTATCTAAGCTGTCTTCTTTTAGCCCATAATATTTACTAATTTTCCCTATAGTTTTTTTAATTTTGCAGATAAATTTTTCCACACCACATTTGGTTAAAAATCCATTGCATGCAAGGAGATGATGATTTCTGTGATGCATTTTTTCCTATTTCACATCTTAATACATTTTAAATCATCATTGTAAGTGCTGCATAACCCTTTATTCAAACACAGTAATGATGATAAAGCAGAAGAAACTGTCTCCTGAGATGCCTGCTAAATGATGAATTTCATCAGAGGGTGTTTTCCTCTTTCACTTTTAGGTTGTGGAAAAATAAGTTATTATCTCAAGTGGTCAAGATATTCACATAAAAATTCCAGCAGAGTAGGTTTGGTGACTTGGCTTGATTCAAAGCTCCTTTCAAACTAGAATACCATGGATTTCCCTTTAGAGGCTGGCAACACTTTTACTGTATCTACGTTGTTATTTCCTGGAGTAACTAACTCCTCTTACTCACTCAGTGTTAAAATTACTTCCCAGAATTACTTCAGTTCCTAAAAAGTCCAGCCATTTTTCAGTTTAATTTTAAAAATTTGGTGTCAGATCTTGTACACCAGATTGCCCCGTCTGTTCACCTCTCCTCAACATCATGTTTTCTGCCTCCATATCATATCCCACAACATAGTAAGTTTATGAATACTTCATCAGTTTCATACAAAGTTAATGGAGTTGTGAAAATCTCAAAGATAAAATGTCACTTTATTGAAAAGTGGTGGTAGAATGGCAAAGAGATACTCAATGCCAACCAAATAGATGAAAAGAGCTCTTTCACCAGGTGAGGGAAAGGCAGATTGAACTCATCTCTTAAGTCTTGTTTGGAGAAAAGCACAAAGTTCTGGAGGGAATAAGACTTGCTTATTTTATTCCCTTTGTCTATTTTACTTGCTTGTATTTTCCTTAAGTATATGGTCAAGCACTTGGTGAAGCATATTCACATGAATGATTTTGAATATTCAGGATTTCATATAAAAATTAAAGTATACTTTAAGTCCTGTGATAACCTCATGAACTTTCAAAGGCTGTTTATAATTTAATGAAGTTTCAGGTTCAGTTATATCTGAATAGATATGTAATAAAAGCTGTTGGTTGTTTGGTTGTCTGTGTTATTTGGTGAACTTGCTTTGTTTTTTCGACACTTAGGGTCTTAAAATCTTAAGTGTGCTAGATAGCTGTCTAAATGGAGCTCATATAAGAGAAATATGTCATCTAATTGCCTAAGACATTTCTTGCGTATAGCAGAAAGAATAAAGAGATTTTGATGGGTTTCTGCTGTCTAATATAGTAGGACTCCCACCAGAAAAAGTCCCAAGTAGTCGTAGGGTGTAAATAGATATGTCAATCGTGGTTTAGCACAATAGCCTTATCTAGTGTATCTAAAGAATCAAGTTACTGAAAGCTAATGATATCAAGGAGTGGATAGATAACTGTTTCTCTCTCATCGTAGAGCCTCATCTGTTGGTAAAACCTGTATTGTAAAATTTTCAAGTGGGGATCTACCAAAAAGTTAGTTCCTGCTAATATAGGATAGGTATTAAATCCTTAAATGGAACTATTGTCACTAGAAAATTCCAGAAATGTTGCTGGAGGATGATTGAATTCTAGAAAGACCTAAACCTAACCCTTCTAGCCAAAACAAAGTGTACAAAAAATAATAATGGGTTCAGCAATGTGGGGAGAAAAGAAATTATATTATGCCTATATAATGTGCATGTCCAGATATGAGGTAATATTGACATATGGTAATAAATGTATTATATCACAGATCAGAATACTTTGTCACTATTCTATGAAGCAGTCATGGTATGCAGATTGTGTCATGTTTCACCAAATCAGTGTGCTTGCTGAAATGATTTTCAGCTTCTTATGAAAATTCCTTTGTTGGAAAAACTTATATGTATTTGTTAGTTTATTTTTTGTTTTTAATTAAAAATAGTTGTTTCTGTTAGCTACCTCCATGTAGAAAAGATCTACTTGTTTGATTGCTTTACTATTAGAAAAATTTTCTTAAATTACATTTCTTCACTGTTTGCATGAAAACAATACTATATATGATAATTACATTGAGACTTCTTGCAGATACAGAACATTCTTGCATATAAGTTTGTTGTGTATTTATCTGTATTGAACAATATGAAAACGGTATTTTAGGGGACAGAATAAGGAGGAGGAAAAGGGAGAGGATCACAGAGAAAATTATCCCATTAAAGGAAATGCAGTCTTTCAGAATCAACTCTTCATCTGTCTAATTTGTCTTTATATAATTTCATCAACACTCAATGAAAAAATGCCCACTGTGACAAGGCCCTCAACTTTTCCCATCCCCATAGCAATTCACAGGCAAAGACCATTGTGTTTTATGATCCGTTCTCTTGAGCTTTCTGCCATGACAGCAAAGAGTCTTGTCTTGTTTTACAGTGGAGAAGTGATGGCAAAGGCTGCAGGAGGTATCCCTCATTTAGTTTAATTCATGCTACCTGGGAACCCTCCCTTCCAATTCCATTTAGATTGAGCAGCGTAAGTCCTGCATGAGTGCAGATTACGTAGGCTCTGTCTGATGCAGTTGTTTAAAATTTTATACCCTCATAGAGAAATAGCTGCCCATAAACTGTGAAATACGTATGGGAAAGTTTTCCGTTTCCCAGACCTAAGACAGTACCTCAAGGAAAAAAATATCTTTTCGCAGAGCCATTCTTGAGTATCAGGAAAAAGAAACAAAAAATATTTCATTGAAGGTTTTTTTAACTCTGTTTTAATATTATTCTGATGTATAATAACTGATTTCTTCCAGTCTTTGGTACCATAGGTTATTTTTGAAATGCTTGCATATATTGTATTGATGGGGTTTAAATTAGAACCATTTTCTGTTTACTGTATATTTCACTTACAGGAGTTAATCAGTATTCTGAAAAAGTATTTTTATATCTCTAGAAAAAACTTCAACTTGCATCCTCAAGTTGGAAATTATTAATCTGAACTTTATTTTAGCAAATGGCGTATAAAAAATTGACTGATCTTTTGGACTTATTTTTCTGCTCATATGATTGTAACTGAGTTATTGTCATAGCAATAGAATGATAAACAATATATAGATGCAAGGTTGTTTCTTTGTATAAAGCAAATAAATCTCTCATGATGATGCATTTTTAATCCTGTGTTATGCATCCATTCTGAGTGGAAGTACCAAAATTTACTTCCTTAGGACAGTATACTATTTCTGCTCTTTTTCCTGTTTGCTTGTATGTAAAGGAAGTGGCTTACATGTTTCAAATATATCTAGTGGATTCCAGTAGTCAGCACTGTTGTTCTGGTTACACTACATAATTTCTATTTTCTACGTCTCCTTCCTTTCTTATGTTATTTTCTTAGCTTAAAAAATTAACTGAATTATTAAAATTTTTTATAACATGTTAATATTCTCTGACATCAAATTAGGAAGCTGTTACTATGCTGTAAAAACCTGTGGTAGTATAAGTTGCTCTCTTACATAAATAAATAAATGACCGATATTACTGAAGGCTTTAAGCTTCAAGAAAAAAATGGAAGAAGTCTTTTATCCTGGTTTTTAGAGGGCATCAGCAGCTTGCTTTTATGAAAAAGTAACAGCTAAATGCACTGCAAATAATTTGCAGTAATCCAGTTCAGTGATTCATGTGTCTGCTTTAATGGGTCATAATTCAGGATAAAGTAACTGAGTGCAGTCAGAGTGCAGACACTGCTTATGCCAGGGACAGTATCTCTTCATAAAACACACCTCAGCAGAAGCAGTTTGCCAGCCCCCTAATACCCTCTGATGTTTTGATGTCCTGCATATTTTTCCGATTAAGTTTTGAGTGCCATGTTTTTAGTTGTATTTCCACATTCATTATCCTCACGTAGACCCTTCAGCAGGTTTGCCATATATGATTATTTTTTTAATGATGCCTTTCTTTCCACTTCAGCAGTTTAATAATCTAGCACATGGCTGCTTCTCAGTACTCAGCATTCACCTCCCCAATACAGAAGAGGACATGTGCTTTGGCTGCAGAATTCCATTTGCAGCTTTAGAAATGCATATTCCCTGTGGAGCAACATTTGTTTGACATAACCATTCATTTTTATTACCTCTTTAAATATGTTTATCCAGAGTTATCAATAATCATAAATAACTTGTATTCTGTTCTTGTCCTGTTTTTTTCCACAGACAAAATTGCTTACCCAGTATGTATTAAATCTCGGCAAGTATGATCAAAGCTACGACATCAGAGACCGTACAAGATTTATTAGGCAGCTTATTGTTCCGAATGAGAAGAGTGGTGCTTTAAGCAAATATGCCAAAAAAATATTTCTGGCACAGAAACCTGCCCCATTGCTTGAGTCTCCTTTTAAAGGTATAACTACCAAAATCATTTGGTAAATGTTCATTGTGTGAAGGAATGTGGCAGCTTATTCTATTTCAAATACTCTCACAAATTGTGTCACTTAGCAAATAGAAAAGATTAATATGCAAGGATGCTCGGTCTGCTTACTTGCTTTTCAGCAAGCAAGGTGCACAGTGCATTTCTCTAATGATAAACCCTGGCAAACAGATCCATTTCTATTCATGTGAATTTTAAATTTTATTGAAATAACAGAAGATGTGTCTTTTGAGGAAAACTATTCTTCCATTTAGGAAAATAGCTGTAGTATTTTATCTGGACTTTATTAGAAGATTGTTAATGTGAGTATTTCAAATGTTATATGAATCTGAAATAAATTGAATCTCTGTAGATATTTTTTCTTCCAAAATCATAATTTTGCCTCTGCATTTTCCCTGTTCTTTTACAAGTAAGATCCGTTGTCTGTCTTCTCAAATTGAAAGGTTATCAGGCTATCTAAATTAAAAATACTCTGTTATTTTGGCAATTTGCATTTAAATTTTCATACTTACTTAGGTCTAGTTTTGAAGCTTTAAAAGGAGCTCCATTTTGAAGAAAAACTATTAAAATTCTGGATGTGTTTGTGCCAAGACATGTATATGGATTGTTTAACTGTGCTGTCATTCTTAATATTCACAGTAAAGTAATTTTTAGAGAAGCTACATTTCAGAGCAACACCTCTAAACACACTGACTGATTAGCTTTTTTATTGACCATTATGGGGGAGATTATTGTAATCTATGGACTGAAATCAGTTTTTTGACCTATGAAGAGCTTCCTAGTTTATATTTATTCCATGACATTTGAGGTAATACAATGGCAATTACCTTTAGCCCTGATTAAGATTGCTCCTTGTGGTAGAGCTCACAGTGTTTGTGTATTTCTTCCCTCCCCCCTTTTTTTTAATAGATCGGGATCATTTCCAGCTTGGCACCTTGTCTCACACACTGAACAGCCGAGCCACTGGGTACCTGGAGCTGTCCGACTGGCCAGAAGTGGCACCTGACCCCTCCGTCCGAAACGTCGACGTGGCCGAGTCGGTATGTCAGCGTCACTGAAAGTAACTTTGCTGAAGGCACTTGTCAATACAGAGTATTAGCCCAAAACTATAAATATTTAAATACTATCTGCGGGCTATGTTGAAAGCCATTGATGCATGGGAACATCCCTGTTGCTTACTTTATCTTAGAAATGAAGCATTTGAGAACTTGCTTAATGCTGGTTCTTTTCAATGACAGAAGTAGATAAAACTGTAGGCCACTTCTGCTTCACTTGTGGATTAAATAGGCTTATTTCACCTCCATCTCACTTCTGATTTCATATCTTTTAACTCCACTGCGCTGCAGTATGTTGATTGAGTCTAACTGGACTACCAAAGTCGGAAATTAAGAGGTTGGTTTGTGTACAAATCCAAGGCTAAACAAAAAAAACTCAAAAAAGGTAATACAAACAACAAAAAGCAGCTTCAGGGGATTAGATTATGTATGTTTTGAAGTGTCAAGTTTGGAAGAGACCAGGGTTTACATTTCAGGTAATCTGGAGAGGATTAGGAAAGTCTATGATAGGAAAATGTCATCTATTAGTGCACTAGTTGTGTTGACACATAGGTCTCGTTGCCTACTAGCAATAGCTTTTTCCTACTCTAGTGTAAACTCTAAGGCAAAGTCATGTTTTGGTACCAGAGTTGTGAGTTATGTGTCGTGTACCAGAGTCCTACTGGAATGCCAGTGAAAGCTGTTGATCAGTAACAGAAATGTAAATGTATTGGTGTGTAGTGTGCTGATGGTGCTCCCGGAGGCATGGCATTTTAACAAGTACACACAGAAGAGCAGGCAGTCCTTGTAATGAGCCAACTTCCTCAGTAAATTGTAGATGAATTAATTTGCATATGAGATGTTACACACAGAATGAGGAAAGAAAATTCCAAAAAATAGGTCTGACTTAGAGAAGCCAGTGGGCAGAAATCTGGTAAAACAAGCATTTCTCCTTGGTACTGTAATATTATGTGTCTACCTTCTTATATACTTTTCAGGAAAAGTGGTATTTGTGTACAAACTTCTGAAAGCTTTTATAGGAAGAATTTGGAGGTAATCAGCTCAGAGGATTATAAATGATAGGGTTGGCATGAGGGAATGTGTGAAGGTGCTTTTGTCCATACGACCCAAAAGTATTGCAGGAAGTTGATCAAATGGCATAACATACATCTACAACGTAGTAAAAAACATCCACCTCCAACTATTTAAACCTCAAAGCAAACAGGAAAATCCTTCAGCCATGTTGGGGTTTTTTTGTAAGTATTTTCTTTGGAGGGTATCTCATTTTCATTAACTTTGCGGTTTCCCTAATACTGCATGTACCTACACAGCATATGTGAGTGAAGCTGAGTTTAGCTGCATTCCACATGCAAATTGTCATTTATATCCGAAAGAATATTGGTTTTTTAAGCCTTAGCAGCTTTTGTTGTTTAAGAGGAAGTCAGTGTGTCTCTAGAGCTGTTTAGCCCTGCAGGTCGTTGTTAGAGCTATTTCAAAAGTTAGTCGTATTCCAGATCAGATCAGTCAGTGAGGCAGACCTGTATCGTACTGCTGATAGATTTGTCTGCCAGTTTGCTTTTTTCTCCTGTCCTAAATTTTAACATAGCATATGTTTTAGTAGCATAGAGGTTGATGGAAAGAAAAAGAGTCTAGGGGAAATACTGCCTCATTTTGGCATTCTCTTGGTGGTAAAAATTACTTTTATTTGGAAGTGAAATATAATTTGTCTGTGGCTACCTACAGTGTCCACATCTGTTTTCCACTTAAAATTTAGGATGATAAAGGTGGTGGCTAGCCCTATTTAACCTTCATTCTAGTCATAGTCAGCTGGATCTAGAAATAAAACCCTCAGACTTCAGGCTCTTTTGGCTTAGGAATTTATTTATCATTACTGATGCTTTTAATCTACCTTACTAAATCTTTTTCTGGACTATGTAATAGACATATCTCACCTTTTATAGGTATATAACAAAATTCTAGTTCTCCTAATTGTGTAAAGTAAGAGAAGTTTAATAGCTTCTCTTGACTTGCTTAGATGATTTATTTAGCAGCAGCTTAATACCACTATGAATGTTTTTCTTCGATGTGTTGTGTGTGTGTTTTTGTATTGCTGGTTGCAAAGGTAAACGTAAATTGGAATTTATTTACAGGCAAAGGAATGGACTGGAATTCTAGGCAAGCCAAAGAAGGAAAAACCTCCTGAAAAGTTCTACTCTGAATCAGAAGAAGAGGAAGATGAGTCTGCCAGTACCAGTTCATCAGGTAAGTGTTTGGAAAGCAACTTGTATTTTCATTGCCTGGAAAAGTGTATCTTCAGAACTGTCTGGTACATAAACAGAAAAAAAAATTGCAAACAAAGCCAGAGCTGTGTATAAACTCAATAAATCGGGGGGAAATTTTACATTCACTGTATTAAATAGGTTAGCCTTTGATTTTTTTCCCAGGTAAAAATGCTGGCATGCTATTTTTCATCCTCCTTGGAGTCTAGTATGAGTAAGGAGAGTTTGTAACTCCAGTTAAAACTGAGGGCACGTAGCTGTTTGCAGGAGAAGTGCCAAGATGCTTGGTTGTTGGGAACTTAAGTCTTAAGTGTTTTTTTGGAATTTGGTGGTGGTGAAGAATTATTTTGATAGCATGTGCTGCTGTGCTGATAAATAACCAGATTTGTTTAATTGTGTAGTCTTCCATGAGATTTATTCAGCAAATTGTATGACAGTATTTCTCTGAAGTTCTACATGATGTTTTCTGTTTATTATAATGGGGGTATTGATGAAGAGGGTAACAGCTGCCTATCAAGTTCAGTAAGCAGAGCTTCTTTTAACTGTCCCTCCATATATTTCCAGATAGGCAGTTCCCCAAGACAGACATTTCAGAAGATGTTAGTATATTTCAGATGTGGTAAAGATCATAATTCTCCCAGGACCAGACCTTAGACACAGAAAATGTTTAGCATTAGAGACTTGAAAGAATTATCATCATCTAGTTGAATAGAAGAGGGGCATCTTAATATCTGAACATGGACGTGCTTCCTTCCAGTTCCTAAACTGAGGAAATATGCAAAAATGTTTAAGAATTGTATCACTGAAATTAGTGATTTCTGAAGCAATAGAAGCATATACTCACTTCAGATATTTGAATATTTGGTAACTGTATGATTAATTAGAAGATTAATAATTTGTTTAAATCAGTGATTCAATCATAGTCACTATGGGTATTTAAGAACAGATTATCTAATTAAGCAACTGTTTGAGAAGATAATTTTGCAGCTAAGCAAATGTAAAGACTAGAAAATTTGAGGTCATCTCCAGCTCCTAATAGGGTTATGTAACTTTGAAGAATCTACATGCAATTAATTTATTATTTGACTTTCTAATTTGAGAAAGTATAGTACTGTAGGCTGAAGAGGACAGGTTTTTAACTAAAACTATTTTTAAAATTTTGTAGATTTAAGGGGAAAGTAATTCCCTTGCCTGCTTTTGGCACAGGGTAAATAATACTAAAGCTTGCAAGTGGGTGTTAAAATACTAAACCACTGTTTAATTTAAAACAAACTTGGATTTCTAAAATACTAATTATTTAAGATACTTAGAACAAAATTCTAAGGGCTGTTTTCATTTCAGGGAGCGGGTCTGACAGTGAAAGTGAGAAGGAAGATAAAGAGGAAGGCAGAACTGATGAGAGTAGTGGGAGTTCCTCTCCCAGTGAAGAATCAACTGAGAGTGAATCAGACAGCAAAGAAAGTCCTGCAAAGAAAACATGTAGAGCTGTCGATGAAAGGTAGGTATACGTTTGTATGGTTTTAATTTTTTGTTATGCTAGCGTTAAAACACTCTTCCTGTTAGCAGTCTGCCAAGCCTTTAATTAGGCAATTTTGGTGGTGTATTAGCCAAGGAGTGATGTCAGTGTATACTAGTAATAGTCAGTGTAGGAACTTGGTTCATATTTTCATTAATCAGACTACTCTTATGGTTGGAATTAATTTCTGACTTCAGTAAAATCTTGGGTGGCTTGTTGAAAATTGATGTAACCTTGGGAGGCTGAATAAGTGATCAAATAGTTGTATGAAACACTTAATTACCTTTTGCAACAATTTTGCTGAGAGCTAAAATTAAGTCCTTCAACATTTTGCCATTATGTAACTAAGACAATTGATTTTTCTAAATAGTGTTATATTAAAAAGATTATGATCCAAATATTAGAGGCAAGGGCTGTGAAGGGAAACGGTCATAAGATATTTAAGTGTTAGCGCTTTTAAGATTGCCTATTATCAACAGCATTATCATGTATTAAAGTATCATTAAAATTTTGAGTAATTGGGGCTAATACCTTGGATTGTATGAATCTGTTTCTTCCACTGCTGTCAGCAAGTGGCCTCTGCAGACATGATCGCCCTTTACTCTGTAGTCTGCTGCCAGCTCACTTGATGAGTTTGCAGCTCAGCTCAGTCGTGGCTGACAGCGCTGATTGGGGCGCAGTACACACTCTGCTCCTTTTATTACAGACAGTAATTAAAGCAGCTCGCCTTGCCACTTCCATAACAAACACAGCATAATGCCCTAATTATGACTTTATTAATTTAAGTCAGGATTTAATGATTTTAAAAGTGATTTATATTGTTTTTCCTGTTCAGAACAAATGAAATCTGTAGGTTAAATTAATACAGGCTTTTCATCATCGCAAAGTTAAAAAGCTAGTTACCAGTAAATTCTTTTCATTAAAATAACATCTGAAATTTTAAGCAGTAAGATAAACAATTATTACCCATCAAAACTAGCTGATGTGCAGTAAAGTAACATTTTTAATCTTCAAATCTAGTTTTAAAGCTAAGCTAAAGATAAATTATTGAAAAACAACTTCATTTATGTAATGGGTTCACAACAACTTATTTGTTAATGCAACTACAGCTTCTGATGAATGGCCGTGAGTGAAATGTAGATAATTTTGTTGTCATGAAGAAACTTTAAACAGTATGTGCTAGTGAATTTTTGTTTAAGTCGTTGACCTCAAACAAGTTTTTAAATGTTGTCATATTGAAACATAATTTTGATAGTGCCTATTTTTCACCATGATTTTAACAATCAGATACGGTACATTAGACTGTTTTTGTGAAGTGTACTATTGTTCCATTTTTAGCTTTTCAAGCTTCAAATTTGCTGCTTTATGCTTTTGACTAAAATTTGGGAGGTAGTTTTGGCTTCAGTTACAGGGGTAGGCATGGCCTAAATGTTACTCATTTTAAATAATTTTGATTAAATTTTACTTAGGCAATTCAGTCATAGGAAGCTCTTGAGAGGAGGGAGATTTGACCCTGACTATTTTGATCTCTGTCATGTTAGATTTTTAGTTCTTCTTCTGTGTATTTGTTTCATTTAAAAACATTGCAATCTCAAACAGTGATGCAGCATAGTGCATTCTTTTGTAATGCTTCTAAAGCTAAGCAAAAATGTGTAACAATTTAATATGATTCCAAAGGGACTCTTAGTAGTTGAGTGGTCTAGATTTGTTTAATTATTGTTGACCTTGTTACCCTTCAAGCACTTCAACAACCAATTTATTGTCTTGGGAAGGAAGCTGAATCAGGTAGTGTATGAAACACCTGATTTGGAAGTATAAAATGGTTCTTTGCAGATTCAAGAACAGAGGAGTTTTGTTCTATATGCAATATTAATTTTGCTGCTCCATAGTAACTATTAGTAAACAATTTTCATTTCCTGTGGTAGTAACTACCCCTGAGACAAAAGGGTAATCTACTAATTGATGGTTTAAGTATTATTAGATGTGAACAAGGCAGATAATATTCAGTAGCTGTTAACACAGACCAACATAATCCAACACTGGCAGGGTGAACAGAACTTTACTGTGTGAAGAACAGTGTCTCTGAAGCTGTAAGGCATTCAATGTGACCAAAGGCGTAGGAATATAACAGCTCTTGTGTATAAACTCTTTACTGGGTTGAACTATTTGTAGACGTTATAGGTCTTATTTCTAAGTGGTGCAGTTTCATTTAGAGGAATTAACAAAGGAATAAACTAAATTAATTTGGTTTTTTTAAGCAGTATTACTTTGCAAAAGCATGATACACCAACATTCTATTTATCATAGGTGGAATAGTATGAAAGCATCTTTATTTAAAAGGGTGTCTGCACTTCCTTTTGTAATGTCACAAGCTTGATGCATGCAAATAATATTTTTTATATTTAATATGTTCACATTTTGTTTGGCTGTTTTGCTGATTTAGACTACATGTGATGGTGTGTTGTGTAGTGTAATAGAACAATTTTGTGTAGCCTTAAATAAACTACTTCATTCATAGCTGAGTTTTTTATTGTGGAGAAATAATAACTTAAATCTCTTTTAATAAAAGTTTGAAATGCTGATGCAGGATATTGCCTAAGCAGATTCCTTTGATGGTTTTACATGTCTCTTAACATTTTTTTAAAATACATAGTGATTCAGAGGATATGAAAAAGAAAGCAAAGGGGATTTCCAAAAAGAGAAGCACATCCAGTTCCTCTGATACAGAGTACACTTCATCAGAAGAATGTTCTTCAGGCTCCAAGTCAGAATCCGACTCTAAAAGTGACTCTGAGTCTGAAAAATCTAGAAATGCTACCTCTAGTAAGGTTAGTAAGGTAAAATATGTTTCTTTAAAACCTCTATAAAATATGAAAATATGTATATAACCATCCATCTGTGTTTCTTTCTGTGGGAATGAAGATGGGTAGTAGTTTTATGCATACCTGAAAAGATCCAGAATTTATGAAAAAAGATTGGTTTTCATAGAGCAACCAGTCCAAGAGTAGTTTGATAGTTTAAGCTAGTAAGAGTATTTTTATAATAAAAACCCGTATTTTGGTTTATAATTTCATGTTATTTTTACTCTGTATAGATGAAGAAGAAGAATAGAATCTAGTGATTTTTTTAAACACCAAATGTAATTTTTTTTCTACTAATCTATTATTCTTTTGCAATAAAATTAATTCTTTTTTAATTTAAGTTTTGTAGGTTACTGTTGAACTGGTGAAACTTAATACATGGATGCTGATGGTTATTTTATTAAAATGGAATCTTAAAGTATAGCTGTAGTACCTGGGTCTGACAGGAAAGAAAACCAAGAAACAAGTGTTAGTACATTGTTTCTTAAGTGTTTGAAGATGTTCTAGTAGAACTACTAGTTTAGTTTCAAAATTTTCTTTTAAAATTGAGAATAGTGCAGTTAATGAATCTATAATTGAGGTGTATATATAGATTAGTAGGATTAATATTCCTAATGAGCAATCAGCTTTTACTTGCTGTCTGTGCTTGATAGGAATGAAGAGTTCTGTTACTTCAAATTCTATGAGCTTACTTAAAACATGTATGAAATAGCAAGCTTTCAAATACATTTTTTTAATTGGTTTCAAAAATACGTGAGGATGCAAAAATGTGCAACAGAGCCATTCATGTGCCAGTTAAGATTTAATTGCTTACCTTAGTGAAGAAAAAACACTTCAAAGTTCCTTATACTCAAACTAGCATTATAGAACTATTACTGCTATTAGCATGAATTGGTTACTGTTTACCTACCTATCTTGCATTTAAAAATAAATAAATTAGGAACTTTTTTCTGACTCTGGGAAGAAGAGTAAAAGAATTTCTGACAATTATCTTTCTGTTATCAAATACTTCCTATGCATTTCTTTCCATATATTTATTAAAATTTTTTGAAGGGTAGAATTGTAGCTCAGAAGTTTCCATTTTAATACTGATATGCAGTATTGAAAATTAAGTGAAACTCTAATCCATCTTAAGTTAAGACAAGATATTTCAGTCAGGATGCCTGTGTAGATGGCAGAATAGTCAAAATAGACATCCTTTGCTGCATTTCTTGTAATTTTTGAAGCTGGTGAATAGGTGTGTTTTGACCAATTAAGAGGGAAGGCCGTTACTTTACTAAGCTGCTAAAGTGTGCATTTCCTCTAGTTAAGGAGGTAAGGCTCTCTATTTCTCTAAATCTTGAAGTTATATTGTACATGAACTTATATTGTACATGATCTTTGTTTTGTAACTTTATAGATCTGCCTGAGATTGTAACCTTAACTTTTAATCTTGATTTGTAACCTTAACTTTTAATCTATTGCCTTCTTCAACCAAGTAGAACAAAAGATGAAGTCAGGCTGTATTATTTGAGAAATGGAGATGTGTTTCCATGGTTTGATCATTGTTTCCTGCCCAAATAACACATTGGGTAACACATCTTTGTCAAAGTTTTTTTCTTCTAGAGCAGCCAGAAGATCTTGCCAAAAAATGGTAGCCCAAAATCCTCTCAGAATAAACTCCTTTTATACTAGATGGGACATGAATTAATTGTAACAGACTGCAGCTTTTCATATCAGCACGGTGTATTTTCACCTGAAAGTAATACCTACTCTGATGTGCTGAGTTCTAAGCAGCCACTGAAAAACCATATTCAAACAATACTGTCTTCTCTCTGATGTGTTTTTCCATTTTTCTCAGGATATCAACACCAGGTTCATAATTTCTTTCACTGCAGTTCTCTAAACTGTTTGGTTCTTTCACAGGATATGCGGGGACTACTAGCATAAAGAAGCTTTTTGTATTTTAGAACAGCAGAATGTGTGAAGTCAAATACACTGAGTATGAGAACTGGAATGTCCAAGAAGCTTGGGATTGAATTGTGAAGTCAATGCAAAGTTGTCGAGGCCTTGGATTTTAAGAGAAGAGAAAGAATGTTGCAGTAGTTCTGAAGTCTTACTTGATTAAGAAGCACCTAAAAAGAAATGTGTTAGGAACAAGAAGTATTTTTAAACAGTTGACAGAAGACTTGATGAGAGTAGAGTCAAAGGATAGAGGGGGAAAATTGCAAAGCTTTTAAACTGCACAAAAGACATTAGAACAAATAGCAATGGGTTTATATGCATGGCAACAAGAAAAGTAGCAAGAAGATTATTGAAAATAAAAGATAGCATAGAGCTCACTGTGCAGAAGCTAAGTTCTTTAAATTCTCTTTCATTTAGGAATTAACTCATTTAATATATGGGCAACAAGCTATGGCTGATGAACTGTAAACAGCAATGGTCAAATGTGAGGGGGCAGGAGGTAGTTAATTTAATGTTCTTGAACAAGGAGGACTGTTTCAGTGTATGATATTAATCCCTGGAACCTTGAAGTTAGTTTCCATTTAAACTATGTTCAGTGCCTGCATTTATACTTCAGGTGTTTCTGATACTTGTTTATTTTTAGACATGTAGTTAGATAAGAGGGTGGGGGAAGAGAATCACAGGTATTTTTTATTAATGGTGATTGCTATGCTAACTAGCTTAATAGATTTCTTTGAGAGAACCCCTTTTTGAGCCCTGTAATGATAGATGAAGGTAACTGATGATAACCTGGACAACCTCTTCCAAGCTGGAACGAAAGAACAATTTTTAACAAACTTTAAAGAACATTATAGTTAAAGTCTTGTGTATAGACCCCCTTATGTGTCAAGGTACATTTTACATAAACTACACATATGTATTTTTCTGCGTCCTTCCTGACTTATTTTTCAGACCACCCAGGAAGCAGATGGTTTCTGCCAGGCTCTCAGAAATGCATGTTTTATTCTGATAATTTGTCATTGGAAAAGACATTGCTTATATTATTCTGCTGGAGTGTGTTCTTAATTTGGACAGTCTATATGGGGAGATTATTCATTAGGATTTCCTTTTCAGTAAAACTGAAAAATATTTTCTGAAATACACATTAATAAAAGAAGTTGTGGTTAGTGAGCTCTATTTTTATGGTTTCTCAGTTTGCCACACATTATGAACTATGTTACATCGCTGATGTGTTGGATGATGTTTACCACTGGATATATATATATATATATATATATATAGTGTTGGGTACCATTGCCTTGTTCTGCAAAATTTTCTTAATAAAAAAGGTTTGATTACATTCACACTGGAGCTTAATTTCTACATACATCCATGCACTTACTGGCATTAAAATGCACTACAAAAACTTCTGATTATTTTCCTGAATATGTTATTAATGGTTTAATATTTTTTACCCTGACAAATCATTTTGAAAAAGCTGTTGTGTTCACTGTAATTGAGCTGCAGTGAATAGAAAAGTCAATCTCTTGTACTGCAGTCTTTTATATCATTTTGAAATATTAATAGTTTGAGGTGTTCAGATACATATTTTACTGTAAGCATAAATACTGTAGAGCTAAAATGCAGATTTGAGGATGATGCATGTATAAGTAGGTGTCTCCACAGTGGGATTTTAAAATCAGCTACTGTTGACCTCCTTATACAAGTATAATACAGTCACTCAGCTGTTAAAAACCTGATCCACTATTTAAAAAATATACAAAAACAAATTGTCTATCTTTCTGCCTGATCTCCTTTCAAGTGCTAACACAATGGAAACAGTGGGTGATCTGTCAATGCATTTGGATTGTCAGTGATGGTTTTGTATAAATATTGGGAGGATAAGAAATAAAATTCGCACAGCAGAATATGATTTCATCTGCCTTTTCTCTGCAGCTCCATGGCTCATGCTGCGGTGTGAAATTCTCATTTTACACACTTTGCAGGCGGAGCACATGAATTATGCATTGAGCAAGAGAAATCTCCTGCTTCAAG
Organism: Rhagologus leucostigma; assembly: GCA_013397725.1. NCBI lineage: Eukaryota > Metazoa > Chordata > Aves > Passeriformes > Rhagologus > Rhagologus leucostigma. Next base: position 20,082 of record VZTD01004701.1, on the reverse strand, counting down.
TCCTATATGCATTTACCAGGTTCTATCTCTATTACCAAGATGAATTGCAAATGGAGAAATGTTTGATGGAATATACCTTAACTTCTTTGTTTAGTATTCTGCTTTTCCCATAGTGGGCTTTCTTGGTAGAAAACTGTTTAGGTTATATTGTGGGCTTGGTTTTAAGAAAAAAAAGATGAAAAATTGTGTTACAGAGAAATGTCAGACACGTCAGAACCTTTTGATTGTCTTAATTTCAAATGCAAAGCTTTTTTTACTCAGTGGAAATATCTGCAGTCATTGGCTATTTATTGTTCATAGATAGCCAATCAATTTTCTTTTCTTGGAAAAAACAAATTAAAAAATAATCATGTTTGTAATAGGCAGGACCCACATAAATAGATTTCTTTGGTGTTTTGTACAGAATTGCACACAATTAATGTACATACCCAGATGTAGAAATACATAACAGCATGAAAATATTTGTATGTTTTTGTGTATATATAGCACAAAAACACACATATGAGTAGCCCAGTATTTTCTTAAGCTTGAACACTTGACTGAAGCTGGAAATAAGACATGATCATACTTTAACATTAGCTTTATCTTGATTTAATTAGCTCTTGATTTTACATTTTCCAGATGGTAGGGTCGGGTTTGTGGTTTTTTTGTTTTCTGTTTGTGGGAGTTGTTTGCTTGCTTGTTCTCTATACTTAACAGATACACTTAAATGCAGTCTTCTGATTAAGTGTGCAATGAAAAGTTTTCCTTGCCGTCCATTGGTTCAAGGATTTTTTACTTGTGCCTTATTTTAGGACCATTTTATTTTGTTTTGAAGTATAAGAAGTAAATTCTCTTGAAGGATTTTCTTCCTGATTTTTAAAGATGTGTTATGTAGTAGATTCAAAGTAATATCAGTGCAGGAATGGATTTCGCCTTATGAGAGTACACATTAAGCTTTGTGTACTTTTTGTACTTGTGACAGGAAAAGCAAACTGAAGCATACTATTGGTATTGTTTGTGACTTAGAATGCACATCTTAGTTGTCTTCAGTAAACAGTAAGAGGATTCTTTGGCTGTGATCCTTAATTTTTTCGAAACCTGTACTGAAGCATGTAGAATTGTCTTCCGTGTGTGACTCTTGTGTGGGTTGAGCCACTTTTTAGAGACTTTTAATTGGCTGCGTAATAAAAGGAGATGGAGACATCCCATCTCTATGGAAATATTTGTCAAATATAAAGCTATAGCTTTGAACCTTAATCATAGCTGAAGGTAGAACTGTATCTTATGGGTAAGTGGGAACTGAGAGTGAAAGACTTTGGAAATTGAGGGTATTTTTAATATATATGCCTTTTGTTTAACTGAGTTCTCCTTTAGTCTGTTTTGGTTTCTGAAGAGTTTCTAGTTTAGGAAAAAAGTTGTGATACATAATTTTTACTAAAAGTGCTGGAGATAACAGCCAAACCCAAGATTCAGGGCTAAATATTCACCAAATGATGCTATAAAGTGGCTTGGAATTCATGAGAAGGAGTGTTACAAAATTGTGTCTCTAACATGAGGAATTCAAGTAGAACTTGTAGCTTATGAAGTACACTATTTGTCCTTATTTCATGGATTTAGAACAAAAATAGCCAAAACAGACATAATGACTCACTAATAAACATATTTTAAGAGAAAAGTCTGGTAATTGTGAGCAGAATGGAATTCAAGAAAGTTGGTTCTGGAAGAGTCCCTCACTAATTCTGGACAAAACATGTCAGAAATGGTATAACTTCAGTACCATTTAAAAGCTATTTTGTAGTATTTTCTTTGTCCAAAGGAGTTTTAGGTTTCAGATAAATCATCAGTAGTAGAATACTCAAATACCGTAGTGGTAAGGACCATGAAAGTATGATGATTTTAAAATAACTTTTATAAGAGTGGCTCCTGTTCTTTTCAGTCCACAAGATGAGTCTTCTTCCAGAATACCTGAAACATATCTGTAGGGATCATATATGTGACTACTGTCTGTTTGAGCCATGGGATTTATAGAAAGAACATGATAAGTGATGTCATCATGGCTAAGGTCAAGCCTGGTAGTCATTAACATCAATGGCTTCAAATAGTGAGAACATTGGCTAGTTTCTTCCATGTTCTTTGAAGGGAATCATAGAATTTCTCCCAAAATCGGAAAAAAATAAACTCATTATTTGTTTGCAACTGACTATGAAGCTGAGAGACCAGAAGAAAGGGAATGCACCTTGAGAAAAGAGATGTCATTTAATTCTATGGTGCCAGTTAAAGGAAGTGGTTCTAGCTGCTGAGTTGGCTCCAAGCCCTTCTAGAAGTTTGTATCCTGAGTGTCTGAAATGCTCGAGAAATGATGGCCCAGATGGGCATAAGGAGATTTACTGATTTACTTAGACCTGTTAGTTTATTACAAATGGTAAAATAATTATATTTATATGTGCGTTTGGCTGTCATGTACTGTTGAAGAGGAAACTGGTAAACTAGAAAATGTGACTCCTAGAAGGACTACATTTAAATTACTTGCAATAGCTTGGGTAGTGACCAATGTGCTAAGGTCTAAAGGTAGTTAACATATTTTCTAAAAGAATGTCAAAGCCTTCTGTTGGTAAGTGAGCCAGACTGGATGAAGGTAGAAGGAATTCTTCAGCTAACACAAATGAAGGATGCTTTAGAGTGGGTAGGAACAATGTGATGACAAAACTGTTTGATACACAAGGTTCTGGCTACATCCAAAGATCAATACTTTATGCTAAACCACCCTCTTGGTGGTCTGTTACTGAGCTGTAACACACTAAATTCTGTCCTGAATCAGCACTGTCTAGACATGCTCTGTAGGTGTAGCCAACACTCACTCTTACAAGATTTGTTCAGAACTTTTTACTTAGGTATTGAAACAAATTTTGTGGAAATACTCTGTCAAGGTACTGGGATTATTACTTCTCTAGTCTTTACTTAAGGTAGTGCCAGTTCTTGTCAAAACTAATTTTAAGGCTTAAAACTGAAACTTTTTTGGATACAAAAATCAACTTTCTGTTGTTTTCCAGCAATTAAGTAAATCCCAGTTGATAACTGGACAGAATTCCATGGTCCTAGATAAGTGCAAATGATACTGTATTTCTTACTGAATTGATTTTGACTGGTTTTTCATCTGAACACAGAAGCATTAAATCCTTTGTCTTAAAAAGATAAAGCTGCTATCTCTTTTAATGGTCTCAACAGAAGTATCTTATCTGTCACCAAATGTTTTCTGTGTAGCAACAATGATTAATATGAAATGAATACATGGGCTTCAGAAATTCAATTGTGGAATTTAGGTTCAGTTTAATCATATAAAGAAATCTTTCTCAGTAGGTGAATTCTCTGGATGCCAAGCCCTGAAAGCTTGCTGTATTTTGCTTTATGAAAGTAGTAAAAAAAATGCACTTGCTTTGTAAAAGTATTAAATGCTTTTCTTTTCCTGATATGGTGAAAGATGAAATATTCATGTATTTTGACAGAAAGAAGAAAAAACAGCACAAGAAAGAAAGACTCCAAAAAAACAAGACGTGTTCCTCTTAGATTTAGATGATTGTAAGTATCTTGATTAAAGCCTCATTTTTCCCAAGGTGTATATTCACTTCAGTTAATTCAATGGATTTTAAATGTCTGAAACATAGATTCTCTTCTTTTTTTGTACCAGTTTCCTGACAAAATAAATGCTTGGACTGTCAAATTATTTTTAAGCACAGTTATTACAAGATTTTGTTTTATAATTGATGAATTGTTTCAAAATTTAAAATGTACCACCATATAGAACATTTACTTTGTGAATTTGTATGTATCTGGACTTGTTTTCTGTTAAAGTGGGCTTATTTACTCAGGTAATAATGGATGTTACTTATACAACGGCGGTGCAATCTAAGAGCTGATTAGGGTATTATATTAAGATGCTAAAAATCACATTTCTGAAGAACAGGGTGAAATGGTACTCTTGGAAGGGTAAGATAGAGCTGGCACTGTTTTTTGGCTATGCTTTTAAAACCCTTCTTAAAGTTTACTTCTATAGGTGCAGCACGTCAGAATTACATTAACATGTACTTTGCATGTAGCCTGTAAATGAAAAAGTGCTGCGTAGTATGCAGTATCAAACTGAAGGATAAAATAGAGGAAATATGGGAAAGGAGGAGAAAATACTTTTAAAGTAAATCACATGGTCAATACATGTATGAGTTGTATTTGTATTTTCATTGCTTATTCTGAGTATTGGGGCTATATGTCTGAAGAAGTAATCTTCTATTTAGAAACATATATACAAGAATATAATAATTAGATGAGGATGTAAAACCTTTTTTTGTGCATTAAAAAAAATCTTTGTCTTTCCCAATATTTTAAATTGTTTTTCAGTGTAAGTATCTCTTGCCCTTTTACTTCTAGTTTGTCCTGTGACAACTCCTGTGGCAGTTCCTACAGCAACTGTTTTGTCCTCAACTTTAGCAGCAGACCTAGAAGGATTAAGTCTGTCGAGTTCATCAGTCATTGATGTAAGTAGCCTATGAAAAGTGGGAGGGTGTGTGTCAGTTTAAGCATTTCACATGTTTTGAGGCCATTATTAAAGTGGTTTTGTTTAAAATTCTTTCATCTATAAAAGTCTTCTATGAAATTATTGTTTACATGCAAGTCTGGGAGCATTTTTGGATCTGTAATTGCATTCTGAAATGTGGAGAAAAATATGAATATTGCATGTCTGAGAAGAATACCTTCAAAGATTTTTAACCTTCTCTTTCAAGTTGTCTTTTTGTTTGCCTCAGGGAAACTTGAATTCAGAAATTAAGTATCCAAACTATAGAAGTCTGTCAAATAATTGGTTTGCTACACTATCAAAAATATGGTGCAAGAACATCACATATTTGTTTACCATATATGCCTTCAATCATGACATTTTACTACTTGGAAGTAATTTTTCATGAGTATATGAAACATAGCCCCTGGGTGCAAATAAAAAGGGCATAGATTTACAATCAGTGGTGTATCAGTATGTGTCATGATTCATTCTCGTAGTGCTTTGTAGCACATTCCATTAGGGAATCTCAAAACTATAAGTATAATTAAGGTTAGCAAACTCACGGGGGTAGAGGGTGTTCTTTGTTGTGGGAAAGGATAGTAGTTCGTTCTCTTTCACTTGGGTTTTTTTTTAGGTTTTTTTGTGCATCCAATTTTTATTTGCAATTTAAGTAGAAGTTGCAGTGGTATAACATAGGCTACATATCCTTGTGAAAATGGATGAAAGTGACCAGACAGAATACCAGAGTCACAGGTATTTTTTAGGCTCACCTTGTTTCTAATGAGGTTGGTATGTAGAACCTACACTGCAACTTTAATAATTGCTGGTAACCTACTTTGTGCTGCCTTTGGAAGCAGTAGTTTGCAACATCAGTATTTGTTAAGTAAAGGAGTTACATGAGTGATATGACTCAAGAAATAGAAGACCTTTGCTTATGATTCCGTTTCGTGTTTACAGGCTTCCAGATTTGGTGTTGAAATGGGAGACTTTCAGATGATTTGTTGGATATTAGCCTTATCTAAGGAAATTGGCATGTAATGTAGATTTCAAGCAGGCCAGTAACAATCCAGTGACATGCAGTCACTACACCTGATGTGTAGTTGTTGATGTGTCACACAGTCTGAAGATGGCAGAAATTCTCTTCCATGTTATTTTTTAGTGCAGCATACAGTGTTAGGTGGCAAGTCTGTGTTTATCAACTGTGGTGTTATTCTGTGATTGCACACTACAATCACCTCTTTGCCATATTTTATAGCTTTGACAGCTCAAAACACATAGCTGTCATATGTTTCCCTGGCTCTGGGTTATCTTAAGAATGACTCTGGTATCTTTGCTTTACTTCAGAATTTCCACCTTTGAGAATAAATTAAAGATAGCAATCGGTAATGCCAGAGGCTTGAGGCACCCCTGCTTGCTTATGTCTTTATTCCTTTCATTGTCTGCAGTACATGAACACATATTCTGGTCCCATACTTCTGCTTGCTTTCCTCATGATTGCCACTGTTCATCTGCTAAATTGCTTCTCCCCATTCTTCTGAAGGCAGCTACAAAGAAATATAGCAGTTGGATAGACAGAGCTAGAAGGTGGAGGCTGAAATAAAAGTTTTTCTGTATGATGATTGTGCAAAATGCCTCCTTAGTATTACTGAGGTCTGGTAACCAGCAAAGAAGCTGGAACATTTCCTCGTTCTCCCTGCTCTGGAAAGAACCCCGATCATGTAAGAACTAATTGTTTCTGCCTGGATAGTGATTGCATGTTTTGGTCTGTATTCTGTTTTCAGATCTAAGCTCAGCTCTCATTGTCATTGACAGTTGCAGATGTACCTGAGGTCTTTTGCTGAGTTTTCTGCACCAGGAAGCAACAGAAATTAAATACTAAGGTTAAAACTCATTCTTTCAATGATACCCATGTATTGTAAAAAGTCTTACGTATGTGCGAGTAGTTAAATAACTATTATCCCATGTTGTTCAGCACCACCATGTAATTTTCTAAAAATAAAAATATGAAACTGGCTTATAAGACTTTATGTGGGAATGTCCCTCTTAGAATAGTATTTTGAATTTAATCTGTGATGGCTAATTCTAAAAATACTTTAGAAAACTTCTTCCTTCAGTGGGAGAGAAAATGAATATAACTGTAGGGCACATGCCAAACTAACAGTGAGAAATTAATTTATTACTAGGCAAAGGAAAGCATGGAGTAAAAATAGATAACTACAGTATATGACCCTAATATCAAAGAAATGTAGCAGCCACTTATCTTGGAATATGTCAAGCTGTCTATTATTCAAATCATTCAGCACTGTAATTGGATACAGCTTTTAGAAAACTTAACTTCCAAATTCGTAGCTGCTGAATGTTATGGAAAGCATAAATACAAGAATGGTTTTACAGTAATGGCAAAACCTACAAAACCAAAATATTCTTGAATAGAAACTGCACAATCTAATGCTTTGTCCTGTGGCTCATTTGTTTTTATCATCGTGTTTACATACAGTACATTTCCTCCTCATATAAACTCATGCATGCATATTATAGTTTGTTCCAGTAAAAACAAAATTCTCTTGTAATTCATAGATAACCTTCTTCCAACTGAATGGAAAATGTACTGAATTTGTGTGCATGCTTCTGCCTGGGTACATGTGGTTCATCTTCAGGTTTAACCTGAAGGTAACCAGGTAACTGAGGTCACCAAAGGCTTCCGTGGGACTTCTTATGGTGTGCAGGCAAGTGATGTCAGAACTAAGTGCTTGAGGAAACTGAAATTTGTGTCGATTGAGTTTCAGATGGATTATGTGCAGGCTTGAAAAATATGTGAAGAAGACACAGTGCGAATGAAAAACAGGAGGCAAGAGAAAACTGCAGGCTGTCAGTGTGAAGCAGTTATTGAAAAACACTGGAAATGGGTGTTGTCCCCAAAAGGGGGAGTTATAAAATGAAAAAGGAGGAATGGAAAGCAAAACTCATGACTGACATAAGGACAGGGAGGGTTATAGTCTGCTACAATAAATAATATTTTGAGCAGAAATGGTGAGAGGAGAGCTATGGTAATGGAGAGAAGCCGAAGAGGGAAGTGATCATCTGTTCCTACCTGTCACAGAGCTGATGGGGAAAAAAAAAGCTAAACCACCTGTTCTTTTCTCATTAGGATTTTAGATGGTAAAAAATGTACAAGCAACTACTCTCCTAAATGTGGAGAGCCCTGAGTATGCTGCACAGGATAATTAACTGGTAGAAATGACACATGCTTTTATGAATAAAATTAGTGAGAAGGAAATATTTCTCTGTTAGCAAGAAATCTATTATGGTTCAGAACAGTGTTAGTACAAGGGAGAATTGACAGGTCAGTATGAGCTCTGGTGAGAGAAGTTGGATGAGGAAAAAAGTGTGTGGCTATATGGGCTGAGTTGAGTAGTATTTGAGGGGAGAAGATTTTTTCCCTGCCCCAAATAGGATAGCCTGGGGAAAAGGTCAAGGGTGACTACGAGAATCTCATGAGAAATGCATGTACCAAATGAGGAGAAAACTCTTGTAGTGTGGAAGTACTTATAAAAATATTTGATGCAGCAATATAGACTTGCTATTTATTATTGTGCATATGGAATCAAGTTATAATTGTAGAGGTGGTACCGCTTTACTTACTAAGGTTCTATTCAATGTGTTCAGTGTTTTTTCATGATAGTAATTACCAATGGTATGTTTTATTGTTCCCTACTGCTTGGCTTCCAGAGAAGCTGTTTGGGAAGTGAGGAGTAAATCATCTCGTTTTCTGTTTCGTGTCTTCTAAAGAACTTTTGACCAAGATACACTTCGAGAACTTCCTTGGAGTGGTGATGCATGAAGAAGAAATAATAGCTTTTGTCAAAAGTCAAGGTCGAGCTGCAGACCTGTCATATCAGGAGATAAATACATTTAATTTTAAATTGAGCACAGACTTAGAGAATTCCTTGAGAAATAGTAAACATGAACTCCCTCAGTATTTAACTAAAGATATTTTCAGACTAGGAGAACACCTTAAATGGTATTTTATTTCTAAGTTGTTGGCATAGTCTTTAGAGGGGAAGACTTATGATTTAAGTGGCTTTGTCCATTTAGGCTGTTTGTAGTTTCACTATAACAAGTCTTAAGACTGACTCTGAAGTATATTGTTTTCCTGTTTAAAGCATCTCTGCTTAGAAGTATCGGGGACATGAAGGTTGCAATACTGGGTTGTATAACGGCTCTAGTCTGGTATGCAGTTTGCAAGAAAGGTTAGCATGAGGTGTTTTAAGAATTTTCAAAATCCTACAGTAGAGAAATAAGTAGTAATTCTTCCAAATAGTTATTGGCATGCACTTAACTTTATGGGGTTTTTTTCAGAGCTTTGCTAGCAGCAATTATTCTTTAACTACGTACATTTTTCATTCATATAAGCTCTGCTCTGAGTGCTTACCTCAGGAATGGCTGCATCAGAAGAAACATTAACTTGTTATTGTCATGAAAAAGACATAGGGCAACCACTTAAGATAGCAGCAGATTGTGGGCAATGGTGGTCTTCTGCCCGTTGTTCTCAGGCAGATTTTCATCAGCTACCATTGTTTTTCAAATAATTATCTTTACATTTCTGTGAGTATATCCATACCTTCTTAAGGATGCTTATAAAATTTTTTACTCAGGCAAAAGAGAATGCTTTTAAATCAGCTTTCAATGTTAGCCACATCTTCTATCATCTGTTTTTGTAGTTTTGTGTTGAGATAACACAAGCATATGACAATGTTTTATTATTTTTATAGCTTACCATCTGCCCTCTTGTTTTTTAGCTTCCTGTAAGAAGTGTCTTATCTCTTTGCTGTTTCATCACAAGAGAACTTTCTCCTATGTATTCATGTGTTTTCATTATACTTCTGAAGCCCATGTTTCTATATACAGATTGAATTTGGGAAGGTTTGTTGTGGGGAGGTGAAGGGAGAAAGTATGCCACAAAACAGTCTACATGTATCCTATTCCTGTGCATGCTTGTAACTTTGCTTATGTTGTTGACCACAACTGCACATTAGGCAGAGATATTTTTGCAGTTCTGCAGTTTTCTCTTCAGCTTAATTGTGAAGATGGGGTTTTTTCCCATGTGGAACAGTCTCTGCTGTGCCCTACAAGGTTTATAACTGGCATAAGGCATGATTGAAACCACAATATATGTTAGTAAAGTGCCCAGAAAAGTTTGTACATATGGAGTAAGTGAAAAGGCGTAGTCTTAAATTCAGGACTTAGAAAATAACTTTGTCTTAGTGCCGCCCGAAATTCAGCTATGTGGCTGATTAGGTGTGACTGATGCTTGTGGGAAGGCAGTGTGGTCCAGTGGATACAGAACTGGGTGTTACATATGGAAAATGAGTTCTATTTTTGGCTTACTACTTGCTGTGTGATCTAGAGGGAGTATCTTAATCTTTTCGTTTTCCGTTTGAAAAATGAGGATAATGATGCTTACTCACCTTGGGAAAGCACTTGGAAATCTACAAATGAATGTAGCTGCTCATCAGCAGATATTAACTATTGCCAAGCTAGAAGAATAAATGAA
>VZTD01004701.1:0-5000 GCA_013397725.1 Rhagologus leucostigma | reverse complement strand
TGGGCTTTTTTAAATGGCTGTTTATAGTTTTGGATTTTTGTGCTGAGGAATGACTCTCAAAAACTATAGGGGTCCTTTATAATTTTAAATTATATCATTCCAGTTCTATATATATTTAACTATCCAGAGAGTCTATAAACCTTGAAACTAAATTCTACATGTTAAATATAGATGGAAATAGAAGTAAATGCTTTTTAACTAACAAAATGTCTTGATCTCTGAAATTTTGATTTTTTTTTTTTAGCTTGTCATGCTTGAAAAAGTAAATAACCAGGTTTTGATTGATGCATGTAGGACTGCATCTTGTCACTTTTACTTGAAGAGTCACCATGACATGGAATGAAACACCTGATGTTCAAATTATAATACTGAGATTTTTGTCCAAAAATGTGAAGAATAAAACTTCTTTGAGAAAATAAGTATTTGGTCATTGAAAGTAAAAGCTAAGCATGGGACTAACTCAACCAGTGGAGAGATGTTACTGCTGCTAGGCCTTCCCTGTTGTGCACTAGTAGTATGTTGCCATATGACTTGTAAGCTAGCAGTACAAAGTAAGTGAAATGCAAGGACATTGCAGTTGTTAAAATAGAGTGACTTGGAATCTTTCAAATTATGTCAGTGCAGATGCATCTTAATGTGCTCTAAAAGTTCTTGCTAACAGTTGCAGGAAGAGGATACCCTCCGTTACCCATCTCCAAACACATGTTGAGGTTGTTTTTAGAAAGGTTGGTAAGTGATGTGCCATTGTGTTCTCAAATCAGAATAATTTGTAAATGTTTTCAGCCTTCTTGTGCCATAGACTCTAGAGGATATTGGAGAGACAGAAGACTCTTTAAAAGGCTGTTGAACAGTGTATCATTAAACACTGTATCATGAGAGAGATGAGTTTCTAAAATCTTGCTTTAGTCCAGACTTCCACCTTATTTTGACATACTTTTCTCCTAATGGCTTGGTGAACAGGGCCTTGACATAATAAGACTAAAAAAAGTAGTTCTAGAATGTTCATACTTAATATTGGTTTCTGTGCAGTTGATAAAAATTTTCATTTTTAACTTCTGGTCAGTTGGGTTAAGAAACATTTCCAGGTTTATATGGTTGCAAGTGTTGCTTGTTGTTTCTAGTCTCTGGCATCTATGTTCTTGATTTGAAGATGACAGAAAGGTACATTTGTAAGAATTCTAAAACACATCTTTCAGTTGCATAGCGCGATTTAGGAATTCATGACTGCAAAAGGTGGTTTGTGTAAAACTTCACTATTATTGCTCTGGAATGTTTTATGAAAAATGTACGAAAATCATTCTGCTGTTGACACTGAAGGACCTTTGTAACACCAGCAACATTAGAATGTATGCTTGCTACTTGGATCATAAATTTGAACTACTATGAAATACATTTGTGTACTAAAAGATGTTTTAAAATGGACTAAGTTTTAATAAATGGTCGTTGTCACAGTCTTCCTGCTGCTGCTTTTGCCTCGGTAAGCTAACAATCTGTGGCAGTCTTAAACAATAGTAGCAGTAATACTCTACATTAGTAGTACTAGGATAATTTCAAAAGTAGATGAGAAAAAGTTACTTACCTAATTTGCTGTCAGTCATCAACATTGTTAAGGGTCTTAACCATGGCCACAGCTACTGGATACGTTCAGTGGCTGTGTCTGTACAGTGGAGCCTTCATTAAAGACATCTGTAGGGTGAGGTTTTTGACAGCAGCGTGCTGTGTTTGGTGTTGCTTGCACTGCTCTCAGCAGTGTGGATGGGATTGAGTGGTGTTTCCTCTTATGGATGTGAAAAGAAAGGTCCTTGAGAAGGATGCGTATGTCATTTGATACCACGAATTTTTTTTTCTGAGTCAAGAAAAATAGAAATGTGCTTTTAAATTTAAACAAATAAATGGAAGGTAATTCGTTATAAATAAACCTCTTCGTTGCTTAACAGGCTGCTAACTGTAGTGCATGTGGTTTTTTTCTTGCTTTTTAAGGATGAAAAACAAAGCTTAAAGAAAACAAAACACGGAAAAACTATATGTTAGCGTGGCGTCAGGTCAGCTGTAATTCTTTGCAGTCTAAGGACTATGGATTTGTTTAGGTTAAAATATTATGTGTGTAATTAAATAAAACTTGAAGAAAATTGGCACATCAATAGCTTGTATAAGAGATGTAGTGTGGTACACACAGAGATCATTCTGCATTGAGAAAGTGCTGATACAGATGTCTGTGTGCAGTGAGTTCAGTGCTTATTTCAGGTTTTCGTCCTTGTGAGTGGTCTACTGTGCATTAGGATCATCCTGATAGAAGCCAAAACAATGTGTTGCATTCTTCAACACCAGTGTAGTGAATGAGGTTCAAATATAGTTGTGTGAAGGTGGCAAAGATGCAGTTTACATTTTGGCATTCATAAATACCTGTACTAGATTTCGAATATAGTGTAGTAAAGGCAGAATTCACTTTGGCTTGTGTGTAATACTGTGTAGAATTGTTGCAATTATATTATACAGTTATCCTGACACATGATGTCCTTTTCTGGGGGAAAATTTGAGCTAGATGTTTCTGTTGAAAGGAACCAATATGCAGGAGTTGTTATAGACCTAACTGTAAGGTTATACGTTATGGCCAGTAGGGTTCAGTACGTTTTCACTTTAGAGGTCTCTAGAGTACTGGCTGTTTGCCAAAATTCAAAATAATATACTAGAAACCATTTGTAGGAACTTCTTTGAAGTCATTTCGACTCAATGCCAAAATCTATATTAATCCCTTTCAGCAACGTCCACTATTTCAAGTTCATAATTAGGATGCAAGGTGAGGCTGACACCTTATTCTGTTTTTCTAACTCCTAAACTACTTCAGGTAATCATAGAGTCAAAGAATCATTGAGGTTGAAAAAGATCATTGAGTCTAACTGCAAACCTAACACTGCCGAGGCCACCACTAAACCATGTCCCAAAGTGCAGTCCTCCGACTTTGCAGTTTAGTGGTCAGTGGGACAATGGAATCACAAAATTGAAGTAAATTACTTGGTTTTGTATTGGAAGAATGCGTTTTCTTTGAAACACCTAATGACTAAGTGTTTCATGCTGCTTCATGAAAGTCTCATGCATGCATCAGCCACCAGACCATCTGCTTTTCACCTCATAGAAGCATACACAGGACAAAAGGATAGAAAATTTTGAGGTCTGCCATGCACGGATACAAATTTCACCAGTTTAAGTGCAGGAATTTTCTGTTAGTGTTATCACAAAAAAAATTTTCCTTGGTATCTGTTTAAGCCCTTTTTATAGTCCACTAATGATTCCAGCAGACCTTCTGGGGGAGTGTATATTTCTGAATTTATACCAAGGTTTGTATCTCATAATTATGTGACTGACTTTAGCCCTTTTCTTCATGCTTGTTTAAAAACTCTGACATAATCATGAGAATATTCCCATTTTGTTGCTACTGAACTTCTTTCTTATGTGCTGTTTTAAAAGATTTTACTAATATTTTCATTGGATTATTCATGTGATTCATTATGCTCAGCAGAAGAAAAACGCGAAGATGCCAAATCTCAAATAAAACCAGGTGTTATTGTAATACGAAGCTTTAGGCTCTATTATGTATGCAAAATGCAAGCTGTCTCACTGGCTCCCAATAACACGGAACAGGTGCACACTCCATTTTGAAAGTTCTTGATTAGTCTGATATGGAACTACTGGAGATTTCTGCTGTTCGTGAACTCCAGGTTAAGGCCCAGTTCTGGTTCCTTTATGTCATACAGTCATTTTTATGCTTGAAGAGCATTACTTTTTATTGATATAGAGTAACTGCAATTCTGTCTAGTTGATTCGGTTTTAAGAGAACCATAGAAAAATCTTAGGGGTATCAAAGTATTATAAAATGGATAATTTAGGACTACTGAAGATTTTGATCATCTCTAGATTCACACCTTATATCTGTGAGCAGGTGGAAAGCCTGTGGGTAGGAGTCAGAGACCAAGGCAGCAAAGGGAACCTTGTGGCCGGGGTCTGCTACAGCTGCCTGACCAAGGGCAGCCCACTGACAAAACCTTGGCTCCAGCCACAGGAGGCGTTGTGCCCGCAGGGTCTTGTCCTGTGGGGGGAACTCAGCCACCCCAGCAGCTGTTGGGAAAGTGGCTCGGAGGGCTGTAGGCAATCCAGGAGACTCCTGAATGCAGGGAGGATAACTTCCTGAGCAGGTGATAGACAGCCCTGCCAGAGGGAATGCGTTACAGGATCTGTTGGTCACCGGTGCAGGTGAGCTACCTGGGACACCAGTTAGTGTGCAAGTGCAAGTTGCACTTAGCACTGCGAGTGAGCTAATTAGGACACCAAGACTGGAAGCAGCCTGGGCTGCAGGGATGATGCACTGGTGGAGTGTGCAGTCCTGAGGGATATGGGTCGGGTAGGGAGTAAAAGTCCGGCTCTTGAACTTTAGGAAAGCAGACTTCCAGTTCTTTGGGAACCTAGTCAGTGGGATCCCCTGACAGACTGCCCTCAGGGAGAAGGGAGTAGAAGAGAGCTGGCAGATCTTTAAGGAGCTCTTCCATAGAGCGTAAGAGCTGGCAATCCCCAGGAGCAAGGAATCAGACAAGGAGGGCAAGAGACAGGCATGGCTGAGGAGGAACTTGCTGGTGAAAATTAAGGGAAAGAAGCAAATGCACAGGCAGTGGAAACTGGGACAGGTGACCTAGGAGGAGTTTAGAGATGAAGCACAGCTGTGTAGGGAGGGGGTGAGAAAGGCCAAGGCAACAGAACTGGAACTGAAGCTGGCAAGGGACACAAAGAATAATGGGAAGGGCTTCTACAGGTGTGTTAACCAGGAAAGGAAGGTCAAAGAAGGGGTACCCACTCTGAGAAACAACAGTGGAAAACTGGACAGCTGGTAACAGGAGACAAAGAGAAGGCTGAGGTACTTAACAGCTTTTGCCTCAGTCTTCAATGGGAAACTCTTCCCACACCTCTTGACTGGATGGGTAACAGGGTGAGGACTGGGAGAGCAAAGTCCC
>VZTD01004698.1:15197-47029 GCA_013397725.1 Rhagologus leucostigma | reverse complement strand
TTTTTCCCTTTTTTCCTTTTCTTCCTTTCCCCCCCTTTTTCCCTTTTTTCCCCTTTTCCTTTTTCCTTTTTTTTCCCTTTTCCCCCTTTATTTCCTTTATTTCCCTTTTTTCCCATTTTTTCCCTTTTTTTCCTTTTTTCTCCTCTTTCTCCTCTTTCTCTTTTTTCCTTTTTCCTTTCCCTTTTTCCTTTCCCTTTTCCCTTTTTTTTCCTTTTTCTCCTTATTCCCCATTTTCCCCCCTCGCTTTTCCCGTCGCTTTTAAGAGTCCTTTTCCTCTGAGTTTGCACAAAAGCGCAGCGGACGCCCGGCTTTTCTTCTCATTTTCTGTTTACTATTTTCTCACCCACGGCACAGCAGCGCCGACTGCGCCGCTCACCGAGACGGGAAACGGCCCCGCCTTGTAACTCCCAAGGTTATTTAAAACCCAATTTACCCAATTAGGAATCGCCGATAACGCCTTTTTCCCTTACAACCCAATAATTACCCGCTCGTGGCGCGCGCTGCGGGACTTCTGACCCAACAGCAGAACACCCAGCTTTGGGAAGCAGGAAGAAGGAGTCAAAACCCGCACCCCAAATCCTCCATGTTGCAAGGTATGCGTTGCTATATTCCGTAAATCGAAATTCTCCGCGTTTCCGCGTGTCCCGCCCAGCCACGTGACTTCAGGTACACAGCAGCGATCTCGGTGCTGTCCCATCGCTTGCGAGGCCTTGCCCGAGGCCTCAGGTGACGTGCAGGGGGGTTTTGGGAATCATGACCTGTCAGACCCGAAAGATTGAAATTATCGAAACCCAGGGTTCCAACACCCTTTTTTTCCTTTTTTTCCACTTTTTTTCCTTTTTTTCCACTTTTTTTTCCTTTTTTTCCACTTTTTTTTCCTTTTTTTCTTTTTTCTCTTTTTTTTTCTTTTTTCTCCTTTTCCTCCTTTTTTCCCTTTCTCTCTTTTTCTCCTTTTTTCCTTTTTTCCTTTTTTTCCTCTTTTTCCTATTTCCCTTTTTCCCCTTTTTTCCCTTTTTCTCCTTTTTTTCCTTTTGTTCCTTTTTTTTGTTTTTTTCCTTCTTTTTCCTATTTTCCCTTTTTCCTTTTTCTCCTTTTTTTCCTGTTTTCCTTTTTTCTTTTTCTCCTTTTCCCCCCTTTTTCCCCCTTTTTTCCTTTTTTTCCTTTTTCCATTTTTTCCCTTTTTCCCCTTTTTCCCTTTTTTCCTTTTTCCCCTTTTTTCCTTTTTTTCCTTTTTCTCCTTTTTCCCTTTTTTCCCTTTTTTCCTTTTTTTGCTTTTTTCCTCTTTTTCCTCTTTTGCTTTTCTCCTTTTTTCCTTTTTCTTTTTTCTCCGTTTTTCCTTTTTCTTTTTTCTCCTTTTTTTCCTTTTTTCCTTTTTTTCCTTTTTCCATTTTTTCCCTTTTTCCCCTTTTTCCCTTTTTTCCTTTTTCCCCTTTTTTCCTTTTTGTCCTTTTTCTCCTTTTTTTCCTTTTTTCTTTTTTCTCCTTTTTTTCCTTTTTTCCCTTTTCCCCCTTTTTTTCCTTTTTTCTTTTTTTCTTTTTTTCCCTTTTTTTCCTTTTTTCTTTTTCTCCTTTTTTTCCCTTTTTTCCTTTTTCTCCTTTTTTTCCTTTTTCTCCTTTTTCTCCTTTTTTCCCTTTTCCCCTTTTTTTTCCTTTTTCCCCTTTTCCCCCTTTTTTCCCTTTTTTCCCTTTTTTTCCTTTTTTTTCCTTTTTCTCCTTTTTTTTCCTTTTTTCTTTTTTCTCCTTTTTTTCCTTTTTTCCCTTTTCCCCTTTTTTTCCTTTTTTCCCTTTTTTCCTTTTTTCTTTTTTCCCTTTTTTCCTTTTTATTCCTTTTTCTCCTTTTTTTCCTTTTTTTCCTTTTTCTCTTTTTCCCTTTCCCCCTTTTTTCCCTTTTTTCCCTTTTTTCCCTTTTTTTCCTTTTTTTTCCTTTTTCTCCTTTCTCCTTTTTTTCCTTTTTTCCCTTTTCCCCTTTTTTTTCCTTTTTTCCCTTTTTTCCTTTTTTCCCTTTTTTCCTTTTTTCTTTTTTCCCTTTTTTCCTTTTTATTCCTTTTTCTCCTTTTTTTCCTTTTTTTCCTTTTTCTCTTTTTCCCTTTCCCCCTTTTTTCCCTTTTTTCCCTTTTTTCCCTTTTTTTCCTTTTTTTTCCTTTTTCTCCTTTCTCCTTTTTTTCCTTTTTTCCCTTTTCCCCTTTTTTTTCCTTTTTTCCCTTTTTTCCTTTTTTCCCTTTTTTCCTTTTTTCTTTTTTCCCTTTTTTCCTTTTTATTCCTTTTTCTCCTTTTTTTCCTTTTTTTCCTTTTTTCTTTTTTCTCCTTTTTTTCCTTTTTTCCCTTTTCCCCTTTTTTCCTTTTTTCCCTTTTTTCTCCTTTTTTTCCTTTTTTCCTTTTTTCCTTTTTTCCCTTTTCTCCCTTTCCCTTTCCCTTTCCCTTTCCCTTTCCCTTTCCCTTTCCCTCCCCTCCCCTCCCCTTGGAATTCGTAACATTCCCATAAAACCCCTGCCCAAACAACCTCTGTCCCCATAACTCCAGACAGGAATTCTCCCTGGAAAGAGCTGGTGTGGGAACACAAACCCCGGAATTCCGGGGGATCGCAACAGGATCCGTGTGCTGCCTTCCCCTCTTCCCTTTCCTTTCCTGAATTCAGATTCCCGAATCCTTTTTCCCACCCTGTATCCACCCCAGACCATCCTGCTGCTCTCCAAGACTCCCCGGCCCTGATTCCAGCTCCGTTTTTCTGGAATATCGGGATTTCACACCCTTTCCACACACGAGAGAATTCCAGGGCTCGGGAATGGCCTTTCCCTCCTTTTCCTCCTTTTTTTGCTGTGCCGGGCTCATTCCCTCCCATCTGCCGGCTATTTTTAGCCTCTCCATATCTGTTAATTCCTTGAAACTCCACAAATTAATAAAACGCTGGAATTTTTTTTACTGGGAATTGCAGGAATGCCGGACATCTCCTTGGAATCATTTCTGACACCTTTTTTCCCCCCTTTTTTTTTCCCCCCGAGCGTTTCTTTTTTCCCCCCCTTTTCTTCCTCCGGCTCCTTGCGAATTGGGAAACGAACGGATGCAGTGACAACCTGCAATTTCAGGGAACAATTCCCCAGGGAAAGAATCCCGGAGCTGCTGCCTGGAGCTCCCTGAAAACGACTCCGGAGGCAGAACGGATCCGAAGGCTGAAGGGAACGGGATAAAATGGGAGAGGAAATGATTCCATGGTGTTTTTCCCTCCCCTTTCAAAAGCTGATTGCAGCTCATTAATAACAATTCAGCTGAGGGGGGGGTGGAAAAAAAAGGGAAAATCCAGGGAAGTTTGACAAAGGCTTGGGAATGGGGGATGGGAAGCCTGGAAAATGATGGCTTTTTGGAGTTTCTCTTCCAGCTTCCTCATCCCAAATCCCAAAAAATCGCTGCCCCAGCTGGGCCTTGGTGACAGCCACGGCCTTGGGGACTCGAGGAAGGCGTTTCCCAGCGGGAGCCGCTCCCGGGATTCCACATTTTGGGATGAGAACGCTGCTGCAGGCGGGTGCCTGGGCTTTGACATTCCGTTTTTCCCAGATTCCCGGTAACTCGGGATGTAAAACTCCCTGTTTTTATCCACAGTCCCACCTCTCCTGAAGGAAGAAGAGGAACGTGGCTCCGCGATTCCTTGAATTCCGAGGTGGAGTGAAGCTTTTTCCTGCTTTGGTGGGGAAGAATCCTGTGAGTTTTCCGTTTTCCCATGTTTATTCTTCCCGAAATGCCGCGCGGTGAAATGGATTCCTCGGGATTAAGGATGCCTCAGACCTGTTCGTGTTTTCCCGTGGGACAAACCCCATCACTCACAGAGATCCGGGGGCTGAGTTTATCCTGGGAAAGATGAAATCCTCGCCGGATCCGCTCCGACACTTCCGTTTTTCTCCATAATTAAGTGTCGCCCCCAAATCGTTCCTGAGCAGATCCATGAATCAGAATTCCCAGCGCATCCCAGAAGGATTTTTCCCTGTCAGACACACCGAGCCAGTGCTCCTCCAGCTGCTGGGATCGGGCGTTTTTTGGGATCTAAATGAATTCCCAGGTCTGGAAGGAGGAAGTTGCTGGCCCCGGGGCCACCTGTGCCAGCCCCTCCCCACCCTCCCAGCCGGGAATTCCTTCCCAAGATCCCACCCCAAGCTCCCCTTTCCCACTGGGAAGTCATTCCCTGTTTCTTGTCCCTCCATCCTTTATCCCAAATCCCAAATTCCAGCTCTCCTGGAGCCCCTTTGGGCTCTGGAAGAGGCTCCAAGGTTTCCTTGGATCTTTCTCCGGTCCAGTTGGGCGATCCCAGCCCTCCCAGCCTGGGATTGGATCCATCCCCCATCCCGACTCCTCTCCGGGAAGGAATTTTGGGAACGAGGAGGTTCACTGGGAATCTCGGCACTCCGGGAAGGGTCTCCCTTCCCTTTTCCATCCCTGACTTCCATAAAAACCCCTCGGGATGGATTCCGAGCGTCCCAGATCCCAGAATCCCAGAATGCTTCGGGTGGGATCCACGGAGCTTCCATCCCATTCCCATTCCAACCCCGACATTCCCACAATCCTGGGGCACTCCGATCTTTCCTTGGGCGCTCCCAGGGATCCAGGGATTCTCTGGGAATCCCATCCCAGCTGGGAATTCCTTCCCAAGATCCCACCCCAAGCTCCCCTTTCCCACTGGGAAGCCATTCCCTGGCTCCTGGCCCTCCATCCTTTATCCCAAATTCCAGCTCTCCTGGAGCCTCTTTAGGCTCAGGAAGCGGCTCCAAGGATTCCCAGGATCCTTCCCTTCTCCAGCTGAACATTCCCAGCTCTCCCAGCTCCGTGGCCTCCTCTGGAATGGCTCCACGCCCCTCCAAGGGTGGGTCCCCAGAGCTGGAGGACAAACCAGTTGGATTTCCCAGGAAAACAGGAAGGAGGGAAGCTGGGAGCCACCATCCCCCCGTATAAAACCCCGAGGACCCCAAAACTCGCCCTATTCCAGCATCCAGCCTGGCCTTGGACATTTCCAGGGATCCAGGGGCAGCCACAGCTTCTCCGGGGGCATCAATTTTCCCACAATTCCAAACCAAGTGGGAAAAGGAGGGAAAAACCAAAGCCAAGTGGCTGCTGCAGGAGTTGAGAAGCACCAAATCCATTCCATCCCGTTTGGAAAAGCGCCGGAGACGATCCCAAGGATCTCGTCGTCTGAGCGGTGCCGTCGCCCCTCGGCGTTTTCCCGAAGCACCGATTCCTGAACTCCTCTTAAGGAGCTGGATTGGGAATTCTGCGGGGTTCAAAACCAGGCTCTTCCCTGGCTCCTGCTCCTCTCCGTGAAAATTCCCCTTTTCCCGCAGCTTCCCCAGGCCCCCGGAGCGAGGATTTATTCCAGGGAAGGCAGGAGGCACGAAGAAGCCCAGCCAAGGAGAAATCCACAATTCCAGCTGGGAGAACGGGATGGATCCTCGGGAGAAGGTCGGATTCCCACCACCTTGCACTTCCTTGGATACCCGACCTCACCTGAGAACCTGCCCGGCGTCGTTTGGGATTTCTGGGAAATTCGCCCTTTTTTTCCCCCCTATTTTTCTCTATTCCAACCTCTACCGTGGAAATTTGGGGCTTTCCCAGCTCCGGGTTTCACTTCCACAGGCTTGGGATTGGCCACAGCCCGCGGTTTTTAGGGACAAATTGGGGTTTTTTTTGTCTTTGTCGATGTTTTGAAGAGTTGTGGGAGGTCCTGGCTGAATGACCAACTTTGTTCCTTCACAGAGGGAGAAGGAGGGGCTGGAATTTGGCTCTCAGCAGCTCCGGGCTGAGATCCTACGGACAGGAATTCCTAAAAGTGGGAATTACTGTTCTCATGGGGCAAAAAAACCCCTAAATAATCACCCAAAATCTCCCGGAGAGAACAGGGTGGAAAATCCCTTTCCTCCTGTGCAGGATGAGAAAAAGGCCTCAAGTTGTCCCCGGTGGGAGCTTTAAATCCCAAATTTCTCCCTATTTTTTCCACGGAAAGGCTTTTCCAGTCCCTATCCCAATCCCAGCACGCAGAACACCGGGAACAACAACTCGGCTGCCTGGATATCCGAACGAATCCATCCCGCTCCCAAACATCCCCGAGCCTGTGCGGACAAGCCCGGAGAGGTTTCGCAGCAGCTGAGCCGGCGCAGCACGAAACGAGCCCGGAACGAGCTGGCAAATGGGAAGCTAAAAATAAACCCGCAGGAAAAATTGCTTTATTTCTCCATCAAGCTGCCGGTCAGCTCCGAGCGCGGCGGGTTCAGACAAAATAAAAGAGGGAACGTATCCAATATTTCCCGTTTTTGCCGGAGGGCCGAGCTCCCAGACGCGCGGGGAGGGGGGAAAAGAAATGAACAAGCCGGGCTGTCACAGCTCCGACGTCAGCGTGATCCGTAATCGTGTCGGCGGCAACAGGACGACAAATTTTCCGGAAAATTTCATCGATTCCGCGCAAGAAATCGCATCCCTCGTCCTCTGCTTTTATGGTGTCAAGGGCTGAGCGTGCCCCTTTTTCCAGGGGATGGAAAAAACCCACTCCGGCAAATCCAAACTCGACGTCTTCCAGCTTTAGACCCCACACGGCCGCTCTCGGCTTTGGGCGCGAGCGACGGGGCCGTCTGGGTTTTTCCCTCCCCACAAGGACACCGGTTTTCCTTGGATCATCACAACTTTATCCCCGGATATTTTGCTGCCTCTGACCCCGCGTGGCGCCGCTCCGGAGCAGCCACAGATCACCGAGAGCGTTCCTCGTGGAATTCCTTCTCCCGGTTATCCAGGCGTGTCCGAGCCCTTGCCGCTGGCAAAGCTTCCGAAGGCTCCTGACAGAGTCATTTATTCCGGCGACACCCGAAATGTCACCGTCCCCGCTGGATTTCAGCCCCGCTTTTGATTGAAATCCTATAAATAAAGAGGTGGAAAAGGTCGGAGCTCCGGGCGCTCGCTGCTGGTTTGGCCAAGTCAAGCAGGCACAGCCTTGGGAATGTGGCTTCCGGAACTCCGGAATCGTGGATGCCAAAGGACACCCACCTGCCCCGGGCTGGGCAGAGGTGAGGAAGGTGCTGAGAAGCTTTAATTGGATAATTCCTGACAGAAAAGGGAACTTCACCCCCATCTCCAAGAAGATCCAGGTGGAGAATGTGAGGATCTACAGAATCCACCTTCCCCTCCATGCTGGGAGAGACCGGGACCAAACCCTCCCCAAAACCAGGGATGGAGAGTTGGGAACAGCCAGGAGGGATCCCCCACTTCCTGCTGGGATGAGCTGATGGTGGCACGGACACCACCCCTGGAGATACTCTGGGATCTCCATCCTGACCTAACTGGACCTGCCTGGACTGGAGAGCTCAGAGATCCCTTCCAGCCTCGGTTACTCCTTGGTTGTGCCACCTCCGAGGGACGATTTGAGTTTTAATCTCAATTCCTAACGCCAGCAAGGTCCTGGCTTCCAATTCCTCCCGGGAAAGGATCAAACTCGGGGTGGACAGAAGCGGCCGAGCCCAGTGTAGATAAATAAGCACAGAATTTATTCACGTCCAGAAAAACACGGCCCCATTTTAATGTAAAACCAATAAAAGCTCAAAGTTGTGTTTTTCCCACCAGGCCACTCCGAAGGCTCCCCAAATCCCGAATTTTCATCCCTCAAATGTGACCACTGGAGCCCATCCCGAGGATTAACACAGGTGATGAGACACCTGGAATGTCCCCAACCTCTCCAGGGGGAACGGGACGATCCCGGGGCTGCCATTCCCAGAGGAGATGCCCTATTTCATAAAACCATGGAATTGGGAGGGACCACCGGGATCATCAAATCCAGCTCCTGGCAGAAGCAAGTCCTTGGCCGTCCCTGGGCTTTATTCCCGGGATAAGCATTATTCCCGGGATAAATGTTGTCTCCTTCCTGTTCTTCCCAGCCGCCGGCGGGGCGAGGATCTCCGGGAGCGTCATTCCAGCCTTTTCACCATGTAGGGCCCTTCCAGCTCGTAGCCGATCTTCCGGTAGTAATTCCTGGTGCCGACACCTGCGAGGAGGAGAACAGCGAGGTTTAATTCGGCGGGGACAAAGCTGGAAAAGCCAGGCCTGGGCAGGACGGGCACTTCCATGGAGGAATGGCGCCGGAAGGAGCTCGGCCTCTCCGGAGCGGGGGCGTTTACTCGTTAGCATCTGGACTAATTAAAGTGTTGTTCAGGCAGGAGCTGCAGCTGCTCCATCTGCCCCGGACTGTGCCTTTGTCTTGGGAAAGGCCGTGAGCTCCGAAGGGGAGAGGAACCGGCACGGGAACGGCGCAGAAACGGGAATTGTGAACCCCGGGCACAACAAAGCCCAAGGCCGGGCTCGAGAGGAGGCG
The DNA here is from genome assembly GCA_013397725.1 of Rhagologus leucostigma. Taxonomy (NCBI): domain Eukaryota; kingdom Metazoa; phylum Chordata; class Aves; order Passeriformes; genus Rhagologus; species Rhagologus leucostigma. The sequence continues at coordinate 38,701 of VZTD01004698.1, read as the reverse complement.
GCCCAGCTGCGAGATCGTTACCGGGAGCTGAAGGGCCCTACAACCGCCCGGACCCGTTCCAGCGGCTCCCGGGAATGAGCTCAGCTCCACTCCAGGTGCTCGAGTGGGCGCAATCCAATTTCCTCCTCGAGCAGGACGGCTCCGAACATTCTCCGAGAGCCTCCTCCCCGTCCTTCCTCTCTCTGGAGGAGGCCCCGCTGTGTCCGTGCCCAGGGGACAGGTCCAGCTCCGCATCCTTCCCCTCACCTCAGCTGATCACTCACAGATGCAGCCGTTACTCATCGGGGAGGGAGGAGAGATTCGGGATCATCGGCGGCACATGGAGAGGACTCGGCTCTCTGGCAGGAAGAGCAGCCCCTCTTTCCTCTGATCCCTCTCCTGGATCTCCAGGGCTCTCCAGGAATCGGCTGGGACGGGCAGGGAATGACCCTGGTAACCCCTTCCTGCCCATGGTGATTCCCCGCCCGTGGCTGCTCGGGCAGGTTTGGTTGAAATGACCCTCAGCTATTTCCTGAATCCACGTTCCAGTAGTTCCTGAATAGTTTAAGATCCCAACAAATTCCCATCCAGCATCCCTGCGTCCCTGCCCATGGCAGGGGTTGGACTTGGATCATCTTTAAGGTCTCTTCCAACCCAAACCCAAACCCAAGCTCTCAGATTCATTCTCTCACTCCAAAGGAGCATGGGATCAATTTAAGGTACGGAAAAGGCACCCGAAACCCAGACCTGAAATGTCCTCGTGCCCCGCATTCCAGAAGCTGGGAAGAGCTTGGAAAAGCCCAAAGAACCCCAAACTGGGGAACACCTGAGCAAATTCTCTTCTGAGCAGTGACAAAGCTCCTGTGACGTCACAGCAGAGCCTGGACCAAGAACACCCCGAAGGGACCCAAATTCCCTCCATTTTTGGAACCTGAAACCAAGGAAAATCCCAAGCCCACTGCAAACACATCCACTTCCCTCTTCCCAATCTCTGCCTGGAAGGGTTGGGATCTCTGAGCTGGAGTAAAGCATCATCTTAATCAACATCTTCCCTAAAAAACATCCTCTGGTTTATCAGCAGAGCAGTTGGGGTACAACAGATTTTGGCAGTGAAAGATCATCCACGACCCCAAACAACTTGGATAAAAGGGCCAGCGACCCCTCGAGCTGCAGGACAACCCTCTGGAAGCTGCAGGACAACCGAAAAATTCAACTGATGATGGTTTTAAAACCACCTCCATCAGAGTTAACAATTCCCCTTTTTCCTTTATCCCTTGGAAAACGCGAGGGGTTTGAAGGCAACATCTCAGGTTGCTTCCATGAATCCCAGAGCTAGTAAGAAGCATTGCTGGAGGGCAACAGGATCAAGCCATCAATGCCCCTGAGGTGTCCCCATGTCCCGGGGTTCCAAGTGTCTCCATCGTCTCCATCCCAGCCCTGCTCATGGCGGTAACTTCTTCCACAAAACGTCCTCCATAGGCAAAGTCTGTGACCCTGTGGGAAACCGGGACCTGTGTCCCCATGGAGAGAGCGATTCCAGAGGCCAGAGCTGGAGAAGCACCTCGGAATGCCCAGCGCGCGCTCCGTCCTTGGCCGTGGAGCACGCCTGGAGGGTCTCCACGGCACAGGATCTCTTCCCAAATCTCTGCCGCTCTGATTTACCCCCAGCACGCCCCAGAGCCGGTGGGACCTGTCCAGGCAGAATTCCCACCGCTCCAAGCCGCGCCCATGCATTCCAGGGAAAAGAAATCCTTCAAAAAATATCCCAAAAGAACTATCCCACAGGATTGAGGGAGGAAGGCCAAAAACCTGATTTTCCAAGGCAGAACTGGCGGAATTCCTCACCCTTTAGGACAGGGATTTAATGTTAAATATTCCGTATCCAACCGTGCCGGAGCTCAGGCTGAGCTTGGCAGAGCAGGATCCATCCAGATCCCGATCCAGCAGAAGGACAGAGGCTCCGATCCCACCTGCCTGGATGGAAACCCATGGCCAGGAGCCAGGGGAGGCTTTTTGGAAGTGTCCCTTCACCACAATCTTCGAGTGACACATCCTCTGACAAACCAATTTAAGCACCTTTTGGGAGCGTCTGAATCGTGGTGAAAGCTGCTGATAACTCCCCAAAACCTGGAATTTCCATCCCAAAATTAAGTAGATACAGTTTGGAAGCCTGCCTGGAGCAAGGGACAGAGGGAAGTGGCTCAAATGCCAGGGATAAACACGGTGGTGGCCCAGAGGGACGGACACGGGCGCGGCACCGCCGCAGAACCATCCCCTGGCCATAAATCCATAAATCCATAAATCCCCAGCTCTGACTCAGCCCTGCTGCGCTGGAATACTGACACGGCATCCGAGTATCCTCCAAGATCCCTTCCCACGGCTCGCTAGGCACGGAACTAAGTGAAAATGAGATTGTTTTCAGCATCATTAACGACCTACTAATAGTTCATAAAATTTCCACGGCGGAGGCTCGCTGAGACACACGAGGGACTTCGTCTCCGCATCTTTCTTGGCAACGGCTGGAATCTTCTCCGGGGATGCGCAGTCCGGGCACATCCTGCTTCCTTCCCCCTCCGAATATTCCAGGGATAACCTGCACCCTGAGCCGGCTGAGCTTACCCAATGCTTCAACCCACTGAGGTGCCAGCTGCGCTTTTCCAGGGGTTTTTTTGGGAGTAACCACCTGGATCAGCGCTTTTCCTGTGGAAAAGGGAGCCTGGACAGCCCAGGTGGACACCTGGACAAGCTGTAGGATCTCTGGTGAGCAGGATTGTCCTTCGAGGGTGCCGGGAAAAGGATCGGCCAACAGGACAGGAAACCGTTTTTCCAGAGAATCTGTGGCTTCCTCATCCCTGGGAATGTTCCAGGCCAGGTGGGATGGGGCTTGGAGCAACCTGGGATAGCGGGAGGTGTCCCTGCCCACGGAACTGGATGAGTTTTGGGGTCCATTCCCACCCAAATCATTCTGGAATTCTATGAAAGGGCGATGCCACATTCACCAAAACGCTACGGACGTCGCCCAGAACGAGCGGCGAGTCTCAAGCCAGCCACGGGAATTTGGGATGGCCACGGGAATTTGGGATAGCCACGGGGATTCGGCATGGCCACAGGGATTCGGGATGGCCACAGCTGCTTCTCTTGGTACCAGCGCAGCCGTGTCGGTGCCGTACGACGGGAATGCTCTGCCGCAGCTGGAATTTCACTTTTTATGGAAAAGGCACGGAGAAGGAAGCGCCAAAATTCCACGGACACGGATGGCACCGAGCCAGGCAGGAAGTGCAGGAGCTGCTGCGGCCGAAGGACAGAGCAGAAACTTCCCATTTTCAACCAGAAAGGCCAAGAACAAAACCACGAGCTCTGGAGAACCTCCTTGGCCTCCCATGACCCAGGAGGACTCAAAGGACATCATTGAGGGGGGACACAAAGGTGACATTTTAGTGTCACTCAAGCCCTGGGTTGGTGACTTGGAGTTCGACGTCACCGTGAGCGAGGAAACACAACCTGAGGCCGCAAAAAGAGAAGTTTTAGGGTTTTTTTTTAAATTCCTTGCTTTGATCTCCACCAGGTTCACGGTGACGCTTCCCAACTGTCACACAAATGGCTCGTTGTGAATCCCGCCGGTGTCCCAAGCCGTGACTTCAAAGCGAAGCCGACGCTTGTGGAAATGCCAGGGTTTGCTTCGGAGCGAGACCTCGCTCTTCAAGCTGGCAGCACCTATTTATGAGTCGAAGGGTCAAACCCAGGCTTTCAATCCAGGAAAATGGTAGGAAAACAGGAAGAGGGAGGATTTTCTTGTCTGTCGTGTTTGGGAACTGGAGTCGGGAATGCGCAGCAGCTCCATCCACGATCTTCCGTGAGTTTGTTCTGGCATTTACGCTTTGCACAAAGCTGGGATTTATCTCCAGGGAAAACACGAGGCTGTTTCATGTGAATCCCAACAAATCCCCCGCCGGGAACGGTAACAACGGGGAGGAGGCGAAGGATCGGAGATAAGCAAAACCTGCCTTATCAGCACCAAGGAAACGGGGAAAAATCCCACTTTTTAACAGTGCTGGGAAAACCTGGGCGTGTCGGAGCAATCCCAGAAAAGTGTGGAATTTAAGAAACCAAGGGACAAGCCCTACAGCAGAGATTTGTATTTTAAATCAGGGAATTGGCAATACATTTTCTGGAAGTTCCTAAAGATACTGAGGATATAAAATCCTTGGAAAATTAGAGGATTTTGAAATGTTCCTCAGTATCATGGAATGGTTTGGCTTGGGAGGGACCCTAAAGTTCATCCAGTTCCACCCCTCTTCCGGGGGCAGGGACACCTTCCACTATCCCAAGTTTTTCCAAGCCTTGTCCAACCTGGCCTTGGACACTTCCAGGGATCTGGGGGCAACCACAATTTCTGGGAAACCTCAGGGCCTCCCCACCCTCTGAGCAGGAAATAGGAATCCAGTATTATTTTTTTCCAAAGATAATTAAAACCCATTTAACGTCCCGAAATCTGCTTTAAATCGGAGCACTGGAAGCAATTTTTGATATTTTTTTCCAACTTCACAGCGCCGGGCTCTGAAGCTTTTCCCCGCAGAGCCACTCTCTCCGTGTGATCGATATTCTCCGGAGGGATTAAATCCAGGGATGGGAGAGCCGAGTATTCCATGACCTCCTCCCGCCGCAGCAGCCACCGAGAGCTAATCAGGGCCGCCGTCAGAGCCGTGACTGAACCGCGTCTTGATGCACTCGCACAACCGCTCCCATCACTGCCTCGGAGCCGTGAGATCACGGAATGCTGATCCCAGAATGAGAATCCCTTCTCCAGCCGGGATAAACGAGCAGCAGAGCCAAACCCCGGCTGTGCTCAACCCCTGCGCGCTGCTGTTTGTTGGACCTGCAGGAGGAATCCGCCCCCGAAAGCCTCTGGTTTTTAACGGCAAATGCGAGTTGGGATTTGTTGGGTTTTTTTTTTTCTCCCTTTCCTGCTTGGAATGCTTCCCGGAGATTTTAAATTACTGTTTTCACAGCCCCTCTGTCTGGCAGCGAGGTTCTGTCACGGCGCGGCCCCGAGCAGCCACGATCCCGCAGCTGGGCAATTTGAAATCACAAATCTGTGACAGAAAAGGAGTTTTTTGAAGCCTGGCTGTCCCTCCGTCAGCTCGACGACCGCAACGCACCGGTGGCCTTGGAGATCCGAGATGGGATAAATTTCTGACCCCTGATCCACGAGCAGAAAAGCTTGGATATCCCTGGAATCGTACTCCAGCCTCCCAAAAATCCCTGCTCCCCTTAAATCCTGGCTTTGATGGGAATGCAGAGAGATGCGGAACCTCTGATGGGGCCGATCCGACTTCTCAGCTGGAGAAATACAAACCAGGGAAGAAACCACAGCACCTAAAGAGCATTTCTGAAAAAAAAAACCACGAAAATAACGAAAGGTGGAATTACAGAACCGATTCTGAAAGGCCGAGTCGGCAGGTGAGACCCATCCCAGAGATTCCAGATGGGGAGATTCCATCTCATTGATCCGTCTATGATGGAAGCGACATTTCCTTAATGACCACCCGGCCCTGGCCCGACCCAGCTGCGCCGGGAGATGGAAAACTCCCACGCCAGCGCCAGGAAAAGGCAGAGCTGACGGATGTCGGCCTCCAAACCGAGCAAAATGAAACATTTAGGAGTGAATCCCGTAATTTCTGTGAGGATTTAACGAATTGCTGCCATCCGTGTGTGTGGCCCTGGGGCATCGGGAGAGACGGGGACAGGGAAATGAGTCTGCTCCTCACCCCCAAATCTGTCACAGTTCGAGTGTTCGGGAGGTTTCAGCTCTTGAGGCTTCTCCAGAGGTGGTGTTTGGAATATCCAAGCCGAGAGACCGGGATTTGGGATGAGTCACCGAGCATGTGAGGCATCCACGATCCATCTTTTTTTTTCCTATGGGCTCCGGGATGATAAACTCAGCGATCCCGAGAGCCTGCCCGTCTCCTCCATCAGGAAATCGCAGGATGGCTCGGGTTGGGAAGGACCTTGGAATGTCCTCATCCATGGGCAGGGACACCTTCACTGTCCCAGGCCGCTCCAGCCTGGCCTTGGACACTTCCAGGGATGGGGCAGCCACAGCTTTTCTGGGAATTCTGTGCCAGGACACTTCAGGTGGCTCAGAACTCCCAAAAATAACGGTGCCAGTTAAAAAGGAGTGAGAAGGACCAGGAGGGGGAAAATCCTTCACAACCTCTCCGTGTTTTTGCTTTGTTGTCCCTCCTGACAGGGCTCCTCCGTGGACTCCCCATCCCTGGAAGTGTCCAAGGAAAGGTTGGACGGGGCTTGGAGCAACCTGGGATAGTGGAAGGCGTGGGGGTGGGACAGGATGAGCTTTAAGGTCCCTCCCAACCCAAACCATTCGGGATTTGGTGACGCTCCGAGCCCGTGCGTTCACCTGGGGCAGCCCCGAGGAGAGGGGCTCGGAGCCCCCTGGGAAGCTCCGATGTGACCAAGCAGGAATTCCTCGAGTTAAATCAATCCCAGCTCTTCCAAATTCCTGTTCCGAGCGGAGCAGGTGGGGAGCACCCAAGCTCTGGATGGTTTTTCCTCCAGCTTTTCCCAGCTCCTGGGATGATCCCAAGATGGAACTGCCTGGCATCACCAGGAATTCACAGAGTTGAAATAAATTAATCCCAGCTCTCCCAAATTTCGCCTGCTCTGCTCAGAACAGCAGAGCACCCAAGCTCTGGATGGTTTTTCCCAGCTTTTCTCAGCGCCTGGGATGATCCCAGTAATGGAGCTGGAGCTGCCTGACATCACCAGGAATTCACTGAGTTCAAATAAATCAACCCCACCTCTTCCAGATTTCTGTTCCGAGCGGAGCAGGTGGGGAGCACCCAAGCTCTGGATGGTTTTTCCTCCAGCTTTTCCCAGCTCCTGGGATGATCCCAAGCTGGAACTGCCTGGCATCACCTGCTCCTCCCGCCTCCCACCGAGAAACCCATCCCGCCTTCCCCTCCGCACCTCCGGCCCCGGCGCGCTCGGCCGTGAAACATCCCTGGCCCGCGGCCACGTTAATTTTCTCCTTGACAGCCCCCGAACGGCAGCCGGGGCCGGGGGAAAGGGATCATCCCGAGCATGGAAATGAGCTCCTGGCAGGCACCGGGATGAGGCCGCCGCGTCAGCGCGCGGAGCGGGAGCGCCGCGGGAGCCGCGCGTGGAGCGGGCGCCTCGGGAGCAAATCCCGGTGTAAAGGGACAAAACGCCGGCGCAATTCCAAGGGGAAGGCGAGGAAAGGGTGCGGCTGCGGAAGGAGCACCTGCGGGAGGGGAATTCAATCCCGGCCCTTCTGCGGGAGATAAGGACACAAAGCTGTCGGAACAAGCCAAGGCCGGCTGCTCCCGCTGCCGGCACAAACAGATAACGCTGACAGACGTCACCGCGGCGCTGCAGCCCGGGAAGCTCTTCCCTGGATTTACGGAGCCTGGATTTTAGTGCTGGAGAAGGAATTTGCAGTCTGAGGCCGTCGCTGCTTTGCGGGGCCTTGCCCTTGGAGGAGCCCTGGCAGCTTCTCCCGCTGAATCCCAGTTTGGATTCACTGAATCGGGGATGCAGCGGAAGAGCCCAGTGGGGTAAAATCACAGAGTCACGGGATGGTTTGGGGTGGAAGGGACCTTATGGATCATCCCTTTCCAACCCCGACACCTCCCACTGTCCCACGTTGCTCCAAGCTCCGTCCAACCTGGCCTTGGACACTTCCAGGGATCCAGGGGCAGCCACAGCTTCTCTGGGAATTCTGTGCCAGGGCCTCCCCACCCTCACAGGGAAGAATTCCTTCCCAATATCCCACCTATCCCTGTCCTCCGGCAGTGGGAAGCCATTCCCTGTGTCCTGTCCTTCCATGCCTTGGCCCAAGTCCTTCTCCAGCCCTCCTGGAGCCCCTTTAGGCTCAGGAAGTGGCTCCAAGGATTCCTTGGATCTCTCTCTAATCCAGTTGCACATTCCCAGCTCTCCCAGCCTGAGATTGGATCCATCCACAGCCCAACTCCTCCCTGAGAAATTTTGGGAATGAGGGGGGTTCACTGGGAATCTTGGGATTCCAGGAAGGGTCTCCCTTCCCTTTTCTTCCCTTTTACATCCCCCAAACCCATAAAAATCCCTCGGAATGGATTCTGAGTGTCCTGGATCCCAGAATTCCAGACTGGTTTGGGTGGGAAAGGACCTTCAATCCCATCCCATTCCAACCCCAACACCTTCCCCTATCCCAGGGTGCTCCAACCTTTCCTTGGACACTCCCAGGGATCCAGGGGCAGCCGCAGCTTCTCTGGGAATTCCAGCCCAGCCCCTCCCCACCCTCCCAGCCGGGAATTCCTTCCCAAGATCCCACCCCAAGCTCCCCTTTCCCAGTGGGAAGCCATTCCCTGGCTCCTGCACCTCCATCCTTTATCCCAAATCCCTCTGCAGCTCTCCTGGAGCCCCTTTAGGCTCAGGAAGGGGCTCCAAGGATTCCCTGGATCCTTCTCCTCTCCAGGTGAACACTCCCAGCTCTCACAGCCTGGCTCCAGCCCTCGGAGCAGAATCCCTCGCCGAGGGCTCAGCCCGCGCCAGGCAGGGTTTGGAAACGGCGACCTTGGAAAATCCCTGAGCGGAGCCAGCGGCGATTCCCGGGGCAGGAGGAGACCCAGAGGCCGACACGAGACGTCACACGCAGACGAAGCAGCGCAGCCCAGGGCCAGCACGGGAGGTGGGTTTGGCTCCATCCCAACGTTCCTCACAAAGGGGAGCGGGAGGTTTAGGAGCTGGCACGCGGAAATCGCACATTCCGTGCGGCGCGGCCGCTCGGGATCGTCCCGCGGACCTCCAGACGTTCCAGGCGGAGGCCCAGAGGCCACCGAGCCCCGCCAGGAAGGACAAACCGGCGTCCCTCAGAGAACGAAGGTACCAGATTTGTCATCTCACGGAATTTTCAAGGAATCGCGAAGCTCTGGCCCCGATCTCCCTGGACAAAGACGTTCCCAGAATCCGAGGATGGCATCAGGGGGAACGCAAAGGATCCGGAATGTTTGGATTTGTGGGAGCACATCCGGCCGGGAGTTTCTGCCGCTCGGGAGAGGCAGGGCCCAGCATTCTCAGTATCTCCGAGTTCGTTCCCGCATTTCCCAGACCCATCACTGGTGCTGTTTGAAGGGAACAGCTGGAAGTGTTTGCTCCGGGATTAGGGTCAGATGGAGCTAATTATGGGATGTCAAGCTTCAAAGTCAAAATAATGACCCGAGGAGCCATCAGGGAGACGACAGGAAAGGTTTCAAGGACAGAGGGTTGTCCTTCATCCACCTTCACCCAGATCCGGAGGTTATTCCACTATTCCTCCTCCCCAGCTCAAGGTACAGCGGAAAATCCATGGGAATTTCATGGAAAGGGATGGGGAGGGAAGAAAAATCCCTCCAGGGCTATCACTGCTGGGACTCTGCAAGTCCTTGGGCAACCAAAGGCTGGAGGATGAGACGCTGGTGTGGTTACTCCGGGTTTACTCCTTCCCCATCATCAGCGGTGAAATTCCAGCCTCAAAATCCCATCCCAAACCAAACCAGATCCAGGTCTGGAGTTGGAATGGTGGAAGAGGAAGGGAAAGCTTGGAGCAAAAGGAGAGAAGCTCCTGAGTGGAGACCTGAAGGCCAAAAAGGAAGAGGAGATTTGGGAAGGGAGGGAGGGAGGGAGGGAGGAAGGAAAGGAAGGAAGGAAGGAAGGAAGGAAGGAAGGAAGGAAGGAAGGAAGGAAGGAAGGAAGGAAGGAAGGAATTCCCCACATTCCATTTCCAACACCTTGTGGACATCAGAGAGGCGACGTTAGAAATTGTTTCATTTCGGTTTGGGGGGGGGGTTTTTTGAACACAACCCAACCCCAAAAAGCACCCCACAAAAAAACCCAACAAAAGCAGAGCAAACGAGGCAATTCCAGCTGCTGGCAAATGGAAAAACAATGATTTCAGAGCTCGGGATAATGGAGCGAAGCCTCCAGGGTCTCCCATTCCCCATCCCAGCCGGAATGCCGATCTCGAGCTCCCGGCCCCGCGGCACAAAGGCGCCACTCGAGCAGAAAATTACCTAAAATGAGCAAATAAATAAACAAAGCCCCGCTTCTGACTGGGGTTTCAGAGGGGAGGGGGCACCTCCTGCTTCCCGTTAAAAAAGCACGGAATTCTGGGAAAAGGGCCACAGTCCTGGCTCCTTACTGGGAATATTCATCCTGGGTGGGTCAGGGAAAGGTCTGGATGTGCGGGTGGGTTTGAGGGGAAGGATGGGCCTTGATATCTCAAGGGGTTCAAAATATCCAGGGAAACTGCATCCAGGATATCAGCATCCAGGGATATCAGCATCCAGGATAATGGAATCCATGGATATCAGCATCCAGGGATATCAGCATTAGGGATATTGGCATCCAGGGATATCAGCATCCAGGATAATGGAATCCAGGATATCAGCATCCAAGGATATCGGTATCCAGGGATAACAGAATCCAGGGATAACAGCATCCAGGATAACGGAATCCAGGATATCAGCATCCAAGGATATCAGCATCCAGGTATAACAGCATCCAGGATATCAGCATCCAGGGATATCAGCATCCAAGGGTATCAGTATCCAGGGATACCAGCATCTAGGGATAACAGAATCCAGGATATCAGCATCCAGGATAACGGAATCCATGGATATCAGCATCCAGGATATCAGCATCCAAGGATATCAGCATCCAGGGATAACAGAATCCAGGATATCAGCATCCAAGGAAACTGCGTCCACAGAGATCAGCATCCAGGGATATCAGCATCCAGGATAACGGAATCCAGGACATCAGCATCCAGGGGTATCAGTATCCAGGGAGAATGGAATCCAGGGATATCAGCATCCAGGATATCAGCATTAGGGATATATCAGCATCCAAGCTTTATCAATGCCAGAGGTGCCACTGGCATCACACCAGATATCCCTGGCTGATATCAGTTCCCATCCCTGCCCTAATTTCCCTGAATCCCGAACCCTTCCCGACCTTCCCAATGCTCCTTTTCCCTACGGAGGCGCTCCGAGCCCGTTTGTCACCGCTCTGGGGCCCATCACTGGCAGTTCTCCCAGTGGTCCTCTCCTGAGGGAGCGATGTTTAACTGGGCACACTGGGAGCAGCTGGGATGAGTCCGGGCATCATTCCCAGCTCCCGGAATCATTCCCAGCTCCCGGAATCATTCCCGGCTCCCGGAATCATTCCCGGCTCGTTGCCTGAATGAGGGGAGCTCTGCCTTCCCTTTGGAAGTGCTTTTCCATGGATTCCAAGGAATCCCGGGAAATCCCACTGGATCTTTTCCCTTTTCTCTCCATAAATGAAAGAACTGGAAGAGCAAAGAGGCCTCGGAGTTCAGCCGGACCCCTCTATTCCCAGAGAACAAAATGCTTTGGGAAGAGTCTGCTGGAAAACTCTGGGGTTTTTCCCAAGGAAATCGATGAAGAAATGCAAGGATATCATTTTGGGAAATCACGGTTCGGATGTGCTTTTCCAGGGAAATCTGTGCTGGTTGTCCCATGGATCCCCCCCGATCCTGCCCCTGCTCCAGAGCGGGGAAGTGCAAATGGTTCCCAAATTTCAGGGAGAATTTGGGACACCAGCGAGGAGCACAAATCTCTGGAACAACCTTTGGAGACGGACAAATCCCACTGGAGATAAACTTGCCCTAAACCAGGAATTCTTGGATTGGAAACACGCAGGAAATTTGGGATACGAACACAACAACCCACACTCGGAGCTTGGAGAACAAGATTTAAACCCTCGTAGGATTCCCAAAAAAGGGAAGAGCGTTTCCTTTTAAATCCCTGGGAAACGCTCACAGCTCTGATCCAACCCCACTTCCAAATCCTTGGAATTCCAACTCCCTGCTGGGAATTCCAAATCTCCAGGAGGGAAATCACCTTCGTTTCCTCATTAATGGGCTTTCTAAATAAATCCCACCCCATCTAAGTTCGGAAGTTGTGGATTTGGGGGTTTTTTGGGGTTGGGAATGGGGAAGGAAGGAAGGAAGGAAGGAAGGAAGGAAGGAAGGAAGGAAGGAAGGAAGGAAGGAAGGAAGGAAAGGAAGGATTCCCAAGGATTCCCCATATTTTCAACTCCTGTTCCCACACTTTATGTAGGATTTACCTTTACATAAACACATATAATATTAATATTCATACAAAAACTTCCTGCCAGGACACTTTGGAGAATCCCGGCTTTTCCAGGAGCATCCTTGCTGAAGGACGGCAAATATTCCTGCTCATTCCCGCCCCGAAATCCCGGTTAATCCAACAGCAAACCCGTTTTTGGTGTCACATCATCGAACCCCCACAACTGAACTCCATCCTGAACCAGCACACAGCACCGGGTTTATCCTCGGCTTTTCCCAAATCCCACTGATTAATTCCCTTTCCCAAGGCCATCAATCCTGGAGCAGACAAACATCGGAGAGTCCGTTCATTAACTCTCCGCTATTCCCACTCATCCTGGGCCACTTCTTCTGTCATCAATAACCTGGAGATCGGCATTTCTAAAGATAACCCAGGGACGGAAGGAAAACTCCAGGGAGCCTTCCCAGACCCCAGCAATCCTTGGAATCTCCTCATCCGGGAATCCGCATCCCGATTTCTCCGCTGATTTATTCCTTCCAGGCCTAAGGGTTGTTTACACAGGAAATGAGGCCACTTGGGGCTGCCCTGGAGCTCTTCCTGTGATTTATGAAGCGCTTCCAGTTTCTCTGCAGGGGAATTCCTGGTTTCAGGCGGATTTAAAGCTGTGGGATGCAGCTGGAATTCCGAGTTTCCCTTTCCTCCCCTGATGGGAAAAGGGGTGGGAAGAAGATCCCAGTTTCCTCCGGCACAGGAACCGGGGTGTCCAGTAGCACCATCACACTGGGAGAGGAGTCAGCCACTGGAATGAGCCATTCCAGATCCCAGAAAAAACACGGAATTAGTTAAGTTTCTCCTCAGGATCGCGGCTTCCCATGGGAATGCCGAGGAAGAGAATACTGGGATCGGTCACTCCAGCCTGACCACTCTGCTCCTACTGATCTTCACCAGGAGGAAATCATGGATCATTCCCGCGATTCCCATTTCCAGGTTTGGATCCAGGGATTTTACAGCAGGAAGATAAAAATGCCGGAATCGCAGCGCCGAGGCGATGGAAAAGACTGAGCCTGAAATCCGCCGGAGCCAAAAGGAAAACCGGCTCTGGCAGCCGATGGAGGGAAGAGATTCCAACGGGAACAGCTGGAGATTCCAGGAAACGTCAGGATTTCCCTTTCCTTCCCGTTTTCCAGCCCCCTTTGTCCCTGCGTTGCCCATTCCGGAGGCACAAACAGAATTCCATCCGAATTTCCCCCACTCTGGATCGAGGAAAACGCGTTTCCAAACCGGCTTCGATCCGAGGCCGTGCTGAACAATCGGCCAGAAAATCCTGGATTTCTCTGGATTTTTCCAGCTTCCCAAATCCATTCCCTAAAGGTGAGCAGGACCTCACCAGCTGCAGGAGCTGGAGTTGGAAAAGACCTTCCAAGATCCTCTTGTCCAACCCCTCGGAATGAGGATTTCGGCTCATTTTTAACAGAGATGAGCCTGAAACTTCACTCAAACCCCTCCACGCTGTCCTATCCTAAAATTCCGTGTTTTTCCTTTCGGAAAAATCGTTTCCTGTTGGAAATGTAACTTTGGAAAAGTCTCCCAAATCAAAAAAATCCATTTCAGACCCCAAAATTCCGCCCTCCGACGGAGAAAAAAACTCCTGGCTGCGTTTTTATTCCGGATAAAACCCCTGGGAGGACGGGAATTCAGCATCTCCAAGGAAACAGCTGGAAAACCTGTGGATCTTGGAGAAATCGCAGGATATCGTGCTTGGCACTCCAGGGATACAAATGGAATCCGGGTGGAATTCCCAGTTCAGACTGACACCAAACAGCAGCAGAAATAGGGAAACCACTGGGAGACAGAATCATGGAATTCTTGGAATGGTTTGATGGGAAGGGACCTTCCATCCCATCCCATCCCATCCCATTCCAACCCCGACATTCCACGATCCCAGGGTGCTCCGACCTTTCCTTGGACACTCCCAGGGATCCAGGGATTCTCTGGGAATTCCAGCCCAGCCCCTCCCCACCCTCCCAGCTGGGAATTCCTTCCCAAGATCCCACCTCAAGCTCCCCTCTCTCAGTGGGAAGCCATTCCCTGTGTCCTGCCCCTCCAGCCCCTTCCCAAATCCCAGCTCTCCTGGAGCCCCTTTAGGCTCGGGAAGGGGCTCAAAGTTTTCCTGGGATCTCAGTTTTTTCCTTGAATTCCTTCCCTTCTCCAGCTGGACTTTCCCAGCTCTCCCAGCCTGGGATTGGATCCATCCCCATCCCGACTCCTCTCCGGGAAGGAATTTCAGGATCCAGGGGCTTCCTTGGGAATCTCCCTTCCTTTTCCATCCCCGACTTCCATGAAAATCCCTCGGGATGGATTCCGAGTGTCCTGGATCCCAGAATCCCGGAATGCTTTGGGTGGGATCCACAGAGCTTCCATCCCATCCCATTCCAACCCCGACACCTCCCGCTATCCCAGGCTGTTCCAAGCTTTCCTTGGACACTCTCCGGGATCCAGGGGCAGCCACAGCTTCCCTGGGAACAACAAGCAAACAGAAAATCCAGAATCCAGAAAATTCTCTTGGAGCATCCGGCTCCTCCTGCACGTTGTCCCCACTCCCACTCCGACCCTTGTCAATGATCCGTGAATATCCCGGGATTTTAGAGCTGGAAACACGCAGGGAATCTGTTCAGCAGCTTTTTGGATTTCTGCTTTTTGGGTTTTTTTTTTGTGGTGGGGCAGCAGAAAATGAGGATTCTTTTCCCAAAAAAAAGCTCTGGAATGCAGCTCTGCTGTTAAATCCCGCAGAATTTTTATGGCAAATGAGTTTCTCTTCCCATCATTCCCCCGAAAATATAACTGATATTAAATGATTGTATTATATTCCAGAGGGTGGTGGGGCACTGGAAAAGCTCCGCCGGGAATGGCCACATTCCCAAGGCTCCCAGGCCCAGGAGGGATTGCTGGATCCTGGATATTCCATGGCTCCATCCACCTGGAAAAGCTTCCTTTAGCTTTTGGGATTTTTTTTTTATCCCAAAACCCGATAAATTCCCACCCAAAGTTGTCCCTTTGCTGTCCCAAACGTCAGGAGCTGGTGACACCCTCGGCCACGACGCCCGGAAAAACGGGAAAGGAGGAAAGGCTGCAGCTCCTTCTCCCAGCTCCTTTCTCCGGGATAATTCCGGATCCATCCTCCCTGACCCGGGAGTGTTCTCAGCACTGGGTTATTTTCAGATTAAGATAAAAATATCCTAAAAAAAAAACATGGATAAAGGAAAAATACCTGAAATTACGGCAATTTTCCGTGCCCCGTGCTCCTCCCTGGCGATTCTTTCCGCCTCTTCCATCAGCAGCATTCCAAATCCCTGGAATGGCAGAAACAACAGGGAAAAAAAAGGGAATTTCTGTCAAAATAGAAGCCACGAGCAAGGTCAGAATGTGAACGTCGGTTCCAAAAGATCTGGATTTTTGGCACGGGAATGATCAGGAATATTGCTGGATATTGCAGGCTTGGGAAGGGCTGAGATCAACAATCCCTCAGGGAATTTTTTCCACATCATGGAATTGTTCACCGGCACTTCCAAGTGTCCGACTGGTTCTCCGTGGCAGGAACGGGATGGGGTTAAACCCACAGATGGCAAATCCCCCCTGGAATTTCAGACTGGAAATTCCCACTGCCAGAGGGCAGGGAAAGATGGGATATGGGGAAGGAATTCCCAGCTGGGCTGGAATTCTCGGAGAAGCTGTGGCTGCCGCTGGATGCCTGGGAGTGTCCAAGGAAAGGTTGGAGCACCCTGGGATCGGGGAAGGTGTCGGGGTGGGAACGGGATGGGATTTGAGGTCCCTTCCCACCCAAACCATTCCAGGATCCTCTGGAGCTGCTGGGGTGGCTCCAGGCCGGGGTTCTGATTCCCAGTGGACAAATCCCATGGGATGCAGCTCCAAAGAATTCAAGGAAAAAACAGATCCACAGAATCCTTGGAGCCGCTTCCCGAGCCTAAAGGGGCTCCAGGAGAGCTGGAATTTGGGAAAAGGGCTGGAGGGGCAGGAGCCAGGGAATGGCTTCCCAGTGGGAAAGGGGAGCTTGGGGTGGGATCTTGGGAAGGAATTCCCAGCTGGGAGGGTGGGGAGGGGCTGGGCTGGAATTCCCAGAGAATCCCTGGATTCCTGGGAGTGTCTAAGGAAAGGTTGGAAAGCTCCAGAGGATCCCGGAATGCTTTGGGTGGGATCCATGGAGCTTCAATCCCATCCCATTCCAACCCCGACACCTCCCCCTATCCCAGGTTGCTCCGACCTTTCCTTGGCCACTCCCAGGGATCCAGGATCAGCCACAGCTTCTCTGGGAATTCTGTTTCAGCAGGAAGAGCTCATCCCACAAACGTCCCTTTGGAAGAAACCTGGGCAGCACCAAATCCAACCTCCCCTTCCCAGAGGGAATCACTGCAGATTCCAGAAGCGGAATTCCTCCACTGAGCAGGAATTAATTAAGGAAGGAAATCCAAAGGCAAATTAGCACAGCAGCTCCTGCTGGAATGAAGCAGCACCGGGAGCATCCAGACAAGGAATTTTTTAAAGATCTCAGAGCTGCTGGAATCGCTGGAACACGATCCCATCGGAAAAAAAAACCAACCTGGAAGCAAGAGAATTCCAGCCAGAAGGAGCTCAAATTCCATCCTGGCTCTACCACACCTCAGAGCGACGGAGTGGAACCAGCCATTCAATAAAACTCCGATTTTCTTGGGAGAGAGGGAATGAAGGGGCAAAACCAGAGGGAAATTCGGGAATGCTTGGAATACCTGGTGCTGGAATTTGGAGGGATCCCGGCTGCTGACCGGCACCACGCTGCCGTAGACGTGCAATTCCCGCACGATGGAGACGCCGCCCTTGAGCTCCGGCCGGAAAGATTCCGGGGAGCACTTCCGCAGGCGCAGGAGCCCCACCAGGATGTCCTGCTCAGGATCTTCGTAGGACAGGAACGTCTCCCAGCCCCCGTTGGCCACGTAATCCCTCCGGATTAACTCCACCTGCAATCCGAGAGGGGAACGGATGGTGAGGAAAAGGAGGAAAAAAAGGAAAATGCGTGGAGGAGACCGAAGCCGATTCCCTGGATCCATAAATATTCCTCAAAGCAAATGGGAAAACCTTCTCTAAAGCCGAGTTAATTCCAGATAGGAATCTGGAATTGGCCACGTAATCCCTCCAGATTTACTCCACCTGGAATCCAAGGGGGGAACGGATCGTGGGGAAAAGGAGGAAAAAAAGGAAAATGCGTGGAGGAGATCGAAACCAATTCCACGGATCCATAAATATTCCTTAGAGCACACAGGAAGAGATTCCCTAAAGCCGAGTTAATTCCGGATGGGAATCTGGAATTGGCCACGTAATCCCTCCGGATTTACTCCACCTGATCCAGGAGGAGGATGGATGATGAGGAAAAGGAGGAAAAAAAGGGAAAATGTGTGGAGGAGACCGAAGCCAATTCCATGGATCCATAAATATTCCTTAGAGCACACAGGAAGAGATTCCCTAAAGCCGAGTTAATTCCGGATGGGAATCTGGAATTGGCCACGTAATCCCTCCGGATTTACTCCACCTGATCCAGGAGGAGGATGGATGATGAGGAAAAGGAGGAAAAAAAGGGAAAATGCGCGGAGGAGACCGAAGCCAATTCCATGGATCCATAAATCTTCCTTAGAGCACACAGGAAGAGCTTCCCTAACGCCGAGTTAATTCCGGCTGGGAATCTGGAATTGGCCACGTAATCCCTCCGGATTTACTCCACCTGGAATCTGGGATGGGAAGAGAAGAGGAAGAAAAGGAGGAGAAAAAAAAGGGAAAATGCGTGGAGGAGACCGAAGCTGATTCCATGGATCCACAAATATTCCTCAGAGCAAACGGGAAGAGCCGAGTTAATTCCGGATGGGAATCCCAGTGCTGAGATCCCCCGTGGTTCCCTCTGGCACAGAATCCTGGAATGGTTTGGGTGGGAAGGGACCTTAAATCCCATCCCATTCCAGGGACACCTTTTGCCATCCCAGGTTGCTCCGACCTTTCCTTGGACACTTCCAGGGATCCAGAGCTTCCCTGGAAATTCCATTCCAGGGCCTTCCCACCCTTCCAGGGAAGTCCCTGCTGGAGGCCCAGCAATGGAGCCGTGTTTTCTATTTTTGGGGAGAAACCAGGAATTCCCCAATCTTTCCTTTCGGAATTCTTTGTGGAGCAGAGTTTAATAATGTTAACCCCAAACTTTTAGTCTTGTCCTAAACTGCTTCTCCTCAAACTAAACTCAGCTTTAGGGTATTTTAAACCTCTCCCAGTGGTTTGTTTTCCATGGATCAGCTCCCGGAAAGGCGCCGTCCTCCCGGAGAATTCGGCACGTCAGGGAACATCTGCTGGGCTCCCACCCCGGGAGCTCATCCCAACATTGTGGGGTGGGAATGACCCTTCCCGCAGCCAGGATAGGATTTATTGGGAATTCACCCAGGCTGTGACCGGGAGCGGAGCAGAGGTGACACAATCCAGGGTGGCTTTTCCGTCACCAAATCCTTAATTCATGGATTTGGAGCTGTTGGAGGATTTCCAGGGAAAACAGTGAGGTCTTTGTGGTGGTTCTGGGAAGTGTGGGATTGTGATGGTTTGGGTTGGAAAATCCAGGGGGATCAGGGAGTCCAAGCACCCCCAGCACTGCCCAGGCCACCCTGATCCGTGTCCCCCAAGTGCCACATCCACAGGGATTTCAATCCCTCCAGGAATGGGGAATCCAGCTGGGCATCCCAATCCACAGGGATCCATCCCGCACGGTCACCTTGGGATTCCTTAAATTGGGGGGGTGTATCCGGGTGTTCCCGTGGGATGCTCTGAGCTGGGATCAGGGCTGTGCTTCTGAAGCAAATCCTTGGATTTGGATTGTTCCATCCCTGGAAGCGCCCAAGGAAAAGTTGGATGGGGTTTGGAGCAGGCTGGGATAGGGGAAGGTGTCAGGGTGGGAATGGGATGGGATCGAAGGTCCCTTCCCATACTGGATCCAGGAGGACACCGGGAGAAGGGAAGGATCCAGGGAATCCTCGGAGCCGCTTCCCGAGCCTAAAGGGGCTCCAGGAGAGCTGGAATTTGGAAAAGGGCAGGAGGGCCAGGAACCAGGGAATGGCTTCCCAGTGGGAAAGGGGAGCTTGGGGTGGGATCTGGGGAAGGAATTCCCAGCTGGGAGGGTGGGGAGGGGCTGGGCTGGAATTCCCAGAGAAGCCGTGGCTGCCCCTGGATCCCTGGGAGTGTCCAAAGAAAGGCTGGAGCACCTCGGGATCGTGGGAAGCATTGGGATTAGATCAGGATGGGATTTAAGGTCCCTTCCCATCCAAACCGATCCCGGCACTCTCCGATTCCACGAGCAGATTCCATGTTCTGCCCACACCCCATCCAAAAGCCGCTTGCAGACAGAGCTGGAGCGGGAAAACCGGGAATTTTCACCAGGAATCTTCACACTGGGGCATTTTTACAGCTTCACAAGCTCTGAGCTGCCCGAGGGTTTTGTTGTTCCCACTTGCCTGGGCACAGAGGGTCCCGGGACACACCGATCCCCGTGAAGGGTTTTCCGGGATTCACGGGATGCCCAAAACCTTTTCCTTTTGGGATTCTGGTTTAAGGGTGGGAAAACCCACCCTGAACCACCCCCTGGTCCCATTCCAGTCCCCAGTGCCACTCACGGGATCATCACCGCATCCCAGACTGGGTTGGGCGGGAAGAGATCCTAAAGCTCATCCCATTCCAACCCTGACACCTTCCACTATCCCGGATTGCTCCAAACCCCATCCAAGCCGTCCCTGGACACTTCAGGGACAATTCCCTGTCCCTAAACCATCCCAGGCCACAGCGGTTCCCCTTTTCCCTGTGAAATCCCATCAAAAGCGTGGCACTTTTTTGGACAAACCACTGATGAAACCTTTCACCCGAACCAGCTCTTGCCAGCTCCGAAATGCGCTTTATTCCTCGTTATCCCGACGGGATCCCTCTGTTTTTTCAGGAATGGCTTCCCACTTCCTGCTTCCCCACTGCTGCGGGATCAGAGGTGTCACTGTGACCCCTCAGATTCTGTCATTCCGACGTCTCCTCACAGCAACAATTCCATTCTCGAGCCTTTCCAACGCCTCCCTCCGCTCCTGACAGCTCGGAGACGGCTCTAGAAATTCCCAGCCAAAAAAACGGCCTCAAATTATCTTTGAAAAATCAGATTTTTGGTAAAAACCCCCCAGCCCGGACGGGAATCGCGTGGGGTCGTTAATTAGCGCCGGTGATTAATGGGGCTGAGCTGTGCCACGATCCCCTCTCTGATCCGGGGGATGTTGTTGTTCGTTTCCAAACCCCGAACATCTCTTGTTGTCATCCAGCACACGGAAAACGCTCCCGTTTTCCCGGGATTTCTGCTGCTCCGACTCCACCCCGCTGCCACTCACCCGCGGGAGCCGAACAAAGGGAATTTTCTGCTTGGAAAAGCCCGGGATGAGCGATTTGCTGACAGCTCCCCTCCCCAAATTTACAATTTAAATCAGATTATGCCAACAGAAACTCGGGATGAGATTCCGGGATGTGACCGGCCCGGGAGTCTGGGCAGCCTCAGTTCCTGCAGGAATCTGGGAAGAACGGGACAATTTTTTGGGATTCTTGTGCATTTCTAGACAAAAGGGGAGTATTTCACTCCTCTGGCTTCTCATAATGGAGGAGAAAAGGAGAATTCCCTGGAATCTCGGATCGGCAAAGGGAAAAATCTTCCAGCTGCTGAACTCCGGGAATATTCACTCCACCAAACTCTGGATCCAAACTCCTTGAAGCCTGAGGAATCAGTGGAATTCCAAAGCAGGAGAGGAACTTCAGGAATTTCCGGGTGCTGCCACCTCCCGACCCCGGGATTCGCGGCTCAGTTTGGGAAGTGGGATCAGGAGAGGGGTTTGGAAGTGGCTCCCTGATCCTGCTTTTTCCCAAACACCCAAACAATTCCTGCTTGGAAGGGCAAAACCCAGAATCGTTTCAGTCCTTCCTTAACGCCAGCAAAGGAACAGGAAGAGGATATTTCCAGGATATGGATATTTCCAGGATGATCCCTTCCAACCCAAAGCATTCCAGGATTCTGGGAATTTCCTGACTTGGATGCTTCAAGGCCAGCAGTGAACATTTTCCTTTCTCTCCCACGAGCCCAACCATCTTTTTGTGGAATATTTTAGGATTTTGGGAATGGAAACCGCCCCGTGTGTGCTAAATGAACATATTCCCATATAACTATATCTTTAAACCTATTTTGTTTGCCTAAAAAAATGTGGAAATTCATCCCAAAAAAGCTCTAAATCCACCATTCTTATTCCCAGTGGACACAGGGTGTTGTTATTGGATTTCCCAAATCCGGATTTTAATAGGGAAAAAAAGGGAAGGCGGATATTTTACGGCAGTGCAAACACCCCAAACCCACTGTGGTTGGTTTATTGAACACTGATCCATGAATTTCCTCAGGAAAAACTCCAGGGAATAAAAAAAAAGGGAATTTCCTACCTGGTACGGCCTCACTTTGTGGTGGATTTCCTGAATTCCGACCTCCCTCGTCCTCACGTCGCGGCACTGGGAAAAGGGAATGGGAGAGGGGGAGAAGGTGAAGCTCTGAGCACGAAAAATTCCAGGGAATTCCTGGGTTCCGAAGCCCATGGAAGAGCCGCAGGGATGAATTCCCAACGGGAAGCCTTCAAAGGCCGAATTGCTCGTTGGGCCATCGCCAATCCGCCTCGGAAAGAGGTTGGAATGCTGAGTGGAAAGTTGGGAAAAATCAATCCCTGAGTGGCTCCCGAGGAAGAATTCCCAACCTGCAGGGCCTGGAGGGAAAGGCAGCATCCAGGGAAAAATGACTTTGGCATTGGGAAGGTGGAACATCGGGAAAATCTGAATCCTCGAATAAAAAAGTTTGGGATCTCAGCCAATTTCCTTTTCTTGCTTTTCAAGGAAAACCATGCCAGAAATCCCAAATATCCCAAAGCGAAGCTGATGCTGATGCAACATCCAGGGACCTTCAATCCCAACCCGTTCCAACCCTGACACCTCCCACGATCCCAGGGTGATCCAAACCCACCCTTGGACACTCCCAGGGATCCAGGGATTCTCTGGGAATCCCAGCCCAGCCCCTCCCCACCCTCCCAGCCGGGAATTCCTTCCCAAGATCCCACCCCAAGCTCCCCTTTCCCAGTGGGAAGCCATTCCCTGGCTCATGCTCCTCCAGCTCTTTTCCCAAATTCCAGCTCTCCTGGAGCCCCTTTAGGCTTGGGAAGTGGCTCCAAGGATTCCCCGGATCCTTCTCTTCTTCCAGCTGAACATTCCCAGCTCTCCATCCTGGGATTGGATCCGTCCCCATCCTGACTCCTCTCCAGGAAAGGATTTCGGGATCCAGGGGCTTCCCTGGGAATCTTGGCACTTCAGGAACGGTCTCCCTTCCCTTTTCCATCCCCGACTTCCATAAAAATCCCTCGGGATGGATTCTGAGTGTCCTGGATCCCAGATTCCTGGAACGCTTTGGGTGGGATCCACGGACCTTTGATCCCGTCCCATTCCCACGATCCCGGGGCGCTCCGGCCTTTCCTTGGACGCTCTCAGGGATCCAGGGGCAGCCACTGCTTCCCTGGACAACCCCAATAAATCCGATATTCTCCAGAAACCCGGGATCTGTGCCGGGATTGCCCGGGAAGTTGGACATCCCCACAAAGGAAGAACTTGGGCACAACTTTCCTTGGAAAACCTGCAAACCACGGCTGGCAAGGTTTGGGAAGGAGAATCCGAGAGCGAGCAGGGTCAGGGAGATCCTGGGACACCGGGAATGCCACAACATTCCCAGAAAAAACCGGGCACATTCCCTGCCTCCCGCTCCACATCCAAACTCATCCCTCCCTCCTCTCCTTCCCTCCAGCCCCGCTCGCGTTTCGCCCTCTGGAATATCACGAGGCCCAAACTTCCTTTGTTTGTGCTGGAATCTCTCTCCCAGGGATTTTTTTGTTCTGGGCTCAGATCCGAGAGTTTTTCTCCCAATTGTTCCCTCAGGGAAATGCGTGGGAAAGAGAAAGGCAGGAGGGTTTAAAAAAGGAATTTTTCCCCCTTCCCTCTGATTTCAGGGCTCCAACCCTGCTCAAAAAACGGGATTTCTCCGCCCACATTCCAGGTGCACTCAGGAGAGGGGTGGAAGAGCCACACTGAAATTCACCCAAAAAAAAGCAGCTTTTCGTAAGGATCACTGAAATGATTTTTAGTCATTAATTTGGGTTTTTTTTGAATTTTTTTGGAGATTTAGTTCAGCAGCAATTTTTGTTCTCGTTGTGGCTTCATTTCTCCTGATTTGGTGGGATTTTTCTTAATTATTCATTTTTTTAAAAAAATTATTATTAAATTATTACATTATTATTAACTGTTATA
>VZTD01004698.1:0-15119 GCA_013397725.1 Rhagologus leucostigma | reverse complement strand
GCGTGGGAAAGAGAAAGGCAGGAGGGTTTAAAAAAGGAATTTTTCCCCCTTCCCTCTGATTTCAGGGCTCCAACCCTGCTCAAAAAACGGGATTTCTCCGCCCACATTCCAGGTGCACTCAGGAGAGGGGTGGAAGAGCCACACTGAAATTCACCCAAAAAAAAGCAGCTTTTCGTAAGGATCACTGAAATGATTTTTAGTCATTAATTTGGGTTTTTTTTGAATTTTTTTGGAGATTTAGTTCAGCAGCAATTTTTGTTCTCGTTGTGGCTTCATTTCTCCTGATTTGGTGGGATTTTTCTTAATTATTCATTTTTTTAAAAAAATTATTATTAAATTATTACATTATTATTAACTGTTATATTTTATTTTAAATACAATATAAATTATTTATAAAATACTTTATTAGATATTTTGAATTATAAATAATTTTAAAATGATAACGCATTAATAATGATAATAATTATTTTTTTAATTACCTGTGTCCCAAGATCCTTCATCCTGGCCAGGGCAAGCTCCCTCAGATTCCCGTGCTCCACCCCGGAGCTGACCAGAGGCATCGGGATATCCCTGCACAGGAGAGGAAATCCCAAACCTTTAAACAGCTGGATTCGCAGGGAATTCACCAAAAAGCACCATTAGGGTCACCTAGGCCGAAATCCCAAATGGCCCAATTCCCAAATTCACGGAATTCCTTTGGTTTCAGGGATTCGGTTGGAGAAGGAATGAAACACGACTAAAAGCAGGGAAAAAATGAAGGGAAAAGCAGAAAAATGAAAGGAGGAAGCCACAGATTTTAGTGAAAAAACCTGAATTCAAATCTTTAACAATCCTAAAAAATGGGTTTTAATTTTTTTCTTGGTTCTTCACTTGGGAATGTGGGAAAAAAAAAAAAGGGATCATCCAGATGTTCTTCAAGGCGTCTGCTGCTGGATCCCAGAAATTGGAAATCACTCTTGATTCAGGGAAAATCCACCAGAATTACAACTTTTCCATGTTGGGATTTTGGTATTTCACTTAAAAGCGGGAAAGTCCTGCCAGGAATTCCAGGCCATTCCCATGGGAATGTGAATCCCAGCCTGAGGATGGCAGGAATCTGAAGATCTCCGAGGAAGGAGCTAAAAGGAAATTCGGAAGCAGATTTGGCCTCTCCAGGCTTCCAGTTTGTCCCGTAGAGCTGAGGAAATCAGGATCCCTCTTTTTAGGAAAAGGAGGATTTTGGCATCGGGATCACGCCTGGAATGCTGGCTCATCCCTGATAAAACTCCGCCTGTTTATCCAAAATCCCTCAGATCTCCCGGGAAATGAGGGACAGGGAAGACACTTGGCTTGGTCCCAAACATTCCTTGGATGAGTTTTCCTCCCTTTCCTCAGCCGCCCAAAGACCCGAATATCCCGAAATCCCATCCGGAGCTTGGGATGCTCAGGGAATTTGGGCTGTAATTAATTAACTAATTAATTAATCCATGTTGGTTTTCCATCCCCCTCCACCCATCCGGTGCCCGATGACCTCTGTGGAATGAATTCATGGATCCACCCGGCTCCTGGTGGATTTTCCTTGCCCCCATTAATGATTCCTGGGATCGGCAGGAGCTGGATAAAGGATCAAGGATTTGAAGGGTCCCAAACCTGATCCTTGTGCTGCTCCAGCCTTGCAGGGATGCTGGGAAGGGGGAAAATAAAGGATTTTTCTTTGAAAGGACCTTAAATCCCATCCCATTCCCACCTCCCACCATCCCAGGCTGCTCCAAGCCTCGTCCAAGCTTTCCTTGGACAATTCCAGGGATGGGGAATCCGTGCCACCCTCCCAGGCAGGAATTCCTTCCCAATATCCCATCCATCCCTGGGGAAGCCATTCCCTGCGTCCTGTCCCTGCTCTTTTTTATCCTATAAATCCACAGGATCTGTGGATAATTCCTCGCCTCTCGCCCAGAACTCCGAGGAAAAACACAATTCCTTCACCAGATCCTTTATCCAGCGATTTCTCTGGATAAATAAGACCCCGCAGAGGCAACAAAACTCCCTCCAAAGAGCTGCAATTAGGGGGAGAAACGAGCACTTCCCGCGGTGCCTGGAGGACACTCGGATCCACAGGGATAATCCAGGGAATAACAATCACGGAGCGGCTCCAGACACGCCGGGCTGTGTGGATTTTCCCCCCAGGAACAAAGATAAAAATCCCTGACACGCTCCTGTCCCAGGTTTTTTTAGCTAAATCCAGGGAAAAGCGACGGAAATCCCGCAAATAAAAGGTGGATTACAACCCCGAGCCTCTCATCCGCCTGCCGGGGAGCGAAGGGAATTAAAACAGGAATGGGAAAAAGGAGATTTTCAGGAAAGAAAAAGCCAGGAATGGGTTTTCCACGGCCAACTTCGGATTGTCAGGAGCATCCAGACCAACTCCAGCCACCGGACAAGGCTGTCCCGGTGATTTAGGAGCTGTTAAAATGCTAAATAAATTCAGGATAAAGGGGATTAAATCCCGACCCTATTAAATTTAACGTGCAATTCGCCAGCAGCTCCAGCAAGGTTCGTTCAAGCTCCCGTTTTCCCAACATCTGCATTCCTTGGATCTCTGCTGGAGCAGCTGATGGAAGCTCCCAGGGAAAGTCCGGATCTGGCTCTCGGCTCTGCCCCGTTCCGAGGAAAAGATTTTATTTCCTCACCCCCATCCACCTCCCCGACGTCAGAGTGCCAGGAAAATCCCCACAAAACACCGAGATCCAAGGAAAAAACGGGAAAACAAAACCCTGCAGGTGTGTGACGCTCCTCCTGTCGTTTTCCAGACTCCGGTGGGGATGATGAGGATCCCAAATATTCGGGAGAAATGCCGGATTAAGGAGCACTCTGGGAGAAACCTTCTCCTCCAGCCACTCACTGGCAGCAGCTCGTTTTTAATAAAACCCCAAATTTCACAGGATCCCGGAATTCCTAAGGTTGGGAAAGATCTTCAAGATCAACCACGGGCATTAAATCACGGCCTCAAGGGCCACATCCACAGGATTTTAAACAATTCCAGGGATGGTGATTCCACCTTTTCCACACCATTTCACCGGATTTCCTGGAGCAGGAAGGTTCTTTACGGGGTTTTATCAGTGGCGCCTCTCCCACGCTCACCCCGCTCATTATCCTGATTATTTTGGGCTTGGGATGGACACAAACACAGGGAATTCCTGGATTTTCCTCAAAATCCGGTGCTAGGGATCCCAAAGAGTGGCTCTCAGAGCTTGGGATCATGGAATCATGGAATGGTTTGGGTGGGATCCATGGAGCTTCAATCCCATCCCATTCCAACCCTGACACCTCCCACCATCCCAGGGTGCTCCGACCTTTCCTTGGACACTCCCAGGGATCCAGCGGCAGCCACAGCTTCTCTGGGAATTCCAGCCCAGCCAGGAATTCCTTCCCAATGTTTAATCCCAGTTTCTAATCTAAACCCGCTCTCAGTTCAAAGCTGCTCCTGAAACCCGTGCTGGGAACAGCCCGTGGACGATTTAGGATGGGATGTTGGGATATTCACGATTCCATGATTTGGGAATCCTGGCTTTGTCCATTATTCTGTTCCCAACTCACACAACGGTGATTTAGAGTTGAGTAAGAACTTCAGGACTTTGCACTGGAGGAGTAAAAATCCCAAATTTCCACGGAAAAGTTCCGGGCAGTGGGAAAACAGGAACGTCACAACCGGATGGAAGAAAATCAGCCCCAGCAAAGCCTTTTCCAGGCCTGAATTCCTCAGGAAAAGACCTGCTGGGCTGGGAATTCCTGCCACCCTAAAGAATAAACCTGTTGGGATTTAGATCCCGACGGTGCCACGAGAAAATGGGACACTGTGAGGACGGCGGGAAGCTACTCTGGAATCCCACTCCTGACCAAAAATTCCCAAATTTCCTGCCCCATTCCATGCAAGGCTCCTCCTCGTTTTCTTGTTTCCCTATCAACTTTCTTGTTTTCCAATCAACGCTCCTGTTCCTTAAAAGGTTATTCCTTAAAAGGTTCAGGGCGTGGAACTAAATGAGCTTTAGGGTCCCTTCCAACCCAAACCATTCCATGATTCCACGATCCTGGGATTTTCCTTCCCTCCCCGATTTCCATTTATGCCCACATCTGTCCCGCCAGAAAGAGACCGATGCTGCTCTGCTCGTAATTCCAAGTTATTTTCCTGAAGACAGGGATTTTTCCAGGATTTACCAGGCTGTAGCATCGACACTTCCAGCTCTAAAAGGAGTTAGCCTGAAAAAAGTGCTTTTCATGGATGCATTCATATTCCAAAACAAGAAATTTAGGAGTTTCTCACATTTCCTGATTTACAGCAAAATCCCTCTGAGCTTGATGCCAAACTTCCCTGAATTCCCTCTCATTCCAGTGTCAAACTTCCCTGGATTCCTTCTCATCCCGTCTCTCATTCCAGATGTCAAACTTCTCTGAATTCCCTCTCATTCCAGTGTCAAACTTCCCTGAATTCCCTCTCATCCCATCTCTCATTCCAGGTTTCAAATTTCCCTGGAGTCCCTCTCATTCCAGGTGTCAAACTTCCCTGGATTCCCTCTCATCCCATCTCTCATTTCAGGTGTCAAACTTCCCTGGATTCCCTCTCATCCCATCTCTCATTCCCGCTTCCTGCTGGTGAATCCTCTTTTCCAGTGGATTCCCAGCCCTGCAGGGTTGGGAATGCCCTTTTCCTTTTTGTGTCCTTCTAAATCAACATCATTTTGAGCAAGATGAGATTTTAAACTCATTTAGGAACTCTGCTTTTATCCCTGAATTCCGATTTTCTTCTTTCTGCTGGAAATCATGGAATCACCAACATATCCATGAAAACCCTGCAACACCCACAGGGAAAGGAAGGAAGCCAAAAAAATCACACAGAGCTCCAGCGGCAAATGCAGGGAACTTCTCCCCCAGAGCCAAAAATTAATTATCCATCATGGTATCCATCCAATTAACCATCCATCATGGGATCCATCCCATTAATTATCCATCACAGGATCCACCCAATTAATTATCCATCATGGGATCCATCCAAATAATTATCCATCACAGGATCTACCCCATTATCCATCATGGGATCCATCCAGTTAATTATCCATAATGGCATCCATCCCATTATCCATCATGGGATCCATCCCATTATCCATCATGGCATCCATCCAATTAATTATCCATCACAGGATCCATCCCATTATCCATCATGGGATCCACCCAATTAATTATCCATCGTTCGATCCATCCCATTATCCATTGTGAGATCCATCTAATTAATTATCCATCAAGGGATCCTTCCCATTATCCATAATGGCATCCATCCCATTATCCATCATGGGATCCATCCCATTATCCATCATGGCATCCATCCAATTAATTATCCATCACAGGATCCATCCCATTATCCATCATGGGATCCACCCAATTAATTATCCATCGTGGGATCCATCCCATTATCCATTGTGAGATCCATCTAATTAATTATCCATCAAGGGATCCTTCCCATTATCCATAATGGGATCCATCCTATTATCCATCATGGGATCCATCCTATTATCCATAATGGCATCCATCCATCTCATTATCCATCATGGGATCCATCCTATTATCCATAATGGCATCCATCCATCTCATTATCCATCATGGGATCCACCCAATTAATTATCCATCATGGGATTCACCCAATTAATTATCCATCACGGGATCCACCCAATTAATTACCCATCACAGGATCCATCCCATTATCCATCATGAGCTCCATCCCATTATCCGTCGTGGGATCCATCCACTTAATTATCCATCACAGGATCCATCCAATTAATTATCCATCATGGCATCCATCCCATTAGCCACCATGGGATCTATCCCATTATCCATCATGGGATCCATCCCATTATCCATCGTGGGATCCATCCCAATTAACTATCCATAATGGCATCCATCCCATTATCCATCATAGCATCCATCCCATTATCCATCCCATTATCCATCATGGCATCCATCCAATTAATTATCCATCATGGGATCCATCCAATTAATTATCCATCATGGGATCCATCCCATTATCCATCGTGGGATCCATCCCAATTAACTATCCATAATGGCATCCATCCCATTATCCATCATAGCATCCATCCCATTATCCATCCCATTATCCATCATGGCATCCATCCAATTAATTATCCATCATGGGATCCATCCAATTAATTATCCATCATGGGATCCATCCCATTATCCATCGTGGGATCCATCCCAATTAACTATCCATAATGGCATCCATCCCATTATCCATCATAGCATCCATCCCATTATCCATCCCATTATCCATCATGGCATCCATCCAATTAATTATCCATCATGGGATCCATCCAATTAATTATCCATCATGGGATCCATCCCATTATCCATCGTGGGATCCATCCCAATTAACTATCCATAATGGCATCCATCCCATTATCCATCATAGCATCCATCCCATTATCCATCCCATTATCCATCATGGCATCCATCCAATTAATTATCCATCATGGGATCCATCCAATTAATTATCCATCATGGGATCCATCCCATTATCCATCGTGGGATCCATCCCAATTAACTATCCATAATGGCATCCATCCCATTATCCATCACAGATTCATCCCATTATCCATGGCATCCATCCAATTAACTATCCATCCCATTATCCATCCCATTATCCATCATGGCATCCATCCCATTAATTATCCATCATGGGATCCATCCCATTATCCATCATGGGATCCACCCAATTAATTATCCATCCCGGGACCCATCCCATCATTCCTCAGGATCATCCCAGCCCTGGGTGCTGCACCCGGCCGGAAATTTCCGGTTGTTTCCCACCTCCCCAGCTCCTCATCCCGCTCGGCCTTTCCCTCCTAAACGGATGAGGAGCAGCTTTAAGATCTTCGATTAATTAATAATTAAACCCAGAAGATAACAAACGGCTGAGTCAGACCGGGCTGTAATTACAGCGCGAATCCCTCCCGGAGCGGGGAAGAGAGAATTCCGGGCGGGAGAATTACCTCTGGACGCGGTACACGCGTGTCCATGGCGGGACCAGGGCCAGGATCCTGGCCACCAGATCCACCAGGGTGCTGGGGGGGTAACTCCTGTACCTCCCGGTTTTCCAGAGCTCGTAGAGCCCCGTGCCACGGATCACCAGCGTGGGGTAGAGCTTCATTCCGTCGGGGCGGAACGCGGGGTTCTCGAAAAACTCCTGCGAAAAAAAAGGGTGGGGGGAAAAAAAAAGAGTCAAACCAAAAAGAGTCCCAAAAAAAGGGGCAAACCAAACATTTCCTGGGGTTGGGTGTCTCGGCAGAACTCGTTTCCAAAACTCGGCGCATTTTTGCAGCAGGAAGTTGAAAATATGGTCTAAAAATCACCGGAGTTGGGAGTTTTTATCAGTTTACGGAGTTTTCGGGAATGAAAAGAGCCTGCTCCGGGTTCGAAGAGGAGGAAAAAAAATCCACGCGACACCGGAACGAGCCAAATCTGAGCTTTACTTCTATTTTTCGGCGCGAATTCAACGGATACTGCAGCACTCCGCTCGGAATGAGAACAGTGGGATGAGGGTGTTTATCTTCCATCTCGCGGCCACGGTCAGAGATTAATCGACGTGTCTGGGACACCGCGTTGGAATAGCAATGAAGGAAAACAGATTTATTCTCCGCGCTGAGCGAGCCCGTGGAACGGGAGGACGGAGCGTGGCTGATTTCCCTGCCTGAACCCCACACGGAGCGCGGCCGGCTTGGTTTTTCCCAGATTAAATGTTGGGAATGAGAATGAAAATAAAATCGGGAGCCAGGCAAGGCACCCTGAAGGAAGCAGGCATTAAATTGGTTTCGGTGATACCAGATCCGATCCTGGGTTAGACCCGGGATTTATTCCTGGATTGCTGACTTGATATCCAGGGCCTGATCCCTCTCCAGCGGGTTATTCCCACGGGAATAAAAATTCCCGGTTGGATGCGGTGAGTTCATGGCTGCTCTGGCCCCCACCAGTCGCCGGCCCAGGGCTTTGCTCAGGTGCTTCACACACTGTCATGGAATCATGGAATCATGGAATCATGGAATCATGGAATCATGGCATCATGGAATGGTTTGGATGGGATTCACGGAGCTTCAATCCCATCCCATTCCAACCTCGATGCCTTCCACAATCCCAGGGTGCTCCGACCTTTCTTTGGACACTCCCAGGGATCCAGGGGCAGCCACGGCTTCTCTGGGAATTCCAGCCCAGCCCCTCCCCACCGGGAATTCCTTCCCAAGATCCCACTTTCCCAGTGGGAAGCCATCCTCCGGCTCCTGCCCCTACAGCCCTTGGCCCAAATTCCAGCTCTCCCAGAGCCTTTTTAGGCTCGGGAAGGGACTCCAAGGATTCCCTGGATGCTCTTCCCCAGGTGAACATTCCCAGCTCTCCCAGCAGCTCTGTTGGCTCCCTGCGCTTCCCAAACCCAAACTTCTCCAGGACAAAACCCCCAAAACGGATCAGCTCAGCCCCAAGGCTCGCTGGATCCAGCACCAGGATGGGAAGAAGCTCAGGGATCACAACAATCCAGGTTTTTTACGGCTGATTCCCTGTCTAAACCAGGGCCGGATCCAGCCTGGAGCATCCACGCTCCCGTGCAGCTCCGGAGAAGCACAGGTGGAAAATGGGACGGGTTTTCCAGGCAGCTCAGCCTCCAGAGTCACTCGCACACAGCCTGGAGCCAGTATAGGAGATAAAACAAGGTCTGGAGCAAGGATAAAGACGTGGAATCAGACTGGTTTGCGTGGGAAGGGATCTCAGAGCTCATCCCACTCCAGCCCCGACACCTCCCACCATCCCAGGCTGCTCCAAGCCCCGTCCAGCCTGGCCTTGGGCACTTCCAGGGATCCAGGGGCAGCTCCCAGGGTTCTGCTGGATTTATGGATCAATGCAGGCAATTTCTTCGGAGCGAGCACCTGATGTTCCGGATGCCAAGAGAGAGGAAAACCCAACTCCCTGCGCTCCCGTCAGAGCTGATCCAAAGCCACACGAGGTAGAGCAGGGCCAGGAGAACAATCCTGCTGTCCTCGGCCAACCCCAAAACGGGCTGAATTCCACCTTTTGTGGGCGGTTAATGGAAAATGTGGAGCAGGAACGAGGAGATGCGTGTGGGGTGAGCGGCACCGAGGCAGGGGAGGCACTCGGGTGAGGATGTGGTGAACAAACCACTCCAGCCAGGACAAAAGGCTCTGGATTAACATTCCCCACGATCCCGAGGGCAGAAGCGGGAATGATTCACCAACGTTCCCATTTTTTTTCCACTGTGGATGAAAGGCAAAGGCAGCCCTGAGGCTGAGGTTAAATGCAGCAGCAAAGGCAAGGTCACGAGGAGAGGGTGCTGATCCCACCCCGAATTCTGTCCCTTCTGCACCTCTGACGTCAGAGCACGAAGCCAGCTGATAACTCTGCTTCCCACTGGCCTTTCAAAACCCACAGATTTCCCTGCCAATTCCTCAGGCTCTTCCTCAAAACGCTCCGGAGCTGATTCCCCGAGTAATTAATTTCAAACGAGATAACGGAGCGGCGGCGGCGCCTTTCTTCCCCAGCCCCTTTTTCCAGCAGTCCCCGTAAATCCCAATATTTAAAGGCTCAACCTTTCCCCATTCACAAACAGTCTTTGATTAAGTCTCTCGTGAAACAAAGGAAGTAGAAAATGCCAACGCACGCCAAGCTTTAGGAGGAATTGCGGCCTTTTCTTGTGGGTTTCTTTTTTAATTAGACACCTTAAAAGGTGTCTCAGGCTGATAAAACCCTTCCGAGCCGTTTGCTGCCAAGACAAATTGAATCCCTGAAATATCTGTTCCAGAGGCCACCATCCATAGCAGCTCTGGAGGTTTTCCATCAGCTCCAGGCTGAGTCAGGGCTAATCCACGTCTGCTCCGGAGGGAGAGGTTAAAGATGACCCAGGGAGAGCAGAGCCCAAATTTCTGAATCTCTGGAGGACGTGGAACATTCCAAATGGAAGCACGACCAACGCCAGAGCTGCGAAACCAATCCTCCTTGAAGTTTGAGACGATTAAGACGGATGCTGAAGGAAAATTTCAATTTGGGGGTGTGGCCGATGGGCAGGATGTGAGAGATTATTGCATCAATTTAATCGTAATTAAAGTTAAAAAAAGGTCAGTTCGCATCAGCTGGAACCCAAACCTGGAGGTTCATACGGACTTTTCCGTACCTTAAAAGAACATTTCCTGTGACATTCATCAATTTATGGGATATTAGAGAAAACCTGAGGATTTCTTCCCAGTAAATAATAATCACGGAATCCTTTTTTCAACTCCCATAAAAAGCTTTCGGCGACGTTGCAATTGTTGTCCAAGAAAATTTGGATTACAGGAAACCAAAAGTCAGCTTCTGTTAGGCTAGAATATAATCCCAGAATCATGGAATGGTTTGGGAAAGATCACCTCATTCCAAGGAGGTAACGGGAGATGGACTCATGAGGCGACGCCCTGAATTTCAATATTTCCCCTTCCTGTGCTCTCGCAAAAACCTTTTAAATCAGAAAACCCCGGAGCGACCCATGGGAGAGGTCCAAGGATTTGGGATCCCCACGGTCCCATCCCCAAGTTCAGCACCAGCACAACCCAGCCAATATTCAAAGACTCCACCTGGAGGTTTTAATCGGATTTTCCTGACCACGCTCAGCACGGAACGAATGAGACACCTGCTTCAAAAACACCCCAAAAGCTGCAGCTCTCCAAAAGGAGAAAAATAATACGATTTCATGGGATTCCACTCGAACGTGTCACAGCCCAAAGATTCACTGGCCACCTTTAATCTCCTCGCTCTCCAGGTGTCCAACTGCTGCAGGAGATACCGGTTATGGGATAAAAGCAGCAATTTTTGGAAGCAATTTACTAAAACGTCAGGATTTGTTCGGAGTAAAGGTCACCAAAATCTATTTTTGAACGACCAGAACGGCCATCGCCATCGGAGACGGACTGTGTCCCTCAACCTGATCCTTGAATTGGCTCCCTCGCTCCGCTCCCCGCATGAAAGAGACGATTAAATTCATATTCTGAATAAGATGAGCATTATCTGAACTCTCCATACTCCATCCCTTATCTCCATCAGCCGGATTATTTATAGCCATGAATGCCGGTGGCACTTGAAAGCTCCTGCCTTGAGTGACACTTCCAACTCCACGGGGAACGAACAATCACTTAGAGCTTTAATTATATGCATTAACAGCCTCCAAAACGCCGGCTCCATTTTCCCTCCCCAATTTGCATTTCCCCCTCTTCCCGTCAATGCCGGGCTAATTAAAACCCCACCGATAGGATCTGCATTCACCGGCGCAGACAATGGCCCAGTGACCGAGAAACGCAGATTCCAGGGTGCCTTTGCCGCGCCTTTGGAGCAGCCCGGGAACGCCCGCGGCCTGGAGCAGAGCTCGGCACCTGGCAGGCTGAAAGTGGGCATTTTAAAGTCACTCAACTCCAGGATCCTTCAAGGATGTGACCTCGGATTTGCTGTTTTCGGAACACGACGCCGAGAATTTATCTGACGGGTTTATATGAAGGTGGGAAGTTGATTTTGTACCACGTTTATCTTTATTTCCATCCTCAAAGAGCAACGGATTCCAATGTTTCTTCCAATATTCCCTCAAGGAGTGACATAAAACAAGAGGAAAAAGCCTCAAGCTACACCTGGGGAGGTTCAGGTTGGATATTAGCAATAATTCCTGCCTGGACAGGGTTTTCCAGCTCTGGGCAGTGGTGGAGTCCCCATCCCTGGAGGGATTTAAATCCATGTGGATTTGGGGGGACACGGATCAGTGGTGGAGTCCCCATCCCTGGAGGGATTTAAATCCATGTGGATTTCAGGGGACATGGATCCGTGGTGGCCCTGGCAGCGCTGGGAATGGTTGGATTTGATCTCCAAGGGTTTTTCCAACCTAAACAATCCCAAATCGCTTCCTCTTAATGTCTGCGCTCATGGCAAAACCCCCCATGGATGTGAGCAAGGGGAGAAATTCCTAAAGAAGATGATCCAAAAATCCCCAGCTCTCCTGTAAAACATTCCGTGACCAAGGGAGGGAGGACAACATTCCAGGGAATTGCTGCAGCTTTCCTGACCCTCCACAGCTACACAACAAAACCCTTTCAATTCCTGGCACGCTCGAGCCGTCCAGTTTCCCATTACGGAACCCACCAAGCCAAGGAAAAAGGGACAAAATTCCAACACTTCTGCCATGAGAGGCTCAGTTCCCTGAGGGCCACCAACATCTGAAACACCTCGGATTGCTCTGGAATTTCCCATATTTTGAGTGTCAGGTAGGAAAAGCGGATTCCCTGCTGAGTAAAGGACCTCAGAGCTGCAGGAAGCTCCTCCATCCGTTCCCTTCCCCAGCAGCCTCAAAACCCTCAAATCCACAGGTCAAAGGGAGTTTTTCCGGGTGAATCCTCACCAGCTTCAGCTCCAGCAGGAACATCTTCCACGTCAAACCTGATCTCTCCCCATGGACCAGGAAACTGCGAGGAGGGAAGCTCCTGCCTCCCATCCCAGCCCTTCCATGGTCTGTTTTCCCCTGGAATATCAGGATCCACAGTGGCCAACGCTGCCGGGGAGTTGTCGTCTCCAAAACCAGGAGATCCGGGCCTGCCCCAGCCCCGGCACTGCTGGAACACATCCCAGTCACCAGGAGAGACACGGAACGCTTGGAAAAGGCCCGGGGCAGGATCAGGCTGACCTTGGAGCGTGGGTTTGGCCGCCGAGCCCCAGACAGATCTCTCCAGATTGTGCTCAGCGCCCCGAGCGGCCCCATCTGCCCGGCGGTGCAGGTGCTCGGAGCCAGCCTCCATCCATTCGGGAAAAACCCGGGAGAATTCCTCCATCAATCTGCTCTGAAGTTTCACCTTCGCTTTTCCCCAGCGCACGGCTCCGATTTCTGGGAGGGTCAGCGTTCCCCTTGGGCTCAGCACAGGAAATGAAGCATTTTTCATTGTCTCAAACACACGATTTCTGCAGCGTGGATCCCTCAAAAGTCTCCTATCCCAAAAAACACCGAGCCCAGCAACTCTCTCCTGGTTTTGATAACCCAATCCTCCCTTATCAGACCTGTCCTTTCCATCAGGAACATCGAAACAACCACGTGGTGTCTCCCTCCCAACCTCACTCAAGCCCCCCGAAATGCTCACAGCAAAACAATTCTGCTTTTTTAATTCAAAAAAAAATAACAAACCCGCACAAAACCAACAATTCAGTCCTCGAAAATGTAATTTGGCCCTCGTGGTTTCTCCACTCAGTTGCTGATGATGATCTGCACTAAAATACGTATTTTACTGAGTGATGCTCTCTTTGCCTAAATGCCCGGGAAATCTGCACTCTCCATCCAAGACATATCCCTTCATTCCTTTATTTTTGGCTGCTTGTTCCCAGCCATATGTTCATTATTGACTTCAGCAGCAAGGGGCCTCGACGAAAAAAAAAAAACAACAAACCAGAAAACAGCTTCTGAATGGTAAAAAAAAAATAAATTCTGGTTTTTCTGGTGTAAAAAGCCCCAGAACAGAGAGTGGCTGAATGAGCCTGAGCAACCCACGGGGTCTGGGGGCTGCAAAGTGCAGAAATCATCCCTCAGGTCAGGTGGAAAAAGCGTCTCAACTGCTCCTTTTTACTGAGCAGGAGCTTTTTGTGAATGGGAGGCTGCTGGCAGGCGGTGATTGTCATTATCATAACTCTGACGGTTCATGCGCCGCAGGAAAATGGGCGTGAGGGAAAAAAAATCCTGATTTTTAGGGACAAAGGCAGCAATCCGAGAGCAGAAGAAAGGCAGCTTTTCCACACAGCCCTGCAGTTTTTCCTATCATGGAATCATGGAACGGTTTGGGTGGGAAGGGACATTAAAGACGATCCCGTTCCAACCCCAACACCTTTCCCTTTCCCAGGTTGGCCCAACCTGGACTTGGACACTCCCAGGGATCCAGAGGCAGCCACAATTTCTCTGGGAATTCCTATCCAACCCCTCACAACCGTCACAGGGAAGAATCCCTTCCCAAGATCCCACCCAAATGTCCGCTTTTCCCATTTGAAGCCATTCCCTGGGTCCTGTCCCTCCAGCCCTTGGCCCAAGCCCCTCTCCAGCTCTCCCGGAGCCCCTTGAGGCTCGGGAAGGGGCTCCAAGGATTTCCCTGGATCCTTCCCTTCTCCAGTTGGACATTCCCAGCCCTCCCAGCCTGTTCTCCCCATGATATCCCAAATTGTTCTGCTTCTGTGCAATGTAAAAAGATCTCTCTGCTACCAAAACCCCATCCTTGGCCTTTTCTGATTTAAACTCGACCCTAAAAGTTTCTGAGCCCACAAATCTGCAGAAGTGGGCACAGACCGAGGCGTTCTGTGGGGATTTTATCCACAGAAATATGAGAGCAATTACGTGTGAAAAGAGTTTCCAGAAATAGCCTGTTCCTAACTACCACCATCCTCATTAACATAAAAATTACCCTGGCTTTGGTCATAGTTCATGGAACCATAATTGTTTCTGAAGTGAGGCAGCTTTCGAGCAGGGACATTTCCTAAGATTCCAGGAGAAGCTCGAGGAAGTGCAGAATTGAGCATTAAACACCCTCTCATCGATGTGCCCACCAAAAAAGAGGAAAAAAGCCACATTTTCAGAGGTGAAACCACCCGCAAATCACAGCTTTTCAGTGAGATGTTTAGAAGGAACTGAAAGGAAAATCGTTTACCCCACTAAACACTCCAGAGCTATATTTAAAAACACAGGCAACTGTCTTCCCAGAGGAGCAAAAATCAATGCAGATCAGTACTTTAACTGTCTTTTATTACAGTTATTAAAAGCTCCTGATAGAGGTGCAATATTTTAGTTTCATTATGAATTTCATCTCCTTGAGAAAAGCCAGAGCCCTCAGGAAAAGCGAGGCCTTATTTACAGCTGGAAATATTTGAAGTTTGGAGGCAACATCACCCACTTTGTAAAAAGAAAGGACACTGAGATCATTTCACCCTCATTTTCCCCTCAGATCATTTCACCATTTTTCCCTCATATTTTCACCCTCGTTTTTCTCTCAGATCATTTCACCCTCATTTTACCCTCAGATCATTTCACCCTCCTTTTCCCCTCA
>VZTD01004692.1:5163-33923 GCA_013397725.1 Rhagologus leucostigma | reverse complement strand
TGATTTGGGATGGTGTAGATGGTAATAGAATAAGGGGTGGATAATGTCCTGGGTCACTGTCGCACTGACCGCTAGCCGCCCGGTGGCTCTGGCAGGCAACAAGTCCAAGTGCCTCAGCCTCGGAAAAGTCCAAGAGGCTGGCAGAACTTGTATCGGGAGGTGTCAACTCCTTGAGGAGCTTTTGCCCTTGGCTCACAGAGGAGCAGGCTGCAGTCCCGGTGTTGCCAGGCAACAGGCGGAGGTAAAGAAGGAGAGAGGAGACTCTCTGTGGTGTAGATCCGAGAGGCTTTATTCCCTGCCCCGAGGGCACAGGAGAACGCAATCCAAGGAAGGGAACCAACAAACAGCCCACAGATGACAGTTACAGGGGGTTTTGGGGTTTTATACCCCAACAGAAAAGGGGCGGTACAAAGGAATACACCAATAGGGGAATGACAAGGGGTGACAAGTAACCAATGGGGGATAACAGAAGGTGGAACTTATTAAACTAACCAATCAGGAACACAGGTTAACAGAACTTTCCAGAACAAGTTACATATGCATAAGGTACGGTGGAGGAGATGCCCTGATTGATGCACTCTGGGTGAGCCCTGCTCATTCTCTGCGTCACTGTCTTGGGCCGGGAAGTCCACCCAATTGATGTCTTCGTTGACTCTAAATTGGAAGGTGGACTGGGACACCGCAACAGGTTACAGTGTATTCTATTACCATCTTTATGAGCTGTTGAAACCAGGTGTAGCAATGTTCCCTGCCTCCTCCCTCCGGACTATCTCCTGTTAATGGGCCCATCAGTGCCTTACCTCGTGACTCACCATCCCATTGTGAGATGCTCTGCCCAGGGGGAAGGAGCCAAGCATTCCCACCTGGATATAGTCTGGGGCTTGGAACAGCACAGGCAGCCTTTTTCCACTGGATTCCCAGAGGACAAGAGCTACACAACCACCACTGGACTTTCTGAGGAGGACCAGACTTTTTTTTCTACAAGATCACCGCTTCAACAGAACCACTTCAAAGAGAACTGCGGCTATCACCTAATCGGACTGCTACCACCACCCTGCCCAGCAGGGTGTCAGGTCGTACCCTGGCTCTGTCAGGTTAAACCAGTGTTTCTGTATTATTGCTTTGTTATATATATATATTAGTAAAAGAACTGTTATTGCTATTCCTCATATCTTTGCCTGAAAGCCCCTCAATTTCAAATTTATAATAATTTGGAGGGAAGGGGGTTGCATTTTCCGTTCCAAGGGAGGCTCCTGCCTTCCTTAGTAGACACTTGTCTTTCAAACCAAGACACCGTCTATTCCTCATTTTTCCCCCCACTTTATGTTCTGAGCACTGGAAGCACTGGGAACATGGGGGCACTGGGAACACTGGAGGTACCGGGAGCAAAGGCGACATGGGGACCACTTGGAGCTCCGGGAGGACTGGGAATGTGGAACACTGGGAGCACTGGGGGCACTGGGGCACTAGGAGCATGGGGGCACTGACAACACTGGGGACACTGGGAGCACTAAGGGTGTAGTCCCAAAACAGGTTCTTCCCCCAGTGTACAAGAGTTGAGGTATTTGGTTACAGCTGTGCACAGAAAGGGGGGCTGGGAAGCCAATCTGCAAAGCCAGCACCACACCTACTAAAAATTTTCACTATTTATACAGTTAGCAAACAAAACCATTTTTCATTGGTTGTGCGTTATCTAGTTCTGACATTAATTAGTGTTCTACTTTCTCTTGGTTATATGATTCCCTTGCTTTGTATGTTAATTAGTCTGCATGCACAGCCTTTCCCCTTTCGTGTCAGTGGGTTTCTTGGGTCAGTGGTTGTGAGTCAGTGGTCTCGGTCTCCCCGTGCTAGAACTACCTGTTAACTGTCTGAGCTGATTTCAGCACAGTTGCTGAGCTGACTTTGTTAGTTTCCTACTTATCTTGGGAGTTCTGCCAAATGGGAAGTTCTGCACCCTTTGTGTCCACTATCAGTAGCATAACCTTGGGCCTAGGCTCTGAAAATCTCCTTTGTGCAGAGATCATTGAAGCGTGTGAGCCCTAAACCACAACGAGGCAAATCTATCAACAACGAATTTATCCTTCAAACATCTGGACAGCAGGGACACTGGGAACATGGGGGCACTGGGAACACTGGAAGCTCTCAGAACACTGGGGCACTGGGACTGCCGGGAACACTGGGAAAACTAAGAACATGAGGATACGGAGAACAATGGAGGCACTGGGAACACTGGAAACATGGGAGCACTGGAGGACTGGGAACACCGGGAGCACTGTGGCACAGGGAACTTGAGGGCACGAGGTACATGGGGACACTATGAGCACTGGGGACACTATGAGCACTGGCAGCACTGGTAACTTGGGGGCATTGGGAACAACGCGAACACTAGAAGCAGGGACACCGCGGAGCGCTGGGAACACGG
Organism: Rhagologus leucostigma; assembly: GCA_013397725.1. Taxonomy (NCBI): domain Eukaryota; kingdom Metazoa; phylum Chordata; class Aves; order Passeriformes; genus Rhagologus; species Rhagologus leucostigma. The sequence goes on along the minus strand of VZTD01004692.1, from coordinate 31,501 downwards.
TGTGCGAGCCCGGGAGCGCACCCGGACCTCACCGGGAGCACTGGGGGAACGGGGCGGTGCACCGGGAGCACGCACGTGACCGCGCGCGCAAGGCCGCGTGACGTAGCCCACGTGCGAGCACGGTCCCGTCCCACGTGACACCACCGCGCGCGCCCCCGGCGGCGGGCGCGGCCTTGTGTGTGTGTGTGTGTGTGTGTGTGTGTGTGTTCCCCCGCCGCTCACGTGACCGGGGTGACTCGGCGCTCACGTGACCGCGCGGCGGGGCCGTGCCGGAGCCGGGGCCGCGCTCGCCATGGGCTGCTGCTACAGCAGCGAGGCCGAGGCCTCCGACCANGCTCCCGGGGCAGCCTCTGAGCGCCGCTCCCGCCTGTCGCCGCTTTCGTGTCACCCGTTCCTCGCGTGTCTCGGGCCGCCTCGTGTGTCCCCCTGGTGCCGCGTGGGGGCTGGAGAAGGGGACTCGGGGGTCGTGCCAGACCCTTCCCCCGTCCCGCTGCAGGTGTAAGGCCAAGGCCTCAAACGGCACCGGTGGGAGCAGCGCCAGCTTTTCCTTCTTGGGGCAGCCTGACTGCCGCGCAGCTCGGGCTGGGGCAGAATGGGGGCTGTCACCTGTCCCGCGAAACTTAATCCGCGGGTGCGGTGAGAGCTGGGCTGTGAGAGCCCGTCCCGGGGGAGCCCAGCCGGCTCCCACTTGTGTCGTGAGAAAGGAGGGAGAAGGGCCTGGGCTAGAGTATCGCAGCAGCATTTTCCAGCAAGAGGAAGGGGAGAGGAAGCTTCTGGCTGGGGAGGAGCTGGAGATACCACCGACGGCGTGTGTAGAGGAGTAGTTGCACTCCAGCCCACCATGGGTCGCAGACTGAGTGTCCTCTCAGGACAAGACAGACATGGAAGGGCTTGAGCATATCCAGAGAAGGGAACGGAGCTGGAGAAGGAGTGGCTGAGGGAGCTGAGGGGGCTCAGCCTGGAGAAGAGGAGGCTCAGGGATGACCTCACTCTTCCACAACTCCCTGACAGGAGGGTGGAGCCCGGTGGGGGTCTGGCTCTGCTCCCAGGGAACAAGAGACAGGACATGAGGAAAGGGCCTCAGGTTGTGCCATAGAAGGTTTAGATCAGATATTCAGGAAAATTTCCCTAGAAGTGTTGTACAGCCCAGGCACAGGCTGCCCAGAGCAGTGTTGGAGTCCCCATCCCTGGAGAGATTTAAAAGCCGTGTAGACTTGGCACTTGGGGACATGGTTTGGTGGTGGGCTCAGCAGTGCTGGGAGAACAATTGGGCTCAGAGGGCTTTTCCAATTTTATTGATTCTGTGATCCTGTTCTCTTGGGTGTTTGTGCCCATGATCTCCCTGCTGGGCTGCTCTCACAGCCCCTACAGCACTATTCAGGCAAGCCAGAGGATTAAGGAATGAGCTGCAGCTCCGCACCTCCTGGAGTGAGTGGGGAAACATGCCCTGTGACTCTGGGAACCCTCCGCCCCACACTGTCCCTGGGCTATGGCAGGTGGGGCTCACCGGGCTCAGGTGAGCCGCCTGCTATTGCAGGGTGGGGTCTCTGTGGTGCCCACTCAGAAGTGGGGCCACGGTAGGTCCTCATTATCTGCAGGGTTTCATGCAGGTCCATGCTGGCTGCAGACTCCTGCCTGCAGGATTGGCCACTCCAAATGTGCTGCCCGATTTCAGCCACACTTGCTGCCTTTTTTCGGCTGGGGGGCTTCAGCTGGGAAAAAGCAAAATAATTGGGTAAAGATGTGCCTGGCCATTGCCCCAGCAGAGCTGAGGCTGTGCTGGGTTACACTGGGATGCATAGGGAGCCCTCCTGGCAGGTGGAGGGGGAGACTTGCCTCATCCCTTGGGGTTAATGGTGCTGGTGTGGGGAAGCCAGGGCTGATTTTCCTCTTTCCTTTCACGTAGGAGGAAGAGACAAAGCGGCTGCTGGAGCCGGCAGCCAGCCCCCCCAACAAGGTGCTGAATGGAGCGGAGCAGAGCTACCACAACCTCCCGTCGGCACGCACCGATGAGCAGGCCATGCTGTCCTCCATCCTCGCCAAAACAGCCATGTAAGCCTCAGGCCGTGCCCATGGGGCAGGTAGCACGCCTTGGGAACCAGCAGTGACCCTGGATGTGGCACGCAGCTGGGGGGCTGCCTGGCTGTGGACCCCGGTGATCAGCCATATGTGCTGAGGGGAAGGAGGGAGCTGTGGCAGAGCCCCCCCATGTCCCTCTGCCCTCAGACAGCCCCTTCCCTCAGCTTTGAGCCCCCTGGGGACACAGAGACAAGACCCCAGATGTGAGATGACCTCTCGGCTGCTGGGCTGGAAATAGGGGCAGGGTTTGGATAAGAAAGTGAGTCCATGGGGATGTGGAGAGGGTGGCTGGGGGGGCAGCAGCACTGTATCCCCTTCCAAGGAGGCTTTTCCTCAAATGCATAGGGGGGATGTGAGGAGAGGGCTGTGTCCAGCCTGGCTGGGAGGGCTTTGAGATGCTCGTAGGGCCCTCTGCTCCCCTGCCTGGCACTGGGGAGCTACTGGCCACTGGTGTGTGTCCAGCATGCAGGGCCACAGCAGCTCTGAGCACTGCTTTGGTGTGGAGTGCACACAATGGGGCTGCGGCAGGGCCCTGGGCAAGAGCCCGGTTCCTCTGTGAGCCCAGCGCCTCTCAGGACGTCTGCCAAGCGCATTGTCCTCCCAGTCGTTGCTTTTTTCCTCAGGTGGCTGCATGCCAAGGTCCCCAGAGCCCAGACCAGCCCCCAGCTTCCTGCAGCCTCTGCCTTCCTCTGCCCCAGGGCAGCTGTGGGCAAACAGTCCCTGGCATTTCCCTCCTGGCGAACAGCCACTCCAGCCCGGCACACTTGTGTGCAGCTGGCAGCATTCACTGGGCGAGTTTGGCCTTGAGATGTTTGTTTTGGGGTGCTGGTGAGTGCTGGATTTTGTCTGCCCTGGTCGGAGGATGCTCTGAGATGGGGAGGGAACTCAGGGGGAGCAATGAGCCTCCAGTGGGAGCCACCGTCTTGTGTCTCTGCAGCAACATCATCGACGTGTCGGCAGCGGATTCCCAGGGCATGGAGCAGCACGAGTACATGGACAGAGCCAGGCAGTACAGGTGGGATCTGCGCTTCTCCCCTGGGGTGCCCGCAGTCCCTTCACAGCTGTGTGTATCCCTGGGCAGGTCCCAGGGGTTTTGGCCTGACTTCGGCGTGTAGCAGGGCTGCTGCATCTCGGAGAGCAGGGTGCAGCCTGCTCAGGGAAGGCCCATGGCAGTGCAGGCAGTAGAGCCCAGGACAAAGGGTTCCTGTGTTCACCCAGCCCTTGGGGCAGATGGTGGGGGGCTGGATGTGACTGCTTCTGCTTGAAAGGTGCCTGTATTGGAGAGCTGAAAGCTCCCTCATCCTCCTGCTGCAGGGAATGGAGAGGGCTGGATGCTGGGAGTGCAGCACCACTGCTCTCCCTTTCTCCCCCTGGGGCTGCTGGGTGCCTGGGGGTGCAGCACCCATCCTCTGGGTGTCCCCATGTCTTGGCATGGCAGTGATGTTCGCTGCTCTCCCCTCACAGCACACGCCTGGCCATGCTCAGCAACAACCTGACGCACTGGAAGAAGCTCCCGCTGCTGCCGTCTCTGACTAACCAACCGCACCAAGTGCTCGCCAGCGACCCTGTCCCCTTCGCAGACCTGCAGCAGGTGAGCAGGGCTGGGGTGAGCCCTGGGCCCCTGCAATGCTCCCTAGAGACACATCCTTATCCTAGAGGAGCAGTGGTGCCCTACTGCCTTGCCCAGTGCCCTGGCAGGAGTTGTTAGAGCTGAGGGCAAAGCCTAGGTCAGGTTTAAGGCCTTGTTAGAGCTGGGGGCAAAGCCCAGAACAAGCTTAGGGACTCTTTAGGGCTGGAGGCTAACCTCCTGTGACAGTTTCTTTGGGATAACTGGGAGTTGCAGGAGCTGCCGGTGACACAGCCATGTCTTCGTGCCCGCAGGTGTCCCGGATAGCTGCCTACGCCTTCAGTGCGCTCTCACAGATCCGTGTCGACGCCAAAGAAGAACTGGTTGTACAGTTTGGCATCCCTTGAGCCTGCCCCCACCACCGCTGCTTCACTGCTTTGGGTTGTTTTTGGTTTTTTCCCCTTTTTTTTCTCTTTATATCCCTTCCCTCCCCATGGTGCTGCCACAGAACTTGGACAGATACCCTATTTCCTACTAAATGCCAAGGCGCCCATCATTGGCACGTCGAGCCCACCTGCATTGCTTGAGGCTTTCTCCTCCTCGTGGGTGGGTGGGTGTGCGTGGGGAGGAGGCTGTGTCAGCTGGACGCTGCCTTGCACAGGGATGAGCACAAAGGGAACAGCCAGTGCAAGGAGGCCCTGGTGTGGGTCAGCACTGTGTGCTGAGTCACCAGGACGGGTGGGCTGGAGCCAGGCAGATATGATGCTCTGCGTGGGGCCTGGTGGCTCCAACACCATCCCTTCGCATTTTTACATGTTTAGACCTTTATTTTGGTTGTTTGTTTGGTTTTTTTTTTTTAATTACTATTATTTTTTGCCACAGTAGATAAAGCCACCTTCATCCAGTGCCTGTCTCCACTGTTCTCCGTCGGACACAGCATGGACGTGATGGGGGAGCCGTGCCATGGTGGGGAGGGGTACACACGTCTGTCTGTCCCTTGTCACCTCTTCCTTCGTGTCCCACAGGGCAAAGAGGACTGGGGACAGGAAATGTATGATGACCCACCCTTAAGGGGAAGGAAGCACCTAAGATTCATAAATGCTTGTGGTTGAAAGGAATGTCAAAAGTCAGAGGGTTTGCAAATAATCAGAAAGTTTTATTAGTAGATTACATACTTGGCATGGAAATTGCAGGGTACCTTTCTATGGATAGGTTTCCCCATCCTGAAGATGGATTTCTTGCTTTCTATGCAAATTAGTTATCATGCGCAGTCTGTTCTTTCAGGTCTTCCCGGAAATGGGTCAGAGGGGTTTGGGGGTCTTTGGTGGTCTTAATCCCACCCTATAGTCCATGCCCACTTCCTGCCACTCATTCCTGTGCTTATGCTGTACTGTCCTGTGCTTATCAGCAGGAACTACAACAAGGATGTTTTTGCAGAGCTGCCCTATCTCACCTTGCCCCCCTTCTTCAGCCACATCTTGTTCTTTCTCATGGTGTGTTAATATCAACAATCCTTGTTTATTACCAATAGTCCTTGGTTAGCTCCACAGCCATCCAGTTATCTATGTCTGAGACATACACGTTAGCTCTCTTATATTCTGGGTATAGAATGCTCTGTGAGACTTACTTTGGACTGTGGTTTATAGGGTCATTAGAGAGTGGGCTTCAGTATGCATTAGCCCCTTAAAATTGTGAGAGGTCTCACTTTGGATTTCTGTCTAGAAGGTTGCAAGCAAGTGGGCTTTAGTCATAGTAATTTTACATCCTGGCCACAATTTGAGTTGGTTGAAGGTTCAATAACAAAAATACTGTTCCACTTGGGTTGTTACTCAGGCAAGAAAAATAAGTTTCCAAGTCTGTTCATTAAAAAACAGATGCTTGTTAAACATCTGGTAGTTCCTTGGAACAGATTATATCTGATAAGCTCAAGAGAGGCTTAGCCCAGGTGCTGTTTGTGAAGGCCAAGGCCTAACAAGCATTTCTCAGGTCTTGGTGGGGCCTGGGCAGTGGCAGGGGGATGCGCCACCACAATCCAGTCCGTGACTAAACTCAACTTCTCTGGGCCTCTACAGGATGAAATAGGGCTGTGGGCATGGAGACAAGCCCAGGACCCCCCAAGTGAGATGAGGCCCCACTAGTAGGTCAGGGCAGGTTTGGGGGCTAGTGAGGACCCCTGCCCAGCTGGCACTGCAGGGCAGAGTGGGGTGTCTGCATGTGACACACCCCCAGAGTCCCGCACGTGTCCCCTGACTTGCCGTGGGGCTTCCATTACTCCTTGCCCTGCATATGGCCCCGCACAACCCCCTCCACGAGCACCCCGGGACCCTTCATGTGTCCTCACGTCTGAGTGGGGACCTGAGACTCACACTCCCACGCACCGCCCTGGTCCCATGTGTGTCTCTATACCTTCACAGGAGGCCCCTGTCTGTGTCCCCCTTGGCCCCAGGCAGCCCTGTAACCCCCTCACACTAGGGCTTCCCTCACTTGGACCCTTGCATGTGTCCCCCAGGAGCCCACGGCCCCGCGTGTGTCCCGGTGACCGGCAGAGCGCTCCCCCCTACAGTCCCGCGTGTGTCCCGGTGACCGGCAGAGCGCTCCCCCCTACAGTCCCGCGTGTGTCCCGGACCCCGCGATTCGCGGTCCGCCCGCCCGCGTGACGCCCCCGGCCCGGCGGCGCCCAATGGGCAGCAGCGGGGGCGGGCGCTGCCGTTCGAATAAGAGCGGCCGCGGCCCAGATCCTGGCGGCTCCGGTTTGGTACGCGACCATCAGTACGACTGCAGCCCCGGCGACCCCGGTGACGCCGAGGACGCCGAAGACGGACAAGATCCTCAGCCACGGTCACGGTACGAGGAAAGCTGAGGTCATCCGCGGGGAGAGGGGCGGGCCCCGGCGGTTCCCTCGGCGGGGGCTCGGGGCCGCAGAGCGAGGCTGTGCTACAGGCGGGCAAGGCGCGAAACCCTCGGGCCGGCGGGGCACGCCCGTGGCACAGCCTCCGTCTCCGGCCGAGCTCAGCGGCGCCCCCCTCCCTGAGGACGGGGGGGGTCCCGGCCGGAGCGTTGGGGCTCGGGCGTGTGGTCCTTCGTTTCCCGGGGCTTGGCAAAGTCGGAGCCTTCGCCAGCGGCATTCGGCGGCCGCGTTCCTCGCGGGTTCCTCTGCTGCCCCCAGCGCCGGTTTGAAAGAACCTTCTCCTTGTGCCCTTCCTGTGCCGTGCTCGGGGCAGCCCCATCCTCCGGCCCCGACCCTCCTCAGGCAGCCCAGACGCTGCGGAGATGACTTTCGAGGGTCTCCGGAACAGCAGCGAGGGGTGAGCGTCCCTTCCTCGCCCGACTCCTGCCAGGTCCAGCTGGCGACCCGTAGGGTCCGGTTCCCGTTGAATCCGTGGCCGCGGGGTGTGTGCGTATGGGGGGGAATTTTTCAGGGGTCAGCTGGGATGTGACTCCAGTCAGGTTAGAGGGAGACGTAGCATCGGGGGCCATTCTCAGCCGAGCCCCCGGCTTCTCCTGAGCTGCTCTGGCGCCGGGAGCGGGTCTGTGCCGGCCCCACCAGCTCTCCGTCACCCAGGGCCTGGGCAGTGTGACGGCAGTGAGCGCGTCCATGGCCAGGGTCGGACGATTCCCCTTCCCCACGGCGCGGCGCCGGAGGTTTCTGTGCCTTGCGCCTTTAATGAGCGCGGCCCCGGCGCGGTGACGTGGGGTGGCCCAGGGCCAGGAAGGGGAACCGCCGCCTGCCAGCCCCGCCGAAGAGAAGCTCAACAACTTTTCTTTTGTGCGTGGCCGCTGGCTCCCCGGCCCTCCCCGGCTTGCCAGGGCTCATGGCGGATTAACCCCAGCGCGCCGAAGACGGCCGCGCGGCCCCGGTAAGGCCCCAACAAAGACTTTCTGCCTCTTCCGTGTNGGCCCGGCGCCTCGCGAGCCCCCGAGGTGCGGGTCCCCGGGGCCGCGGGTGGCCGCGTCGGGCTCGCCAACATCCGGGCGCTCGGGTCGGCGGCAGTTCTCTCCCTCCGCCCCGCGCCAGCTGCGGGCCCATCCGTGCCGGGGGGCTGCCGTGGGTCGCTCACCCCGCCTGGGTGCTTCCCGCAGCCGGACCCCTGGCCCGGGACAGCCCGGGGCCCGCGGGCGCGTCCTCCCGGCACTTTGGCACGTCGGGAGCTCCGGAGCGCGGGCTTGCGTAACGCCGAGTTTTGACCGGAGCGGCGCAGGGGAAAGCGGGGAAGGACAATGCCGCCGCGGGCGCCGCCACCTCCGGGGCTGGTCCCCCGGTCCTCACCGCCCCCCCGCAGCTGCCCTCTTCGGGGATGCGGCTGGAAGGCGCTCACGGCTGCTGGCGGGTTCCCCAACCTCTTCCCGCCTGCCATCACGAATGGCACGTCCTCAGGGAGGGTCATGGCGTTGTCTCAGATGTTCAGAGTGGCCAGTGTCACCAGTGACGAGCCGGGCTGTGACGGCGGCAGGAGCGGGTAGCCCTGTCCGTCCAGATCTCATGCCAGGCACCAGTGTGTCCGCAGACTGGTTCCAGTAAAACCCAGCTCGACGCTGGTGGAACACAGTTTTCTCCGAGGGTCTGCATCCAGTGCTGCACGAGTGCTTTGCCCGGTGCTTTTGGGTGGATTTTTAGGGAGAGGTCCTAGCTGTGCCACCGGGTGGAGGGACAGTAGGTGCTGAGTGACCCAGCCATTGGACAAGGGGCTGGGTTTTAGCCAAATTGGAGGGAGGACCTGTCCTGCTGAGGATCCTATGTTTCCCAGCTGGACTGACACCAGTGGGAGCTCCGTAGTCCCCAAAGCCACCATGACTGGTTGGCTGTGCTGTGCTGAGCAGCTGCAGATCCCGACCAGGCTCCTGGCCCACCGTGGTGGAGGTGTCCAGCTGCAATACAGGGTGAGGAGCCCCCTCCTCATCTGGGTGACTTTTTGGCTCCCAGCAGTCCCCTCCCCTGGAAGACTACCAGGGTGGCACTGGGGACAGTCAGCGTGGAGGCAAAGGTCGCTGTGAAGGGGACCTGGCAGTGATCCCGGATCCCGTCAGGGCAGCTCGTCCCTGCTCCCACCCAGTGTGGCGATGCCCTGCGAGCTCCCTGTGCCCCTAGCAGGTGGTTCTTTCACCAGCAGCAGTGGGAAGGGAAGCTGGCAGCGTTTCAATGGCTTGGCCACTGCCTTGCCGGGCAAGAAATGCTAGTGACATTTGGAGGTGAGAGAGAGGGAAGGAGGCATGGCAGAAGGATGAGGAGCCCGAGCAGCAGTTTTCCACTGACCCCTTGTCAGGATCCTAATCTGTGGGAGTGGACCTGGCTGCTGCTCAGCATTGCTCCCCACACTGTGCCTGTGGGGAAGCAGGAGGATGCTGGCTGCTCTCGCACAGCTGGCCAGATGCAGGGCACGTCCTCCCTTGGTGGGCAGAAATGCCTGGTGCTGGGTGCAAGTCATTTAATAACATAATTACTATACTTTACCTTTTTTTATCGCCCCCTCACCTTTGTTGGTGTCTTTAGGTCTGGGCAGTGACCTGGCAGGCTGGCCATGATGTCTCTTCACGGCGCAAGAGTTGCTGCTCTCCTTGCTTGGGTAAGTCCTCCCTACTCTGCTGGAGCTCGCTGCATAGGTGGGATGTGCTGCTTCCAGCACTGGCAGCGTCGGGGCACGATGCTGGGGCTGGTCACAGGAGGGATTGTGGCTGGGGCAGGTCCTAGGGTAGCCCAGTTCCGACTGTTCCCGGGCAGGTGGGAGTTTGCAGGAGAAGCCTTGCTCACCCTTCCTGTTGAGTAACCAGAAATGCTGGAATGGCTTGGTCTGGTCATGGAAACTACCTGGGAGATGGAGCTGAGGCTGAAACAGGCAGCAGCTGTACTATAAAGGGATTGTTGGATCTGTCTCACAAAGCACTGCTGTGTCCAAGCAAAGAATCATAGAATGGTTGGGGTTGGAAGAGACTTCTACGCTCATTCAACTGGAATCCCCTGCCATGGGCAGGGACACCTCTCACTAGACCAGGTTGCTCCAAACCCCATCCAACCTGGCCTTCAACACTTCCAGGGATGAGGCAGTCACAGCTTCTCTGGGCAACCTGTGCCAGTGCCTCACCACCCTCACAGGGAAGAATTTCCTGCCAATATCCCATCTAACCCTGCCCTCTGTCAGTGGGAAGCCATTCCCTCTTGTCCTGTCACTCCAGGCCTTTGTCCAAAGTCCCTCTCCAGCTCTCTTGGAGCCCCTTTAGGCCCTGGCAGGGGCTCTAAGGTCTCCCTGGAGCCTGCTCCTCTCCAGGCTGAACACCCCCAGCTCTCTCAGCCTCTCCAGAGCAGAGGGGCTCCAGCAGCATGGTAAATGGGACCTGTGCTAGACTCCCAGATGTGCAGCTGTGGGGATCGTGTTCATCTGTTCCCTGGGCAGGGGTGGTTGGAAGGGGTGGATTTACTCTCACACCCAGATGAGTCTTGCTGTCCCCTGCCAGGACTAGAGGTGGTGGGTGGCACAGCAGTGTTGTCTTGGCTTCTGCGTTCTGACCGTCCCACCCCATTTCTAGGTGAACAGCACAAAGGTTTGTCCTGATCCCCTCAAGGATCTGTCCCAGCTCCAGGACTGTAGTGTCTTCATCAGAATTATACACAAAATGTGAGTATGGGGAGCTGTGTGCACATTTCAAACGACCCAGCTGGGTCTAGGCTGCCTCCTGGAGCCGTGGCCGTGGCCCCCAGGAGTTAAGGGGCTCTCTTCTTGGGCAGGGTGGGAGTGGGGGTCTTGGGGTATTTATTCCTCCTCTGGCTTATGAGATGCTGGGATCTCCATCTCCTCTGTGCCACTGCACAGCCGGGGTCTGTCTGCAGAGCCCTGGGCAGAGCTGTTGGGTCCCACAGAGCTGTCCAGGGAGTGTTTTGGTCAGTTCCTGTCATTTGAGACTTGTTATCACATCTGGCACTAACATCTGGGTTTGCTCCTGGCATTGAAGAAAAGACCTGAGTGCTGCTGCCAGTGGCACAGGGGTTCCTGCAGCTGCACAGGGGAGTATTCATTTCTGTTGATGCTGCTCTGGTGAGAGAACAGCCCAGCAAGTTTTCCTCAGTGGCAGCCTTGGGATCCTGAGGAAGCCTTGTATCTGGAAAGCAGCTTAAAGAACAACAGTTTCTGCCTCATGAAGTGCTTCTGCTGCCTGGGGATGTCAGGCTGCTGCTGAGAATAGTGTGGTCATGATGGAGCCTGTTTGCTCCTTCCTGGGACCTGAGGTGGCTGGGCAGGGGTGAGAGGAATGCCTCCTTCAGGAATTGTGTTCATCGTGTGGGAGCAAGGGGCAACTAAAACCTACAGGCCGTAGTGGGCATCAGAGGTGGGATGAAGCCTGGCGGTTAAGGAGCTGGCAAAACAAATTGAGAGGGTGTGAGGCTGCCATGCATTGCTTTCAAACCCTTCCGGTGGGAGGCTCACTGGGAGCCTGTCTGCTATAATTACCTCCTGCGCGGGGTAAGGAGAGCCTGCTTGGAGCAGGGATCTGCCTGCAGTGGGTGGGGAGGAAGGAGCTGCCTGCACCGCAGATATATTTAGTCAGACCTGGTTAATCTCCTGGGTCTGTGCTCCAGCTCGGATTAGTAGGGATCCCGGTGGTGTGTGCTCTCTAAAGAGGCCTGGCCATTGCTTGATAAAGTGGAGTGGCAGCAGGGCAGCCACCACAGCAGCTGGCTGAGCTGAGGAGCTCCCAGTGGCACCGGGGGAAGTCCATGAGGAGGAGCAAATCCTCGTGGCAGCCCTTGTCCCAGGCCAGGTTCCTGGTTTTGGCACCTTGGGAGTAAGTGAGAGTTCCGAAGCAGTGCTGGTCAGGCATGACTGGTGTGGGTTTTGGGCATGCTGTTTCTGAGCTGCAGTTGGATTCAGTGACCCTTCTGGGTCCCTTCCAACTCAGGATATTCCGTGAACTGGCGGCTGCTCAGAAGAGTGTAGTCGCAAATAAGTGCAAGAGGAAGCTTCAGCCTCCCCAAAATCCAGCAAGAAAAGCCCGAGGCTCCATATGTGGACCGGCCCCTGTGGCGCCTCCTGGCTGGTGGGGCCACCACAAGCTCCCTGTGCTGTGCCGGATGCTGGGGCTGGCAGGCAGAGGAGGAAGCAGTGCCGGGGGGCATCAGCTGCCCAGCTCCAGCTGCTTTCCCAGCAGGGAGATTCTGGGGGATTCCGTGCCCGGGTCCCTCACGGCTGGCCCTGGCTCTGCTGGCCCTGGTGCGGGGGCGGAAGGCAGAGCAGTGCCCCAGAGCCAGCCCTAGGCTCAACGAACCTTGTTGCACAAAACTCAGCATTGGTCTAATCCCTTCAGAAAGAGTTAACGCAAACCCTGCACTCTTCCAGCCACGGGAGCAAGGAGGGGGAGTCTGTGCTGGACCAGCCGCTGCCAGAGAGGATCTCCTTCATCCATGGTTTCCTGCAGAGTAAGACTCTCCGCTGGTGCTGGGGAAAGCGACTGCCCCTGCTCAGTGCCCCTGACCCCTGAGGGGGTCTGGTCTGCTGTCTGCAGCTTCCCCCTCCACAAAATGACCCCCCCACCTCACATCAGAAGCTTTGTGAGGTGCCAGCAGCTTTCCTGCAGCAGCCTGTGGAAGGAAGAGCTTCCTGATGGGAAACTTCCAGATGGAAATCCTTGCCAGAGCCTGGGTTCAGAGCAAAGGAGCTCCTGGGTGTGAAGGGCAGGGTGCCAGTGGCTGCTCTGGTGATGCTGCCTTGGAGCAGTTTTCCTGGTTGGGTACCTGGACTCAAGCTGTTCAAATCCCAGTGGAAGACCTTTACCCAAGCAGAAATCCTGGGAGGGGAAATGGGAATTATCTCACACTCTTGCTCAGCCTTTCCTGGAGGGAAGGCACCATATCCCACCTCATATCCCACCCTCCAGAGATGGGACTCTCTGTTTGTGCTGATGTTGGAGGGGAGATGCCAAGGTGGGGAGGCTGGGATTTAGGGTGGAGTTCCAGAGAGGGGAATAAAAGTTGGTCAGAGTTAATAGCCAAGGCTGACCACTGGGATCTCAGCTCTTGAGCCCATCCTGCCCCGTGTCCCTTCTCCTTGGGGATGCATTACAGTGCCCTCATGAGTGTCACCTCAGGGGAGGCAGCGTGCCCAGTGGCACCTGTATGACTGGGAATTCTTCTTCATGTTGCAGAGCACTGCAGGCACAAATTGGCTGCAGAGAACCTGGTCTCTGCACAGAAACTCCTGGATGGAGAGGAGCTGGCACTGGCCAAGGTAACTGCGTAGCATGTTTTAGTCCCAGCCGACACCAGTGTGCTTATGACTGGCCTGAGGTCAGTGATGCTTTTCCTGCCTTGCTCAGGTGGCCGTGCTGCTCCTCTATCACACCTCCATGAGCTGCAAGAACCCTGGGGACTGGAATGAATTTGACTACAAGACCCAGGTAATCCCTTTGCGGTTCCTCCTCTGGATCTGGGGTGTAGGAGGAAGCAGCAGTGCCTTTGCAGGGAGGTGCTCTGAGACTTGCCCTCCTGGGTCAAGAGTGTTGAAAGAGTGTGGAGGGGGCACTGTGGTGCTCGCTGGTGGTTTTGGGCTATCAAAAGCTTGTGGCAGCAAGTGTGGGCACCGGCGCAGGCAGGCAGGGAGCTGCCCGCTGCCCCACGCCTGCTGTGGTTGCAGCCTGTGACCTGCAGCAGAGCTGCTAACTCTGCGGCTCCTCCAACACAGGTTGAACTGGCATCGATCCTCAAATTTGTGCTCGATAATGAGGAGTGCCTGAATGAGAATCTGGAGCCATTTCTGCAGAGGAGAGGTGAGTGCTGGGCCCTCGCTTTTCCTCCTGTTTGTGCTGCTGTAGCCGCCCAGCCATAAAGGCAGCTGTACCACCCGGATGCCCTCAGCTACAAAACAGCGCCCTGTAAACTCCAAGAGTAGGGCTGCCTTAGACCTGCTGGCTTTTCCTACTCAGCAGTACCTCAGTCTTTCCCTGGAGGAGTGAAGAAGGTGGGATGCTAACAGTCTCGTGGTAGCACAGTGCTGGGGAAGGACTGTGGACAGCAGGGATGGGGATGTAGGGCAGCTTTATGGCTTCCTCAGTTGGGCTGTTCCATCCCTACTGGAATTTGTCGTTTCTGTGCCCCTGAGATTTCAGCTGCTTAGCCTCTCAGATATTAAAGATCACAGCCGCCTTCTCCCTTTCCATTTCCAGCAGAGCCTTCCTCGTCTAGTATGTCCAGCAGCAGCTTCGAGGAGCATTCCCCACTGTCCCCTCTCCCGCACAAGCAAGAGGTGCATTTCCTGGAGCTGCAGAGGATCTCCTCCTTCCCCAGCACCAAGTACGTCCCCTGCCTCCTGGCTACCAGGGGAAACGAGGAAAGGGGGGAGTGGATAGGGTGGCCTTTGGGACCTGCAGATGTAGCCGGGCTGCATGCTGACTCCCCGGAATGCCCTGTTCTGCCTTGGTGCTGTCCTGCTGCACATTGCTCGGGCGTGGTGTGGGGATGGATGGTGGGGGTGAGCTCGGGCCCTAGCTCCTTTTAGAATCATGGAATCATTCAGGTTGGAAAAGCCCTCTCAGACCATCGAGTCCAGCTGTTCCCCCAGCACTGCCCAGGCCACCACTAAACCATGTCTCCAAGTGTCACATCTACATGGTTTTTAAATCCCTTCAAGCATGGCAACTCCACCACTGCCCTGGGTAGCCTATGCCATGGCTGGACAACCCTTTCAGGGAAGGAATTTTCCCAATATCCAACCCAAACCTCCCCTAGCAAAACCTGAGACCATTTCCTCTTGTCCTGTCCCTTGTTACCTGGGAAAAGAGACCAACACTCACCTGGCCCTATCCTCCTTTCAGGGAGTTGTAGAGAGTGAGAAGGTCCCCCCTGAGCCTTTTCTCCAGTCTGAGGCCCCTCAGCTCCCTCAGCTGCTCCTCATCAGACTCATGCTCCAGACCCTTCCCCACCTCTGTTGCCCTTCTCTGGACACACTCCAGCACCTCAGTGTCTTTCTTGTGAGGGGTCCAAGACTGAACCCAGGATTGGAGGTGCCTCACCAATGCCCAGCACAGGAGGCAGTCACTGCTTCAACCCTGCTGGGTCACATTATGGATAATGTGAGGATGCCCTTGGCCACCTGGGCATGCTGGTGGTGGTTTTTGCCCAGCACTTAGAGGTTGGCATTAGTACAGTCAAGAAGAGGAGCATGGCCTTTCTGCTCAAGTGATGTGGCATCAAAGTTATTCCTGTGAACCTGATGCCAAAATGATTTTTGCTTTTATATTTTCTTCATATATATTCATAGCTCTGTAGACTACTACTGTATAGTTATATAGTTCCTAGCTGTCTCCAGTATTTTTCCTACCCTCATAGACAGAAAGGCAAAACACATTCCGAAGACCCTGTCCTAATCTTGGTTCTTCTGGGAACCAAGGACGAGCCACCCTCCCAAGACACATTCCCATAAACAACTAGCAAAAAGGGGGCTCCAGAAGAGGGTTGAACCAGAAGGGGGAGGAACTGATGCTTTAAAAATCTAGGAGGAAAACACACACGAGACAATTTTAATATAGGAGGTAATATAGAAGCTGGTCTTTAATTGGAGGCCTGCAGGGGCAAATATGGAAAAATGATTTTTAAGGTATCAGTTCCTTGGGGAGCCAGGCAGGAGAACCTGCCCCAGAGACAGGGGTAGCAGAGTGGGTCTGGCTCTGTGGGGCCTGCGCTGGCTCAGGATAATCCAGCTCTGTGTGTGCCTCCCTGCAGCCTGCCCAGCACTCCATCTTCGCCCATGGGGGACATCATGCAGACCCCCCAGTTTCAGCTGCGGCGGCTGAAGGAGCAGCTGGTTTTTGAGAGAGAGAACCGGGAAGAGCTGGAGGTGGAGATGGCGGAGAATCACAAGCTCATCATGGAGAAGGGTGAGTTGCTAGCAGGACATCCTGGGGTGCAGGGAGGGGTCTGTGGGGCACAGATCTCCCCTTGTTTCTCTGACTTTTCTGTTTTGACCCCACCACAACTCTGCTCATGCATGGTCCATCCTGCCAGGCCTCAAGTGAGACTCCAGGTTCCTCCTTCCCTCTCGTATTCCCTTATATATCCTGGGCAACAAAAGCCATGACTGAAGCAACACCTATGCTGAGCAGCACCACTGGTAGCCTGGCTCTTTGATCTCCTGCTGCAGAAGGTTTCTGTGCAGAAATGCTGTTGTGGGGGCTTCAGGTGGCATAAAAAGTTGGTAACAGGCCCTTTCTTGCCCCCTTCCCCAGATGCTCAGATCACCATGATGCAGCAGCGGATCGATCGCCTGGTTAAGCTCAATGAGAAGCAAGCTGAAGACCAGCTGGAGCCCAAAGAAATGGAGGAGCTGAGGGAGAAGAATGAGAGGTAATCCTCCAGGAACATCCACTCCTCCCTGCTAGGCGGGACCTTGTCACTCCCACATCCCCAGACTACATGTTCTCTGTCTCTTCCCTAGCAGTGCATGAAACAGGGGAGAAAGCAAACCTTCTTGTTTCCTCTGCTGCTGTGCCGTGGGGAGAAGACGGCAGGCACAGAATCAAAAAAGGGTCCGGGTTGGAAGGGACCTTAAAGCTCGTTCAGCTGGAATCCCCTGCCATGGGCAGGGACACCTTCCACTAGACCAGGTTGCTCCAAGCCCCATCCAACCTGGCCTTCAGCACTTCCAGGGATGAGGCAGCCACAGCTTCTCTAGACAACCTGTGCCAGGGCCTCACCACCCTCACAGGGAAGAATTTCTTCCCAATATCCCATTAACCCCGCCCTCTGTCAGTGGGAAGCCATTCCCTCTTGTCCTGTCACTCCAAACTCTTGTCCAAAGTCTCTGTCCAGCTCTCTTGGAGCCCCTTTAGGCGCTGGAAGGTGCTCTGAGGTGTCCCTGAAGCCTTCTCTACTCCAGGCTGAACACCCCCAGGTCTCTCCCAGCCTGTGTCCAGAGCAGAGTGGCTCCAGCAGCCCTTGGAGCATCTCCTCTGGACTTGCTCCAGCAGCTCCACATCCTTCTGATGCTGGAGGCAGCTCTGCAGGTGGGGTCCCACCAGAGAGGAGCAGAGGGGCAGAATCCTCTCTTCCCTTGCTGCCCATGCTGTGGGATCAGCCCACGATACGGCTGTGCTGCCATCGCGCTGCCCGTGCCCTCAGGGCAGTTCCGGCCTGCAGCCCATTTTTATTGCAGTGGGCAGGGATCCAGTCCCAAACCACGCAGCCTCTTCTAACAGCCCACTCTTAACCCAAACCCTGCATGGGAGCAGCTATTCCTGTTATGTGAAAAGGGCGTGCTGCCCATGTGGCTCTCACCTGCCCTGGAAAAGGGGAAGCTTTCAGGGTGATCCTGGAACTCCTGACTCCAGCCCCTTTCCCAGGCCTTCACTTTGATCCTATGTACTGGGCTTCGTCACACACTTGAAATCACCTGCCACACTGCGTCTTGGCCTTTGCTCTGTCCCTGTGCCACTGTTTACTCGGGAAGGCTGCCCAACCTCCACTGGAAGTGCCATGTCTTTTTTGTCCTTTCCTCACTTATGTCCCTTTGCAGGGAAGTGGCTGGAGTCCCACAGCTGCCTCTGCCCTCAGTTTGGAGTGGTTGGGCTTCTGCAAAGCACAAACATTTCTTATCTCTTCTCTGCTTTGCCACCTGTTGGGACCCAGTTTTAGAGCTGGGTTGATGGTAGAGTCACAGCAAGGCGTGGAGATCCCTTGGAACCTTTAGTTTCCCTGGCAATATCCAGCAGCACCGATCCCTGGTAATATCCTCACCTTCCTCACCACCTCCTTTCCCACAGCCTGGTGGGGCGCCTGCATGAGGCCTTCAGGCAGTGCCAGGACCTGAAGACTGAAAAAGCCCAGATGGACCGAAAAATCAACAAGCTCTCCGAGGAGAATGGGGATCTTTCCTTCAAGGTATGGGGTGCAGTGTCCTCTCTGTGTCCCCACAGCCCAGTTGGTTGTGGTGGAACCCAGGGGGAGGATTTGATGGCAGTGCTGGATGCTGGGATGTTTATGGTTCTGCTAATGCCATCTTTGACCCAGTGACCAAGCCTGCCTTGGGCTCTGGATCCTGATCCAAAGAGGGACTGTGGTGGGGGAATGGGGAGTGGGTGGAGCTGCCTGCATATGGTGAGCACCCAGAACCCAGGATGACCATGTGTGCTGCAGCTCTTGGGAATGGGGAGTTGGCAGAGCCCTGGACAGCAAAGGCACATTCTGACCTTCTTCTGGACTGGGGGGATTTTCACTTGGCAGCTGCGGGAGATCGCCAGCAATATGGTCCAGCTGCAGCGAGCCCTGAATGAGCTCTCGGAGGAGCACAACACTGCCATGGCACAGTCGCAGGAAAAGCAGCGACAGCTGGAGAAGGAGCTGCATGCTGCCCTGCAGGATAAGGTCAGGGGGCACTGGGAGTGGTGGGTGCCCCCCTGCAGCTCCCCCATGGCCCCCCCAGCTGGGGGCCATGCCAACTGCAAGCATGGTGCAGCAGCCAGGAGCCTCCTGCCCGTTTGTGCCAGCACATGGGGAGAAGCTGTGTAACTGCCAGCTCCTGTGGGAAGCCTCTCCCTGTTCCTAGGAAGGGTTCCCCATGGTGGGACAGGTTGCTATCCTTGCAGTGGGGAGAGACAAAGCTGCTGGAAAAGCGTGGTGTCAGTACTGACTGGGTGACCGTGCCTCTCCTTGGCTGGCTCTTCTCCCTCGCACCATGCTCAGTGCTGTCTCTGTCCCCAGAAATGCTCAGAAGAGAAGATCGAGATTCTACAGGGAAAGATTTCTCTGCTGGAGGACCAGCTGGCCAAGCTGGAGGAGTGCAGCACCCAGGAGAAGGGAGAAGTCATGGGGGACGTTTTGAAGGTACACTGGGGCTCCTGCAGCGAGGGCTTGAATGGTAAACTACTCCAGCTGGAGAGAGCAGCAGGTGCCAGGAGATGCATGGCAAAGCCTTGTGGGGCAGAGCCTGCTGCTCGCCGCTGCTGGATAGGGGATGTGGGGCTGAGCACTCTGGGGGAGCCTCTTTTGGGCTGAATTTGCAAATACTGCTCCCAGGGGGCTGCTGGCTCCCCCAGCCTCCCACATGGATGGGTTGTGAAGGGAACATCTCCTGCATGGTGAGAAAAAGGTGTTTGGTCCAAGGGAGCAGAGTGGCACAAGGCTGGGGGGAAAGCAAGGTGTGCTGGTGGGGTGACGGGAGGGAAGGCAGGAACGGGGCAGCTCCCAGTGGGATGCAGCACGTGGGACTCTAGTGAGTGTGCTGGCTGCAGCCTGAGTGACACCTGGGGGTGCATGTTTTGTCCCTGTAGTAGCCTGATCTTGGCTAGGCAGCAGGTGCCCACCAAGTCCCTCTATCACTCCCCTTCCCAGCGGGACAGGGGAGAGAAAAATAAGATGGGAAAGGACTAGTAGGTTGAGATAAGGCAGTTTACGAAAGGAAAAAAGGAAAAGTGAAAGTCTGTGTGTGCATAAGCAAAGAGAAGAGTTAATCTCTACTTCCCATCAGTGAGTGATGTTCAGACACTTCCTGGGAAGCAGGGCTTCAGCACGCAGAGTGGTTGCTCTAGAAGGCAAACACTAAAATAATGAATGGCCCCTGTTCCTCCTATGTCTCTTAGCTTTTATAGCTGAGCTGACATCATATGGTGTGGAATATCTATTCCTTTGGTTAATTTGGGTCAGTTGGCCTCATTGTGTCCCCTCCCAGGGTCTTGCCCCCTCCCAGACCCTTGATAGGGGGGAATGTTGGAGTTCGTTTTCCCTTAGAAGCTCTCACAGTGCTGTGCTTTGCATGGGTAGCTGGAAAGGTGTTGATAGCACGCCAGTGTTTCGGCTACTGCTGAGCAGCGCTATCTCTGTGTCTCAGTCAGACCCAATACAGTCTCCCTGCTCTTCTCTTTGCCAGCTGGAGGAGCTGAAGCAGGAGGTGTCCAGCCTCACGGCCAAAGGAATGCGGCTGGAGGAGGAGAAGCAGCAGCTGGACAGCCTTGTCACCAGCCTCCAGAGCTCCCTCTCTGAGAGCCACCGGGCCCGAGAGAGGCTGAAGCGAGACCTACAGGCGCGGGCTGCTGAGGGGCAGGCTGAGCGGCTGGCTGCCCTCAGTGTCCAGCATGAGCAGACGCTGCGGGAAAGGGACGCTGCCCTGCAGCAGCTCCAGCAGGCCAACGCATCCCTGAGCAGCCAGCTGCAGGCTGTGGATGAGGAGAAGGCTGCACTGAGCCGCAAGGTCAGCGAACTGGAAGCCCAGATCCTGGAGCTGGGTGCCCAACGGCAGCAGGGAGTGGCAGCAGAGGCACTGAAAGCCCAGCTGCAGGAGCTGGAGGGCAGGCTAAAGGAGAGCCAGCAGAGGCTGGCCGAGAGGGAAAAGCTGGCCCGGGAGAACAGCCGCCTGCAGGAGCAGCTGCTCTTTCTGGAGGAATCCCTGCGGAACACTGAGGGTATCTTGGAGGATGAGAAGAGACGGGCGGCTGAGTGCCTGGAGGGCAACCTGGCCAGGATCGCTGAGCTGGAGGCAGAAAGACAGCAGCTGGTTCAGGACCGGGAGCCAGCTCTGCCGGAGCGGTGTGAGGAGCTGGCCACGCGCCAGGTGCTGCAGGAGAGCCGGGAGCAGCCACTGGGAGCCTCTCCTGCTGCCCGAGGGGAGGACGAAGAGTGCAGGCGGCTGAAGGAGGAAATGCAGGCACTGAGCCGGGAGCATGTCCGGGCCTGCCAGCAGCTGCAGGCTGAGCAGGAGAAGGTGGCTGCGCTGGAGGCTCAGGCAGAGCGGCTGGCTGGCCTCCAGGCTGACCTGTCCAGCGCTCAGTCATGGGCAAAAGAGAAGGAGAGTGAGGAGCAGAAGCTGAGGGCTGAGATTTCCTCCCTGCAGGAGAAGATGGCTGTGGCAGAGCAAACAGCAGCCCAGCGTGTGGCCAAGCTGGAGGCGGATGCCCGGAGAGCCACTGAGGCACTGGAGGGAGTCTCCCAGCAGCTCTCCCAGGAGAAGCTCAAATCCAAGGAGCTGGAAGGCACCATGGAGCAGCTACAGATTGCAGAGAAGGAGCTGGTGTCCCTCCGCTCTGCTGTGCAGGAGAAGGAGAGCTGGAAGGAGCAAGTGTCCCAGTGCGTCCAAGAGATGGAGAGGAAGAACAGCCTGATCAGCAGCCTGGAGCATGAGGTCTCCATCCTCCATCGTCAGGTGACAGAGAAGGAAGGGGAGAGCAAGGAACTGAAACGCCTGATCCTGGCTGAGTCAGAGAAGAGCAAGAAGCTGGAGGAGAGGCTGCGGGTGCTGCAGACAGAGATGGCCACCGCAGCCTCCCGTGCAGCTGAGAGGTGCTCACTGATGAAGGTGGAGGTGCAGCGGTGCCAGGAAGAAATGGAGAAGCAGCGGATGACCATCGAGGCCCTGAAGAGGGACCGCCATTGCCAGAGCGAGCGAGAGGATGAGCTGCGGCAGGAGGCGAAGGTCTGCCAGGACAAGTGCCTACAGAAGGAGCAGCTCCTGGCTGCTCTGCAGCAGGAGCTCGACAGTGCTCGGGCTGAGCGTGCCTCCCTGGAAAGCCAGCACCAGCAGGACCTGGAGCAGAGAGCAAAGGCCGTGTCCACGCTGCAAGCCGAGCTAGCGCAGGCCAAGCTGGAGGTGGCTGAGGTGCCGTCGCTGCGGGAGCAGTTGGCAGAACAGGACCGAGCCATTCAGCGGCTGCAGGCTGAGGCAGCGGAGGCGGGGGCACGGCTGGCAGGGCTGCAACAGGCCAATGCTCGGCTGGCTGAGGAGAACCAGGGGCTCAGCAAGAGCCGCAGCCAGGGGCAGCAGCAGCTTGAGGTGGAACTGGGCCAGGCCAGGGAGAGGCACATGCAGGAGCTGGAGCAGCTGCGGGCAGCATCTGAGGAGCTGGTGACCAGCAGCAGGCAGGAGGCTAAGGAGGCAGTGCAGAAGCTGGAGGACATGAGTAAGGAGTATGAGAGCAGCAAAGCGGCAGCCCTGGAAGAGAGGAAGAAACTCCTGGAAGAGAGGCAAAGACTGACAACTCAGGTAGGGGTTCCACTCCCAGCAGAGGGGCTGTGGGTGGGGGAGCCCTCCTGGAAAAGGGGTGTGTTTGGCCTTCTGCACACCCCTGAATCCATGTCCTGCTCAGCACAGGGACTAGGGGTGTGGGACATATTCCTAGGTGTGAAAGGGACTCACACTGAGGTGCTGGAGTGTTTCCAGAAAAGGGTGGCAAAGTTGGGGAGTGATCTGGAGCACCAGTCTGATGAGCAGCAGCTGAAGGTGTTCAGGGAGGCTAAGCCTGGAGAAAAGGAGGCTCGGGGGGACCTCTCCCCTGAAAGGGTGAAACAACTCCCTGAAAAGAGAGTGCAGCCAGGTGGGGGTCTCCCAGGTAACTTGTTCTCCCAGTTAACCAGTGACACAAGAAGAAATGGTTTCAAGTTGTGCCTGGGGAGGCTTAAGTTGGATATTAGGAAAAAATTCCTTCCCTGAAAGGGTTGTCCAGCCAAGGCACAGTCTGCCCAGGGCAGTGGTAGAGTCCCTATCCCTGGAGGGATTTAAGACGTGTGGATGTGGCACTTGGGGACATGGATTAGTGGTGGTCTTGGCAGTGCTGGGGGAACGGTTGGACTCAATCTCAGAGGGCTTTTCCAGCCTAAATGATTCTGTGATTCTATGAAAAGCAGCCTATGTGCCAGCTGTGTACTCACCTCTACCTTTTGTGCTTCCAGGTGGAGCAGCTGGAGATAACCCAGAAGGACCAAACTAAGCAGGTAACACACACCAATTGCTGGCTGCTCAGTGACAGTGCACAGCCCTCCTTGTTGCCACTTCCCACTGGAGCCGCCTCCTCCACTTGTGAACTGTTCACAATATGGACCCAGCCATGGGACACTTAGCTCCAGGTCTTTGGCCACCTTCACCCCCAGGGGGTCGGAATTGGGGTCCCAACCTGGCACCTGCCCCCTCACATTGGTGCCTGCGACTTGGCATGGCTTCTCACATGCCCCATGGCAGCACACGCAGCAAGTGGCTGCCAGGAGCATCCAGGGCTCCTCAGTGTAGGACTGTCACGCCTGTGATGGCTTCCCCTCCCCTCCCCCCACCCCCTTTAACCGAGGCCCAGCTCTTGGCACAGCTGGTAGGAACAGCTGCACTCAGACAGCATGGTCCAGATGTGGCTAGCATAGCACTGATCTCAGATGTGGTAGGAGTTAGTGTTTGGGAAGCAATGCTGGAAAAGCCCCATTTCCTTGTCCAGTCCCAGCCAGAGTTGCCCAGGACTCTGCAGAGGCCCTGTGGCTGTGAACAGGGGGCTGGGGGCTCCTCAAGCATCCCATGGAGCAGGGAGAGCATGGCCAGGCCAGCCATCTACCTGTGTCAAGAGTGCTGGATCACTGGCGGGACTCCAGGTTGCAAGCACTGGGGCACTGGGAACTTAACACCAGCTTTGCTTTCAGCACGTGGCTGCTCCTTACACTTGGGTAGTTCCAACCAACCTTGCTGTAAAGGCTAACATGGGGTGACTGTCACCTTGCCCTGTCCCAGGATCTTCCTTGGCAGTGGGTAGTGCTGAACAGTCGCCCTGTGGCAGGAAATTTCTTCATTGTGCCCTAGAGCTGGCTATAGAGGAGGGGATGTGCTCTTCCTCAGATTGTAGTTTTGTGCCTGGAGCCGGTCTCACCAAGCCATGTTCTTCCAGGTGGAGGAGCTGAGTAAAAAGCTGACTCAGCATGAGAAGGCCACCTGGACCCAGCAGCAGAGAGTTAAGGTAAAGAGGGACCAAAAACCTGGAGGCTGAGCCCTGGAGCTGTTGGTGCTGCCAGGGGGCTCACCTGGGTCGCCTCTAAGCCAGTCTCTTCCCTGCCCACAGGCACTCGAAGGGGAGCTGCAGGCAGTGGTCACCAGCCATCAGGAGAAGGTGGCAGAGCTGCAGGTGCAGCTCACCCAGAAGGAGCAGGCAGCTGAGTACTACAAAGGGCAGGTATGCTGGGGGCTAGCATGGCCCCACAGTCTCTGACACTGCTGGGAAGCTTGACAGGATTCCTCTGCTTGGACATCCTAGATGGAGAAGGCAAAAAGTCATTATGATGCCAAGAAGCAGCAGAACCAGGAGCTAGCAGAGAAGCTGAAGGCAATGGAGCACCTGCAGAAAGAGAATACAGAGCTTCAGAGCAAATCGGAGAGGCTGGCCAAGGAGCTACAGCAGAGCATCCTACAAGCCAAGGAGTCTGAGATGAGCTGCAAGAATCTTACCAGCCAGATCCACAGCCTGGAAGCTCAGGTGGGCATGGCCTAGTGGGGCTTCATCCTCCTTGTCCTCACCTCCACCACCACCTCACTTGGAGGATAGATCCATTCATCCATCCCTCCCTCTGTCCCATCCAGGTGGAGGTTGCCAAACAACAGGTGCGGGAACTCGGCAAGTTCCAGGTGATGACTGCCACAGTAAAGGGACAGGAGACTTTCTGTCAGAATGTGGCTGACCAGAGCACTGATAGCCTCGATGAGGCACAGCTGCTTGACTCCACCAGGTACCAGATTGATCTGCTTCCAGCACCCCAAAAATCCACTGTTCCTGATGGCCTGGTAAGTCTGCTGGTGCTACCCTCATCCCTTGTCT
This sequence comes from Rhagologus leucostigma, assembly GCA_013397725.1. Lineage (NCBI taxonomy): Eukaryota > Metazoa > Chordata > Aves > Passeriformes > Rhagologus > Rhagologus leucostigma. The sequence continues at coordinate 7,332 of VZTD01004692.1, read as the reverse complement.
CTGCAGGAAGGCTACCAGCTCTCAGTTGGAAGTCTCAGTGGTGCCGTCGGACAGCGAAGAGTCACTGCTGTCTCAGCGGCTGCCCCAGAGGAAGTCGTCCCTGGAGAGTCTCTACTTCACCCCCATCCTCCGTGAGACGCCGTCGCAGCTGGAGAGCAGCGCCAACTCCCCGGGTGACTTCTCGCTTGGGTGCAAGACCCGCTCAGCCCGGCGCCGCACTACCATCAACATCACCCTGACAGATGTGAGCGGGGGCCCCTGCTGGGGAATGCAGGGATCGGGAGCAGCACTGCAGAGGGACCCAGCATGCTGGGAAATGAAAAGCTGAACATGACCCGTCAATGTGCACTTTAAAGCCTAAAGTCCAACCATGTCCTTGGCTGATCCCCAGCACAGTGGGAAGCGGGGCAAGGTGGGAATTCTGCCCCTCTGCTCCACTCTGGTGAGACCCCAACCTGCAGAGCTGCCTCCAGCTCTGAGACGCCCACCATCGGAAGGACATGGAGCTGCTGGAGCAAGTCCAGAGGAGACCACAGAGATGCTCCAAGGGCTGGAGCTGCTTTGCTCTAGAGACAGGCTGGGAGAGCTCAGCCTGGAGAAGGCTCTAGGAGACCTTAGAGCCCCTGCCAGTGCCTAAAGGGGCTCCAAGAAAGCGTGAGAGGGACTTTGGACAAAGGCCTGGAGTGACAGGATAAGAAAAGGGGCAATGGCTTCCCACTGACAGAGGACAGGGTTAGATGGGATATTGGGAAGAAGTTCTTGGCTGTGAGGGTGGTGAGGCCCTGGCACAGGTAGTCCAGAGAAGCTGTGGCTGTTCCATGCCTGGAACTATTCAAGGCCAGGTTGGACATGGCTTCGAGCAACCTAGTCTAGTGGAAGGTGTCCCAGCCAAGGGAAAGGGGGGTGGGAAGGAGATGAGCTTTAAAGTCCATTCAGCATAAACCCATCTGCAATCCCCTCATCTCTGGATTTTTCTCTCCCAGAAACAGGCAGAATCTGAGGAACTGGTCTGTGTCAAGAAGATCCCAATGGCTCGATCCACGAAAACTTCTTCCCCTGCTAAGGGCCATCTGCACTCAGATGCCTCCACCCGTTCCCTCACCAGCTTCCCCTCCCAGGAAACTCCTGTGAAGCTGGAAACCTCCTCCCCAGAGAAGACCCCTGGCAATTCAGCACTGTTGGGCCTCCCTGGATACCGGCCAGTCACCCGTAGCTCCCTGCGCTTGAAGGGGAGCAGCAGCTCCAGCCTCGGTGTGTGTGGGGAGGGTAGGCACTTGGGCTGCTGGCTGTGGGATTCTGCCCTGGCTTGGGGGAGTCAACTCTTACCTGGGACCCCCCTCATCCTTCCCTGCTTTGGATTTAGGCCGGAACACCATGAACCTGGGCATGTGCCAGGATGAGCCGGAGCAGCTGGATGACTGGAACCGCATTGCGGAGCTGCAGCGGCGGAACCAGGCCCGCCCCCCGCACCTGAAGACCAGCTACAAGGGGGGTGGCATGGTAAGGAGGGGGGAGGGAGGTCAGGCAGCCCCTTCTGCAGAACTGGCATTTGGGAGGGGGTCTGGGAACGGACAGTGCCCCTCGGCAACATCCTCACATCCCCTCCCCAGCCCTCCACCTCCTTGGGAACCATCACAGATGAGGACATGAAGATGGGGGACCCAGAAGAGACACTGCGACGTGCCAGCATGCAGCCCTCCCAGATCATCGCCGCCCGCAGCGAGGCGGGCAGCCAGTGCAGCACCCGGGCCCCCAGCCAGGCCAGCAGCATCACTACCCGGCAGCAGAGGAAGCGCCTCTCGGAGGAGACCCACCAGGGCCCTGACACGCCCCCGGTGAGCTCAGCCCAGCCCCCCATCACAGCACCCTACTGGGGACAACTGCACGTGTTCCAGGTTTTGAGGGAACTGCTGTGGCCCTGCGGGTAACACCCCTGTGCGCCACATGTTCCCATTCATCCTGGATCCCAGTGCCCAGTGTTCCCAGCATCCAGTGGAGTGTCCATCATGATGTCACTCACGATGCTCCCAGTGCTGGCAAGGAGGCCATTCCAGAGGCGAAGGGCTGAGCCTTCTGCCTTCCCTGGGCACTGCCACCCTCGCTCCCATCCCCACCCTGCAGCTCCTCAGTTCCCTCATTGCTGCCAGCCCCACAGCAGGGTGACCCCCC